>CM042688.1:73114252-73644184 GCA_023614405.1 Avena insularis | reverse complement strand
AGACTTAGAGAAAGAGAAGGAACATACCCAGAGTTGGAAGTCACCAACCAATCTTTAAGAGGAGATATCATAGACTTAGTAATAGAAGCATGTGAACAAGAAGGGTGATTGCCACTAGGAACATTGTGTTAGCCACGGATCCAATGAGATAGGATTATGGCGCGCCGTTAGTTGGACCACCACCTATCACCTTATTTTTCAAAATGATACCTTAAAAGTTTGAACCTTGGTTGGTGTAATGGATTCATGTATGCATGACTTGTGTGATTTTGTGTTCCATGGTTATGATAGAATGTTGTCTTGTTTAATTTAAATTGTGTTGTTCTAACTTTCAATCTTATAAATAGATGCCTATTGCCATCAACCTTTGTTGAGGAGTTCAGCTACCCGTTTTGGTCCTCGTATCGTAGAGCTTACTACTTTACTCGATCTCCCTCTTCCTATCATTACGGTGCACCCACTCACCAAGTTTGAGAGGAAGGACCTTTGGAGCTTCAAGGTGAACCAGCCGGGGCCTTGATCGAGCCTACTCGGAGGCCATCGTGTAAGCTTATGCATGATGGCGGGGAGAGGCATGGAGGTTGTCATGCGGGATCTGATAGGACGGCAGTTAGGCCGTCACTCCCGAGTTAGAGGCACTCACTTCCACGCTTTTGGAGGCGTGATGATGACGGAGAGTCCATCGACTTTGAGGACGACTCGAGGTCACGGCGAGCCGTCGCTGTACCTCCAGGACTTAGAGACTCTTATTAGGCACGTGGATGCCGATGGGACCAACGTCATGCTTAGTAATGGCGAACTCCAGGTGCAGCTTCGAGAAGGACAAGCTCTTGGCGGCGGGGCAGAGATAGTCAAGGAGATGGAGGCAAGTTTGAGACCCAAGACCGTAAGTTCAAGAGTCAAGAAGCGTGTCGGAGATAGGAACAAGAGGATTCGTGATATGACCGAGGCTACGGTCAAGGACTTCGAGTTAGGAGCAGCAAAGCGGTGATTGAGAGGCTTCGTTCCCGGAAGAGGGCTCTCAAGGCCAGATCGACTCTTTGACCATTACCATCGAGGAGAACAAGACCGCATTGGAGAGCAGTCTTACCTTTGTCGAGGAGGAGATTGATGCGGCAGTGATTTGACTACTCGATTATCTTTATTTTCGCACTTGTTATTTGAGAACTTATTGTTGGACCATCAGAGCATGTGGATGGCTTACCCTTGTATGTTTGTACTTTGAGATTTTTTGTTATCTTGTTGTTTTAGATTTTATCCTTGTGTTGCTTTGCTATGTGTTTGCTAGTGTGATGTATTGTGCATAAATCATGTAAGGTATCTCATTCTTATCTCTATATGAATAAACCACAGATGCCTCCCGTCACGCAAACACCAACTAACATTACCGGAAATGCAACAAATGATGAATGCGCGGAACACGACTTATGCAAATGATGACGACGTTCATTCGAACGATAACAACAACAACAACAATCCAGCAACAACAACAACAACAACAACAACAACAACAATAACAACAACCCTCCAGGTTTTGATATGCTCACCAGATTTACTGCGTCTAAGGCCGACTAAGTTTTAGAACGGTACCGATCCCATGGTGGCCAATGATTGGCTACGTTACGTGAATAAAGACTTAGTGACCGTGGGATGCACGGATCTGAAAAGGTCGGGTTTGCGGCACATCATTGGAAGGACCAACCCATGACATGGTGGGACAACTTCGGATTACCACGCCTATTGATGAGGTGACTTGGGCTATCTTTGAAGATGGATTTTTACTACTCATATCTCACCGGTATGATGAGCCTGAAAAGAAGAATTTCACAACTGAGCGGCGCCACCACGCAGTAGTGGCTGAATATATTGAAGAGTTCAACAATCTGGCGCTATGCACCGGATGAGGTTGACAACGATGCCAAAAGGAAGGAAAAGTTTTGGAAGGCTTGAATGATGAGCTAAATCTGCGGTATGCGTGGCATATGTTCCAACTTATGTCATTGTGTGACAAGGCTGTTATTGTGGAGAATAAAATGAAGCAAATCGAGAGTAAGAAGAGGAAACACTCCGAGCACAGCTCGGGATCGTCTCATAAGCGATCTCACTATGATGATAATGTCATCAGGATCCCACAAGCATGGGAAGTTTAACAAGCACCACAACCACGTCATGACAACAAGCATCATGTGGTCATGACAATGATAAATACAAGAACCACAAGAGTGGATATAAGAGCCACCATAGTGGAAGTGGAAGTGGAAGTCGGTCTAAGAGGACATCGATGGTTGAATGCTTCAAATGCAAGAAGCTAGGGCATTATGCTAATGAGTGCCTTTGAAAAGAAAGTTGAAGGACCTATCAAGCCAAATCCTTTTCGGAAAGGACAGGTTAACCACATCAATGTGGAGGTCTTTGAAGAGCGATCTTTATTCTTTGGTAAGTTAGGACTCAATTCCATCTCAGCATTTGTACTCTTTGGTGCATCTCATTCATTCATATCTAAAGCATTTGTCGAAAGAAATGAACTACGGTAGAAACTATTGGGTGTCCTATAGTAAGTTCTCTGGTGGAGAAATGATAGTAAACTCAGGATGCCATGATCTAGTCATAGAGATCGGAAAACATAAGTTTCGGTAAACCTAATAATCTGAATTCCCAAGGATTGGATGTAATTTTGGGAATGGATTGGATGGCTAAATATGAGGGAGTACTAGATTGTGCAAATCGCATAATTTCACTCACAACCCTGAAGGTAAGAGGATAATATTCAAGACCAACTTTAGATCTAAAGGAAGTAAGCTAAATTCTCTTAAGGGGGTTAGCATGGACAGTGTGCCAATTATGTGTGAGTATCCGGATGTGTTCCCGGAAGAATTACCAGAATGCCACCGAGATAGAGATGTGGAGTTTATAATAGAATTGGTACCGGGATCTGGGCCAAGAGCAAAAGACCTTATAAAATGTCGGTTGTGAACTTAGGAACTCAAGAAACAACTTGGAGAACAATTGCGAGAAAGGATTCATCCAGCCAAGTTCTTCATCTTGGGGAGCTCGGTTTGTTAAAGAAAAGAGCAGAACTCAAAGGTTATGCATAGATTACCGTTCTCTTAACGAGGTAACCATCAAGAACAAATATCCTTTGCCAAGAATCAATGACTTGTTTGATCAGCTAGAAGGAGCTTGTGTGTTTTCAAAGATTGATCTTGATCGCTATTTTCAACTCAAGATAAGAGAGCAAGACATACCTAAAACAGCATTCACCACAAGGTATGGATTGTATGAGTACACGGTGATGCCTTTTGGATTAACCAATGCTCCAGCATACTTCATGAATATGATGAACAAAGTGTTCATGGAATTTCTCGACAAGTTCGTTGTCGTTTTCATCGATGACATCTTAGTCTACTCCAAGAGCAAGGAAGAACATGAAAGACATCTACGCTTGATACTTGAGAAACTAAGGGAACATAAACTTTATGCCAAGTTCAGCAAGTGTGAGTTTTGGTTAGAGGAAGTTGGATTTCTTGGTCATGTGATGACAAAGGATGGTGTAGCGATTGATCTGCTAAAGTTTCATGGTAATGAGAATGGGAATCTCTAAGAATGTAAAAGGGTTCGTAGTTTCCTTGGTTTAGCAGGTTACTCTGAAGGTTCATTGAAATTTTTTCAAAGGTTGCTAAACCAATGACAGAATTATTAAAGAAAGATAAGAAATTTGCTTGGTCTGAAGGATGTGAACTCAGCTTTCGTGAATTAAAGAAGAGACTTGTGTCAGCACCTGTTCTGTGCCTACCAGATTTGGAAAAGGATTTACAAGTGTATTGTGATGCTTCGCATCAAGGATTAGGAGCCGTACTTATGCAAGGCGGAAAAGTTGTGGCTTATGCCTCGAGACAACTCAAAACTCATGAAGTAAACTATCCTACTCATGATTTAGAGTTAGCCGCTGTTGTCCATGCACTCAAAACATGGAGACATTACCTTTTGGGAAAACGTTGTGAAGTATTCACCGATCATAAGAGTTTGAAATATATCTTCACCCAGAAGGAGATCAATATGAGACAAAGAAGATGGCTAGAACTTATCAAGGATTACGACTTGAGTTTGCAATACCACCCCGGTAAAGCAAAAGTAGTAGCAGATGCTCTAAGTCGTAAAGCATTTGTAAATGGTCTTACCAAAGGTGAATTGCCAGATGATTTGTGTAAGCAATTCAAGGAACTCAGGTTGGAGATTGTGCCTGAAGGACATCTTATGTCTTTGGATGTTCAACCCACTCTGTTGGATAAGATTAAAGAAGCCCAAAAGACGGATAAAGAAATCGAAGAGATTAAGGAAAGGATTAGCCAAGGGAAAGCTAAAAGTTTCCATGTGGACGAACAAGGTACTTTATGGCACGAGAAACGTATTTGTGTTCCACAAGATCCGGAATTGCGGAAACTGATTTTACAAGAAGCCCATAACTCTCCGTATTCTATTCACCCGGGAAACACCAAAATGTACATGGATATGAAAGAAAGATTTTGGTGGAACAATCTCAAAAGAGACATCGCCGAACACATTGCCTTGTGTGACGTGTGTAGTAGAGTGAAAGCGGAGCATCAGAAACCAGGTTTGCTTCAACCAATGCCTATTCTGAATGGAAGTGGGAAAATATTGGTATGGATTTCATTACTGGATTACCAAGGACCAGGTCAGGGTATGATTCCATATGGGTAATAGTAGATCGCCTAACTAAAGTGGCTCATTTTATTCCCGTAAAAACAACTTATACTAGTGCCAAGTTAGCCAAAATCTACATGAGCAAAATTTTATGCCTTCACGGTGTACCTAAGAGTATTGTGTCTGATAGAGGAACTCGGTTCACTTCTCACTTTTGGAGCGACTTCATGAATCTCTAGGAGCAGATTGGAATTCACTTGCTTTTCATCCTCAAGCGATGGACAAGCGAAAGGACTAATCAAATTCTTGAAGATATGTTGAGGGCATGTGCCCTAGACTATGGAGCAAGTTGGGATGAAAGTCGCCTTCTGCAGAGTTCTCTTACAACAACGATCACCAATCTAGTATTGGGATGGCACCATTTGAGTTTCTATCTGGGAAGAAAGTGTACCACCCATTGTTATGGAATGGTGTGGGAGAAAGAAGTTTGTTTGGACCAGACCTTATCAAAGGCGAAGAAAAGTTCAAATTGGTTAGAGCAGTTGAAGATAGCACGATCTCGACGGAAAAGCTACGCAGATGCTAAGCGTGAGAAGTCACTTACGAAGTTGGGGTGAAACTTATCTTAGAGTATCACCACTTCGTGGAGTAAAAGATTTGGAGTCAAAGGAAAGTTAGAACCAAGATATGTGGGACCATTCAACATTTTAAGTGCATGAGGAGAAGCTGCATATGAAATCGAGCCGACATCTTTACTAGCGGTCCATAATATTTTCATGTGAGCAGCTCAAGAAATGTCACCCGAAATGGAAGAAACATCTTTGAAAGATACCATATCTTTGGAAGAAGTTCAACTAGAAAGTGATCTTACCTATGAAGAAAAACTGTCAAGATACTTGAGACCACAGAAAGAGTCACGAGAACAAAGACTATCAAGTTTTGCAAAGTACAATGGAATCATCATTCCGAAGAAGAAGCAACATGGGAAACAGAAGATGATCTTCGGAAAGACCACCCACACCTATTTTGCTAGCCAATCCGAATCTCGAGGGCGAGATTCATTTTAAGGGGGTTAGATTTGTAACATCCCTAAAAATCATGTTTCAAAACTCATTCATATCATCTTTGCATCATTCATTCATATAGGGTTTTTTTCAAAATCATTTAGAAGCATACACTTTGGCTATGATTTCATGTGGGCAATTTATCTCAAATGGCCATCACCCTTTGGGATTGGATTGTCTATGAACTTGTTTGCTTGCCTCCATGGTTGGAAAAGCTAGGAGAAGCTTTTGACCCAAGATTCAAAATTTAGAAATAGTTTCAAAACCCTTTTCTCAAATATTTGCAACTAGAGCAAATCTCTGTTTATTTCAAAGACCCAAGCTTGACCAAGCCTTGCAAGGTAACCACATGGTTATTTGACTGCATTTGAACCCACAAGAACCCTGCAAAAAAATCCCCAAAGTTTGAATTCAAAAGGATTTGAATTCATATCAAATTCTATTCAGAAAATAGAATTAGAAAAGAAAAAGGCTAAAAAGAAAAGGGCGGCGGCGGAATCGCAGACAGGATCCGGCCAAAGCCCACCGAGTTCTCCTTTTCTTCTCTCTTGTGACGCACCATCTCTTGACAGCGGTCAGACCCCACCACTCCAGCTCCGCGGCAGCGGGCCTTCTCCACGTCACCGTCGTCTCCACCCTTACGACCCGTTCATCCCCCAAATCAAGCAGGCGTTTCGCATTTAATTAGCGGCGTCAATTGATTTATTCGAGTGATTCTCGCTTCGTGACCAGGCTATAAGAACCCCTCTGTCTCCTCTCTCTTCTCCTCAAACCCCGAACCCAGGCGCCACCGGCTGCGTGTATTGCTCTCTAGCCCCGCCGTCTCCGGCAATGCGCCCGGCAATTCCGGTGAGTCGAGGCCTCTACGCCTCTCGATCTTGCAAACTGATTGATGAGCCTCTGCGCTTCTTTTAACACATCGTTTGCTTACGCATGGACCGTGCTCGGCGACATCATCGACTAATCGCCACCGGCGTCTGCCTGAACTCCAGCGAACCCGGTAAGTCGGACCGCCCGCGCCTCCTAGTTCATGCTCACTACGCCGCCTTGACCTTGTGAATCTAACGTGACCTCGCCTTGCCTTGGGTGATCCACAGCGACGTCCCGACGACCACCGGCGCAGCGCGCCCACGAACTCCGGTGAGGAATAGCAGCCGTGCCCGAGCGCCCCTTGACCAACCGCGAGTACGACGAGCTTCGCCGTGACCTCCTGAGCCCGGTGAGCTACTCCTCGATCTTCCTTACTCTCTGCATCATCGGCAACGTCGTTGACCGGCCATTCGCCGCCCGGTAGCCACCGCCGCGCCTCCCATCTGTGGCGGCAGCAGCGGCCGTTAGATCTGGATCGAGCGCCTCGATAGATCACTTAACCTGTCGGCGATGCGATCTGAGCCGCACCTGCCTTTAGATCCTACGGCTGTGGAGCTCGATCCAGCCGAACGATGCAGGCGAATAAGAAATAAGGCAACGTGGCTAGGTTAGATCTGAGAATAGAATTTAAAACCAGAAATTTGATCCAAATTCAAATGCCTATATCTTTTGAATCCCACGTTGGAATTTTGCAAACTTTATACCGTTGGATTCAGAAAAACAAGACCTTTCTGCCTATCCTTTTTGTTTAGCAAATAGTAACCATTGGATTAGCTTAAATTGCAGAGACATGTTTGAGGCCATTTTAAGTATAGATTTAGTTTAGTATTTTTGTTTTAGGGTTAATTAAGTTGTCTTGGCTACTTTGTGACTAGTTTAGTTTCTGTATTCATGCACTTGCTTGGTTGAAGTTTTCAAAAATCATCACTTGGTAGATTCATGCATGCATGCATTCATAATACTTTTGTTTGTATATATTTGTGTAATTGTATGCTACAACTTTGTGTGTAGATTTTGCTAGTGATTGTGATTGTGACAGTGCTACTCTCCACACTACCAAGGCAAGTGATATCTTCATGAATATTCCTACCTATATTTTATACTTGCATTAGATATATTTTGTTAGGACTTGCATGCTACTTTTGTCAACTAATGATGGGAAATCCTATTTAGAATAGAATGCTAGAATTGCTAGGAAATTCCCTAAGGACAAGTTGCCATGCCATGCTTAGCCTAGCTACTAGAAAACAAGGGTGGTTTATATATTCACACTTTGAAAATTATCCTAAGTCTAAGGACTTGTTTTTATTTAACAAAACAACTAAGTTAATGAATCTCCGGGTGGAATGGGACTTGCTTGGTGGTTTTTGGTTGAGTGGTTCCAAGGCCCATGTTTATGGTTTACCTTAGTGTATCTCACTTGTGGATGGCCACCAGGAAACAAAGAGATTTGAGTTGTCAAATGTTGAGAAGCTTCAAGTGCAACCACTTGGCATTATGGGCTCTGCCATGATCTTAGGATCTTTGGAACTTAGTCTCTTGGACAGAGGGTGGTAGATGGGATGATAGGTTGGAGCAACGTCCATTTGACTAAGGAAAGGCTCTTGAAGGATCATTCTTGGGAAACCAAGACTTGTGGGAAAGTGCACCACCTCTGCAGTGTAAAACCTAAGTACTTAGCCATGTCCACAGTAAAGGACAATTTGAGCATCAAGACATGGAAACTTCAAGAATCTCAACACTCCAATTTCTAAATAAAACTGGTGGGTGAACAAGGGTTAAAGGATCTTCAGTCTTTGATTGGTAGATGCCCGGAGTGGATCTTCAGTCTCTGATTGGTAGATACCTTGGGTTGGACTTTGCCTTACAAAAACTTAGTATTTTCAAAAAGTTAAGGAAAAATCTATTTTGAGCAATGCAAGCCTAAGCTCCACCAGCCAAATGCATATAGCCTTATAGTCCACTTAAATATATACTAAGGTATCACTTGCCAATACTATTCCAAAGTATTGACCCTTGTGGCTGTAACTTATGATGTTGCAGGTTACTCTGATGATGATTAGGAGTCATGAGTCTACACTCAACATGCTTGCCTGTGGCACATGAAGATGAAGACTTATGTTTATTTACATATTCCTTAAACTCTTGTATTAGGCCTTTGGCCATGAGTTGTAAAAGACTATGTTTTATCTCTGGAATGACTGTAATAAACGACCTTTGTATCTGTGTACTTCATCTTAAACTGTGGATGCTAGCATTGATCCAGGGACTAGCATTGCAATCACAGGGATCTTTTCCTTTAATAAGGAGGGATCTTACAAATGACCACTGGTCGATCCATGTGTGGTTTGTGGAAAGAACACACATGCGATGGCAGTGGTGGATCCATATGTGGTTTGTGAAAAGAACACACATGCAATGACTCTAGTGGATCCATATGTGGTTTGTGGAAAAGAACACACATGTAATGACCATTGGTTGATCCATATGTGGTTTGTGGAAAGAGCACACATGCAATGACACTGGTTGATCCATGTGTGGTTTATGGAAAGAACACACATGCAATGACTCTAGTGTTGGTTTTAGTAAAAGAACACACATGCAATGACTCTAGTGCTGGTTTTAGTATAAGAACACACATGCAATGACTCTAGTGCTGGTTTTAGTATAAGAACACACATGCAATGACACTGGTTGATCCATATGTGGTTTGTGGAAAGAACACACACGCAATGACTCTAGTGGATGCATATGTGGTTTGTGGAAAAGAACACACATGTAATGACTCTAGTGGATACATATGTGGTTTGTAGAAAAGAACACACATGCAATGACCACTGGTTGATCTATCTGTGGTTTGTGGAAAGAACACACATGCAATGACACTGGTTGATCCATGTGTGGTTTGTGTAAAGAACACACATGCAATGACTCTAGTGCTGGTTTTAGTAAAAGAACACACATGCTATGACTCTAGTGCTGGTTTTAGTATAAGAACACACATGCAATGACTCTAGTGCTGGTTTTAGTATAAGAACACACATGCAATGACACTGGTTGATCCATATGTGGTTTGTGGAAAGAACACACATGCAATGACTCAAGGAGGATCCATGTGTGGTTTGTGGAAAGAACACACATGCAATGACCACTGGTCGATCCATGTGTGGTTTGTGGAAAGAATACACATGCAATGACATTGGTGGATCCATATGTGGTTTGTGAAAAGAACACACATGCAATGATTCTAGTGCTTGTTTTAGTATAAGAACACACATGCAATGACTCTAGTGGGTCCATATGTGGTTTGTGAAAAGAACACACCTGCAATGACTCTAGTGGATCCATATGTGGTTTGTGGAAAAGAACACACATGCAATGACCACTGGTTGATCCATATGTGGTTTGTGGAAAGAACACACATGCAATGACACTGGTTGATCCATGTGTGGTTTGTGGAAAGAACACACATGCAATGACACTGGTGGATCCATATGTGGTTTGTGAAAAGAACACACATGCAATGACTCTAGTGCTGGTTTAGTATAAGAACACACATGCAATGACTCTAGTGGGTCCATATGTGGTTTCTGAAAAGAACAGACATGCAATGACTCCAGTGGATCCATATGTGGTTTGTGGAAAGAACACACATGCAATTACACTGGTTGATCCATATGTGGTTTGTGAAAAGAACACACATGCAATGACTCAGGGGGATCCATGTGTGGTTTGTGGAAAGAACACACATGCAATGACCACTGGTTAATCCATGTGTGGTTTGTGGAAAGAACACACATGCAATGCCACTAGTGGATCCATGTGTGGTTTCTGGAAATAACACACATGCAATTACTCTAGTGCTAGTTTTAGTATTGAACACACATTCAATGACTCTGGTGCTGGTTTTAGTATAAGAACACACATGCAATGACTCTAGTGGGTCCATATGTGGTTTGTGAAAAGAATACACATGCAATGACTCTAGTGCATCCATATGTGGTTTGTGGAAAAGAACACACATGCAATAACCACTGGTTGATCCATATGTGGTTCGTGGAAAGAACAGACATGCAATGCCACTGGTTGATCCATGTGTGGTTTGTGGAAAGAACACACATGCAATGACTCTAGTGCTGGTTTTAGTATAAGAACACGCATGCAATGACTCTAGTGCTGGTTTTGGTATAAGAACACACATGCAATGACAATGGTTGATCCATATGTGGTTTGTGGAAAGAACACACATGCAATGACTCAGGGGGATCCATGTGTGGTTTGTGGAAAGAACACACATGCAATGACACTAGTGGATCCATATGTGGTTTGTGAAAAGAACACAAATGCAATGACTCTAGTGCTAGTTTTAGTATTAGAACACACATGCAATGACTCTAGTGGGTCCATATGTGGTTTGTGAAAAGAACACACATGCAATGACTCTAGTGGATCCATATGTGGTTTGTGGAAAAGAACACACATGCAATGACCATTGGTTGATCCATATGTGGTTTGTGGAAAGAGCACACATGCAATGACACTGGTTGATCCATGTGTGGTTTGTGGAAAGAACACACATGCAATGACTCTAGTGTTGGTTTTAGTAAAAGAACACACATGCAATGACTCTAGTGCGAGGTTTAGTATAAGAACACACATGCAATGACTCTAGTGCTGGTTTTAGTATAAGAACACACATGCAATGACACTGGTTGATCCATATGTGGTTTGTGGAAAGAACACACATGCAATGACTCTAGTGGATACATATGTGGTTTGTGGAAAGAACACACATGTAATGACTCTAGTGGATACATATGTGGTTTGTAGAAAAGAACACACATGCAATGACCACTGGTTGATCTATATGTGGTTTGTGGAAAGAACACACATGCAATGACACTGGTTGATCCATGTGTGGTTTGTGGAAAGAACACACATGCAATGAGTCTAGTGCTGGTTTTAGTAAAAGAACACACATGCTATGACTCTAGTGCTGGTTTTAGTATAAGAACACACATGCAATGACTCTAGTGTTGGTTTTAGTATAAGAACACACATGCAATGACACTGGTTGATCCATATGTGGTTTGTGGAAACAACACACATGCAATGACTCAGGAGGATCCATGTGTGGTTTGTGGAAAGAACACACATGCAATGACCACTGGTCGATCCATGTGTGGTTTGTGGAAAGAATACACATGCAATGACATTGGTGGATCCATATGTGGTTTGTGAAAAGAACACACATGCAATGATTCTAGTGCTTGTTTTAGTATAAGAACACACATGCAATGACTCTAGTGGGTCCATATGTGGTTTGTGAAAAGAACACACATGCAATGACTCTAGTGGATCCATATGTGGTTTGTGGAAAAGAACACACATGCAATGACCACTAGTTGATCCATATGTGGTTTGTGGAAAGAACACACATAAAATGACACTGGTTGATCCATGTGTGGTTTGTGGAAAGAACACACATGCAATGACACTGGTGGATCCATATGTGGTTTGTGAAAAGAACACACATGCAATGACTCTAGTGCTGGTTTAGTATAAGAACACACATGCAATGACACTGGTTGATCCATATGTGGTTTGTGGAAAGAACACACATGCAATGACTCAAGGAGGATCCATGTGTGGTTTGTGGAAAGAACACACATGCAATGACCACTGGTCGATCCATGTGTGGTTTGTGGAAAGAATACACATGCAATGACATTGGTGGATCCATATGTGGTTTGTGAAAAGAACACACATGCAATGATTCTAGTGCTTGTTTTAGTATAAGAACACACATGCAATGACTCTAGTGGGTCCATATGTGGTTTGTGAAAAGAACACACCTGCAATGACTCTAGTGGATCCATATGTGGTTTGTGGAAAAGAACACACATGCAATGACCACTGGTTGATCCATATGTGGTTTGTGGAAAGAACACACATGCAATGACACTGGTTGAACCATGTGTGGTTTGTGGAAAGAACACACATGCAATGACACTGGTGGATCCATATGTGGTTTGTGAAAAGAACACACATGCAATGACTCTAGTGGTGTTTTATTATAAGAACACACCTGATTTGACTCTAGTGGGTCCATATGTGGTTTCTGAAAAGAACAGACATGCAATGACTCCAGTGGATCCATATGTGGTTTGTGGAAAGAACACACATGCAATGACACTGGTTGATCCATATGTGGTTTGTGAAAAGAACACACATGCAATTACTCTAGTGCTAGTTTTAGTATTGAACACACATTCAATGACTCTGGTGCTGGTTTTAGTATAAGAACACACATGCAATGACTCTAGTGGGTCCATATGTGGTTTGTGAAAAGAATACACATGCAATGACTCTAGTGCATCCATATGTGGTTTGTGGAAAAGAACACACATGCAATAACCACTGGTTGATCCATATGTGGTTCGTGGAAAGAACAGACATGCAATGCCACTGGTTGATCCATGTGTGGTTTGTGGAAAGAACACACATGCAATGACTCTAGTGCTGGTTTTAGTATAAGAACACGCATGCAATGACTCTAGTGCTGGTTTTGGTATAAGAACACACATGCAATGACAATGGTTGATCCATATGTGGTTTGTGGAAAGAACACACATGCAATGACTCAGGGGGATCCATGTGTGGTTTGTGGAAAGAACACACATGCAATGACCACTGGTCGATCCACGTGTGGTTTGTGGAAAGAACACACATGCAATGACACTAGTGGATCCATATGTGGTTTGTGAAAAGAACACAAATGCAATGACTCTAGTGCTAGTTTTAGTATTAGAACACACATGCAATGACTCTAGTGGGTCCATATGTGGTTTGTGAAAAGAACACATGCAATGACTCTAGTGGATCCATGTGTCGTTTGTGGAAAGAACACACATGCAATGACCATTGGTTGATCCATATGTGGTTTGTGGAAAGAGCACACATGCAATGACACTGGTTGATCCATGTGTGGTTTGTGGAAAGAACACACATGCAATGACTCTAGTGTTGGTTTTAGTAAAAGAACACACATGCAATGACTCTAGTGCAGGTTTTAGTATAAGAACACACATGCAATGACTCTAGTGCTGGTTTTAGTATAAGAACACACATGCAATGACACTGGTTGATCCATATGTGGTTTGTGGAAAGAACACACATGCAATGACTCTAGTGGATACATATGTGGTTTGTGGAAAAGAACACACATGTAATGACTCTAGTGGATACATATGTGGTTTGTAGAAAAGAACACACATGCAATGACCACTGGTTGATCTATATGTGGTTTGTGGAAAGAACACACATGCAATGACACTGGTTGATCCATGTGTGGTTTGTGGAAAGAACACACATGCAATGAGTCTAGTGCTGGTTTTAGTAAAAGAACACACATGCTATGACTCTAGTGCTGGTTTTAGTATAAGAACACACATGCAATGACTCTAGTGCTGGTTTTAGTATAAGAACACACATGCAATGACACTGGTTGATCCATATGTGGTTTGTGGAAACAACACACATGCAATGACTCAGGAGGATCCATGTGTGGTTTGTGGAAAGAACACACATGCAATGACCACTGGTCGATCCATGTGTGGTTTGTGGAAAGAATACACATGCAATGACATTTATGGATCCATATGTGGTTTGTGAAAAGAACACACATGCAATGATTCTAGTGCTTGTTTTAGTATAAGAACACACATGCAATGACTCTAGTGGGTCCATATGTGGTTTGTGAAAAGAACACACATGCAATGACTCTAGTGGATCCATATGTGGTTTGTGGAAAAGAACACACATGCAATGACCACTAGTTGATCCATATGTGGTTTGTGGAAAGAACACACATGCAATGACACTGGTTGATCCATGTGTGGTTTGTGGAAAGAACACACATGCAATGACACTGGTGGATCCATATGTGGTTTGTGAAAAGAACACACATGCAATGACTCTAGTGCTGGTTTAGTATAAGAACACACATGCAATGACTCTAGTGGGTCCATATGTGGTTTGTGAAAAGAACAGACATGCAATGACTCTAGTGGATCCATATGTGGTTTGTGGAAAGAACACACATGCAATGACACTGGTTGATCCATATGTGGTTTGTGAAAAGAACACACATGCAATGACTCAGGGGGATCCATGTGTGGTTTGTGTAAAAAACACACAATGACCACTAGTGGATCCATGTGTGGTTTGTGGAAAGAACACACATGTAATGACCACTGGTCGATTCATGTGTGGTTTGTGGAAAGAACACACATGCGATGGCAGTGGTGGATCGATATGTGGTTTGTGAAAAGAACACACTTGCAATGACTCTAGTGTTGGTTTTAGTATAAGAACACACATGCAATGACTCTAGTGGGTCCATATGTGGTTTGTGGAAAGAACACACATGCAATGACTCTAGTGGATCCATATGTGGTTTGTGGAAAGAACACACATGCAATGACACTGGTTGATCCATATGTGGTTTGTGAAAAGAACACACATGCAATGACTCAGGGGGATCCATGTGTGGTTTGTGGAAAGAACACACATGCAATGACCACTGGTTAATCCATGTGTGGTTTGTGGAAAGAACACACATGCAATGCCACTAGTGGATCCATGTGTGGTTTCTGGAAAGAACACACATGCAATTACTCTAGTGCTAGTTTTAGTATTGAACACACATTCAATGACTCTGGTGCTGGTTTTAGTATAAGAACACACATGCAATGACTCTAGTGGGTCCATATGTGGTTTGTGAAAAGAATACACATGCAATGACTCTAGTGCATCCATATGTGGTTTGTGGAAAAGAACACACATGCAATAACCAGTGGTTGATCCATATGTGGTTCGTGGAAAGAACAGACATGCAATGCCACTGGTTGATCCATGTGTGGTTTGTGGAAAGAACACACATGCAATGACTCTAGTGCTGGTTTTAGTATAAGAACACGCATGCAATGACTCTAGTGCTGGTTTTGGTATAAGAACACACATGCAATGACACTGGTTGATCCATATGTGGTTTGTGGAAAGAACACACATGCAATGACTCAGGGGGATCCATGTGTGGTTTGTGGAAAGAACACACATGCAATGACCACTGGTCGATCCACGTGTGGTTTGTGGAAAGAACACACATGCAATGACACTAGTGGATCCATATGTGGTTTGTGAAAAGAACACAAATGCAATGACTCTAGTGCTAGTTTTAGTATAAGAACACACATGCAATGACTCTAGTGGGTCCATATGTGGTTTGTGAAAAGAACACACATGCAATGACTCTAGTGGATCCATATGTGGTTTGTGGAAGAGAACACACATGCAATGACACTGGTTGATCCATATGTGGTTTGTGAAAAGAACACACATGCAATGACTCAAGGGAGTCCATGTGTGGTTTGTGGAAAGAACACACAAGCAATAACCACTGGTCAATCCATGTGTTGTTTGTGGAAAGAACACACATGAAATGCCACTAATGGATCCATCTGTGGTGTGTGGAAAGAACACACATGCAATGACACTGGTGGATCCATATGTGGTTTGTGAAAAGAACACACATGCAATGACTCTAGTGTTGGTTTTAGTATAAGAACACACATGCAATGACTCTAGTGGGTCCATATGTGGTTTTTGAAAAGAATACAAATGCAATGACTCTAGTGGATCCATATGTGGTTTGTGGAAAAGAACACACATGCAATGACCACTGGTTGATCCATATGTGGTTTGTGGAAAGAACACACATGCAATGACCACTGGTTGATCCATATGTGGTTTGTGGAAAGAACACACATGCAATGACACTGGTTGATCCATGTGTGGTTTGTGGAAAGAACACACATGCAATGACCACTGGTCAATCCATGTGTGGTTTGTGGAAAGAACACACATGCAATGCCACTAGTGGATCCATGTGTTGTTTGTGGAAAGAACACACATGCAATTACTCTACTGCTAGTTTTAGTATAAGAACACACATGCAATGACTCTAGTGCTGGTTTTAGTATAAGAACACACATGCAATGACTCTAGTGGGTCCATATGTGGTTTGTGAAAAGAATACAGATGCAATGACTCTAGTGGATCCATATGTGGTTTGTGGAAAAGAACACACATGCAATGACCACTGGTTGATCCATATGTGGTTTGTGGAAAGAACACACATGCAATGACACTGGTTGATCAATGTGTGGTTTGTGGAAAGAACACACATGCAATGACTCTAGTGCTGGTTCTAGTATAAGAACACACATGCAATGACTCTAGTGCTGGTTTTGGTATAAGAACACACATGCAATGACACTTGTTGATCCATATCTGGTTTGTGGAAAGAACACACATGCAATGATTCAGGAGGATCCATGTGTGGTTTGTGGAAAGAACACACATGCAATTACCACTGGTCGATCCATGTGTGGTTTGTGGAAAGAACACACATGCAATGACATTGGTGGATCCATATGTGGTTTGTGAAAAGAACACACATGCAATGACTCTAGTGCTTGTTTTAGTATAAGAACACACATGCAATGACTCTAGTGGGTCCATATGTGGTTTGTGAAACGAACACACATGCAATGACTCTAGTGGATCCATATGTGGTTTGTGGAAAAGAACACACATGCAATGACCACTGGTTGATCCATATGTGGTTTGTGGAAAGAAAACACATGCAATGACACTGGTTGATCCATGTGTGGTTTGTGTAAAGAACACACATGCAATGACCACTGGATGATCCGTGTGTGGTTTGTGGAAAGAACACACATGCAATGACACTGGTGGATCCATATGTGGTTTGTGAAAAGAACACACATGCAATGACTCTAGTGTTGGTTTTAGTATAAGAACACACATGCAATGACTCTAGTGGGTCCATATGTGGTTTGTGAAAAGAATACAGATGCAAGTACTCTAGTGGATCCATATGTGGTTTGTGGAAAAGAACACACATGCAATGTCCACTGGTTGATCCATATGTGGTTTGTGGAAAGAACACACATGCAATGACCACTGGTTGATCCATATGTGGTTTGTGGAAAGAACACACATGCAATGACACTGGTTGATCCATGTGTGGTTTGTGGAAAGAACACACATGCAATGACCACTGGTCAATCCATGTGTGGTTTGTGGAAAGAACACACATGCAATGCCACTAGTGGATCCATGTGTGGTTTGTGGAAAGAACACACATGCAATGCCACTAGTGGATCCATGTGTGGTTTGTGGAAAGAACACACATGCAATTACTCTAGTGCTAGTTTTAGTATAAGAACACACATGCAATGACTCTAGTGCTGGTTTTAGTATAAGAACACACATGCAATGACTCTAGTGGGTCCATATGAGGTTTGTGAAAGGAATACAGATGCAATGACTCTAGTGGATCCATATGTGGTTTGTTGAAAAGAACACACATGCAATGACCACTGGTTGATCCATATGTGGTTTGTGGAAAGAACACACATGCAATGACACTGGTTGATCCATGTGTAGTTTGTGGAAAGAACACACATGCAATAACTCTAGTGCTGGTTCTAGTATAAGAACACACATGCAATGACTCTAGTGCTGGTTTTGGTATAAGAACACACATGCAATGACACTGGTTGATCCATATGTGGTTTGTGAAAAGAACACACATGCAATGACTCAGGGGGATCCATGAGTGGTTTGTGGAAAGAACACACATGCAATGACCACTGGTTAATCCATGTGTGGTTTGTGGAAAGAACACACATGCAATGTCACTAGTGGATCCATGTGTGGTTTCTGGAAAGAACACACATGCAATTACTCTAGTGCTAGTTTTAGTATTGAACACACATTCAATGACTCTGGTGCTGGTTTTAGTATAAGAACACACATGCAATGACTCTAGTGGGTCCATATGTGGTTTGTGAAAAGAATACACATGCAATGACTCTAGAGGGTCCATATGTGGTTTCTGAAAAGAATACACATGCAATG
The DNA here is from genome assembly GCA_023614405.1 of Avena insularis. Taxonomy (NCBI): domain Eukaryota; kingdom Viridiplantae; phylum Streptophyta; class Magnoliopsida; order Poales; family Poaceae; genus Avena; species Avena insularis. The sequence goes on along the minus strand of CM042688.1, from coordinate 73,625,579 downwards.
ACTCTAGTGCATCCATATGTGGTTTGTGGAAAAGAACACACATGCAATAACCACTGGTTGATCCATATGTGGTTCGTGGAAAGAACATACATGCAATGCCACTGGTTGATCCATGTGTGGTTTGTGGAAAGAACACACATGCAATGACTCTACTGCTGGTTTTAGTATAAGAACACACATGCAATGACTCTAGTGCTGGTTTTAGTATAAGAACACACATGCAATGACTCTAGTGCTGGTTTTGGTATAAGAACACACATGCAATGACACTGGTTGATCCATATGTGGTTTGTGGAAAGAACACACATGCAATGACTCAGGGGGATCCATGTGTGGTTTGTGCAAAGAACACACATGCAATGACCACTGGTCGATCCACGTGTGGTTTGTGGAAAGAACACACATGCAATGACACTAGTGGATCCATATGTGGTTTGTGAAAAGAACACAAATGCAATGACTCTAGTGCTAGTTTTAGTATAAGAACACACATGCAATGACTCTAGTGGGTCCATATGTGGTTTGTGAAAAGAACACACATGCAATGACTCTAGTGGATCCATATGTGGTTTGTGGAAAAGAACACACATGCAATGACCACTGGTTGATCCATATGTGGTTTGTGGAAAGAACACACATGCAATGACACTGGTTGATCCATGTGTGGTTTGTGGAAAGAACACACATGCAATGACCACTGGTTGATCCATGTGTGGTTTGTGGAAATAACACACATGCAATGCCACTAGTGGATCCATATGTGCTTTGTGAAAAGAACACACATGCAATGACTCTAGTGTTGGTTTTAGTATAAGAACACACATGCAATGACTCTAGTGGGTCCATATGTGGTTTGTGAAAAGAACACACATGCAATGACTCTAGTAGATCCATATGTGGTTTGTGGAAAGAACACACATGCAATGACACTGGTTGATCCATATGTGGTTTGTGGAAAGAACACACATGCAATGACTCAGGGGGATCCATGTGTGGTTTGTGGAAAGAACACACATGCAATGACCACTGGTCGATCCACGTGTGGTTTGTGGAAAGAACACACATGCAATGACACTAGTGGATCCATATGTGGTTTGTGAAAAGAACACAAATGCAATGACTCTAGTGCTAGTTTTAGTATAAGAACACACATGCAATGACTCTAGTGGGTCCATATGTGGTTTGTGAAAAGAACACACATGCAATGACTCTAGTGGATCCATATGTGGTTTGTGGAAGAGAACACACATGCAATGACACTGGTTGATCCATGTGTGGTTTGTGGAAAGAACACACATGCAATAACTCTAGTGCTGGTTCTAGTATAAGAACACACATGCAATGACTCTAGTGCTGGTTTTGGTATAAGAACACACATGCAATGACACTGGTTGATCCATATGTGGTTTATGGAAATAACACACATGCAATGACTCAGGAGGATCCATGTGTGGTTTGTGGAAAGAACACACATGCAATGACCACTGGTCGATCCATGTGTGGTTTGTGGAAAGAATACACATGCAATGACATTGGTGGATCTATATGTGGTTTGTGAAAAGAACACACATGCAATGACTCTAGTGCTTGTTTTAGTATAAGAACACACATGCAATGACACTGGTTGATCCATATGTGGTTTGTGAAAAGAACACACATGCAATGACTCAGGGGGATCCATGAGTGGTTTGTGGAAAGAACACACATGCAATGACCACTGGTTAATCCATGTGTGGTTTGTGGAAAGAACACACATGCAATGCCACTAGTGGATCCATGTGTGGTTTCTGGAAAGAACACACATGCAATTACTCTAGTGCTAGTTTTAGTATTGAACACACATTCAATGACTCTGGTGCTGGTTTTAGTATAAGAACACACATGCAATGACTCTAGTGGGTCCATATGTGGTTTGTGAAAAGAATACACATGCAATGACTCTAGAGGGTCCATATGTGGTTTGTGAAAAGAATACACATGCAATGACTCTAGTGCATCCATATGTGGTTTGTGGAAAAGAACACACATGCAATAACCACTGGTTGATCCATATGTGGTTCGTGGAAAGAACATACATGCAATGCCACTGGTTGATCCATGTGTGGTTTGTGGAAAGAACACACATGCAATGACTCTACTGCTGGTTTTAGTATAAGAACACACATGCAATGACTCTAGTGCTGGTTTTAGTATAAGAACACACATGCAATGACTCTAGTGCTGGTTTTGGTATAAGAACACACATGCAATGACACTAGTTGATCCATATGTGGTTTGTGGAAAGAACACACATGCAATGACTCAAGGGGATCCATGTGTGGTTTGTGCAAAGAACACACATGCAATGACCACTGGTCGATCCACGTGTGGTTTGTGGAAAGAACACACATGCAATGACACTAGTGGATCCATATGTGGTTTGTGAAAAGAACACAAATGCAATGACTCTAGTGCTAGTTTTAGTATAAGAACACACATGCAATGACTCTAGTGGGTCCATATGTGGTTTGTGAAAAGAACACACATGCAATGACTCTAGTGGATCCATATGTGGTTTGTGGAAAAGAACACACATGCAATGACCACTGGTTGATCCATATGTGGTTTGTGGAAAGAACACACATGCAATGACACTGGTTGATCCATGTGTGGTTTGTGGAAAGAACACACATGCAATGACCACTGGTTGATCCATGTGTGGTTTGTGGAAATAACACACATGCAATGCCACTAGTGGATCCATATGTGCTTTGTGAAAAGAACACACATGCAATGACTCTAGTGTTGGTTTTAGTATAAGAACACACATGCAATGACTCTAGTGGGTCCATATGTGGTTTGTGAAAAGAACACACATGCAATGACTCTAGTAGATCCATATGTGGTTTGTGGAAAGAACACACATGCAATGACACTGGTTGATCCATATGTGGTTTGTGGAAAGAACACACATGCAATGACTCAGGGGGATCCATGTGTGGTTTGTGGAAAGAACACACATGCAATGACCACTGGTCGATCCACGTGTGGTTTGTGGAAAGAACACACATGCAATGACACTGGTGGATCCATATGTGGTTTGTGAAAATAACACAAATGCAATGACTCTAGTGCTAGTTTTAGTATAAGAACACACATGCAATGACTCTAGTGGGTCCATATGTGGTTTGTGAAAAGAACACACATGCAATGACTCTAGTGGATCCATATGTGGTTTGTGGAATAGAACACACATGCAATGACACTGGTTGATCCATATGTGGTTTGTGAAAAGAACACACATGCAATGACTCAGGGGAGTCCATGTGTGGTTTGTGGAAAGAACACACAAGCAATGACCACTGGTCAATCCATGTGTGGTTTGTGGAAAGAACACACATGAAATGCCACTAATGGATCCATCTGTGGTGTGTGGAAAGAACACACATGCAATGACACTGGTGGATCCATATGTGGTTTGTGAAAATAACACACATGCAATGACTCTAGTGTTGGTTTTAGTATAAGAACACACATGCAATGACTCTAGTGGGTCCATATGTGGTTTGTGAAAAGAATACAGATGCAATGACTCTAGTGGATCCATATGTGGTTTGTGGAAAAGAACACACATGCAATGACCACTGGTTGATCCATATGTGGTTTGTGGAAAGAACACACATGCAATGACCACTGGTTGATCCATATGTGGTTTGTGGAAAGAACACACATGCAATGACACTGGTTGATCCATGTGTGGTTTGTGGAAAGAACACACATGCAATGACCACTGGTCAATCCATGTGTGGTTTGTGGAAAGAACACACATGCTATTCCACTATTGGATCGATGTGGGGTTTGTGGAAAGAACACACATGCAATTACTCTAGTGCTCGTTTTAGTATAAGAACACACATGCAATGACTCTAGTGCTGGTTTTAGTATAAGAACACACATGCAATGACTCTAGTGGGTCCATATGTGGTTTGTGAAAAGAATACAGATGCAATGACTCTAGTGGATCCATATGTGGTTTTTTGAAAAGAACACACATGCAATGACCACTGGTTGATCCATATGTGGTTTGTGGAAAGAACACACATGCAATGACACTGGTTGATCCATGTGTGGTTTGTGGAAAGAACACACATGCAATAACTCTAGTGCTGGTTCTAGTATAAGAACACACATGCAATGACTCTAGTGCTGGTTTTGGTATAAGAACACACATGCAATGACACTGGTTGATCCATATGTGGTTTGTGGAAAGAACACACATGCAATGACTCAGGAGGATCCATGTATGGTTTGTGGAAAGAACACACATGCAATGACCACTGGTCGATCCATGTGTGGTTTGTGGAAAGAACACACATGCAATGACATTGGTGGATCCATATGTGGTTTGTGAAAAGAACACACATGCAATGACTCTAGTGCTTGTTTTAGTATAAGAACACACATGCAATGACTCTAGTGGGTCCATATGTGGTTTGTGAAAAGAACACACATGCAATGACTCTAGTGGATCCATATGTGGTTTGTGGAAAGAACACACATGCAATGACCACTGGTTGATCCATATGTGGTTTGTGGAAAGAACACACATGCAATGACACTGGTTGATCCATGTGTGGTTTGTGGAAAGAACACACATGCAATGACCACTGGTTGATCCATGTGTGGTTTGTGGAAAGAACACACATGCAATGACACTGGTGGATCCATATGTGGTTTGTGAAAAGAACACACATGCAATGACTCTAGTGTTGGTTTTAGTATAAGAACACACATGCAATGACTCTAGTGGGTCCATATGTGGTTTGTGAAAAGAATACAGATGCAATGACTCTAGTGGATCCATATGTGGTTTGTGGAAAAGAACACACATGCAATGACCACTGGTTGATCCATATGTGGTTTGTGGAAAGAACACACATGCAATGACCACTGGTTGATCCATATGTGGTCTGTGGAAAGAACACACATGCAATGACACTGGTTGATCCATGTGTGGTTTGTGGAAAGAACACACATGCAATGACCACTGGTCCATCCATGTGTGGTTTGTGGAAAGAACACACATCCAATGCCACTAGTGGATCCATGTGTGGTTTGTGGAAAGAACACACATGCAATTACTCTAGTGCTAGTTTTAGTATAAGAACACACATGCAATGACTCTAGTGCTGGTTTTAGTATAATAACACACATGCAATGACTCTAGTGGGTCCATATGTGGTTTGTGAAAAGAACAGACATGCAATGACTCTAGTGGATCCATATGTGGTTTGTGGAAAGAACACACATGCAATGACACTGGTTGATCCATATGTGGTTTGTGGAAAGAACACACATGCAATGACTCAGGGGGATCCATGTGTGGTTTGTGGAAAGAACACACATGCAATGACCACTGGTCGATCCACGTGTGGTTTGTGGAAAGAACACACATGCAATGACACTAGTGGATCCATATGTGGTTTGTGAAAATAACACAAATGCAATGACTCTAGTGCTAGTTTTAGTATAAGAACACACATGCAATGACTCTAGTGGGTCCATATGTGGTTTGTGAAAAGAACACACATGCAATGACTCTAGTGGATCCATATGTGGTTTGTGGAAGAGAACACACATGCAATGACACTGGTTGATCCATATGTGGTTTGTGAAAAGAACACACATGCAATGACTCAGGGGAGTCCATGTGTGGTTTGTGGAAAGAACACACAAGCAATGACCACTGGTCAATCCATGTGTGGTTTGTGGAAAGAACACACATGAAATGCCACTAATGGATCCATCTGTGGTGTGTGGAAAGAACACACATGCAATGACACTGGTGGATCCATATGTGGTTTGTGAAAATAACACACATGCAATGACTCTAGTGTTGGTTTTAGTATAAGAACACACATGCAATGACTCTAGTGGGTCCATATGTGGTTTGTGAAAAGAATACAGATGCAATGACTCTAGTGGATCCATATGTGGTTTGTGGAAAAGAACACACATGCAATGACCACTGGTTGATCCATATGTGGTTTGTGGAAAGAACACACATGCAATGACCACTGGTTGATCCATATGTGGTTTGTGGAAAGAACACACATGCAATGACACTGGTTGATCCATGTGTGGTTTGTGGAAAGAACACACATGCAATGACCACTGGTCAATCCATGTGTGGTTTGTGGAAAGAACACACATGCAATGCCACTAGTGGATCCATGTGTGGTTTGTGGAAAGAACACACATGCAATTACTCTAGTGCTCGTTTTAGTATAAGAACACACATGCAATGACTCTAGTGCTGGTTTTAGTATAAGAACACACATGCAATGACTCTAGTGGGTCTATATGTGGTTTGTGAAAAGAATACAGATGCAATGACTCTAGTGGATCCATATGTGGTTTGTGGAAAAGAACACACATGCAATGACCACTGGTTGATCCATATGTGGTTTGTGGAAAGAACACACATGCAATGACACTGGTTGATCCATGTGTGGTTTGTGGAAAGAACACACATGCAATAACTCTAGTGCTGGTTCTAGTATAAGAACACACATGCAATGACTCTAGTGCTGGTTTTGGTATAAGAACACACATGCAATGACACTGGTTGATCCATATGTGGTTTGTGGAAAGAACACACATGCAATGACTCAGGAGGATCCATGTGTGGTTTGTGGAAAGAACACACATGCAATGACCACTGGTCGATCCATGTGTGGTTTGTGGAAAGAACACACATGCAATGACATTGGTGGATCCATATGTGGTTTGTGAAAAGAACACACATGCAATCACTCTAGTGCTTGTTTTAGTATAAGAACACACATGCAATGACTCTAGTGGGTCCATATGTGGTTTGTGAAAAGAACACACATGCAATGACTCTAGTGGATCCATATGTGGTTTGTGGAAAAGAACACACATGCAATGACCACTGGTTGATCCATATGTGGTTTGTGGAAAGAACACACATGCAATGACACTGGTTGATCCATGTGTGGTTTGTGGAAAGAACACACATGCAATGACCACCGGTTGATCCATGTGTGGTTTGTGGAAAGAACACACATGCAATGACACTGGTGGATCCATATGTGGTTTGTGAAAAGAACACACATGCAATGACTCTAGTGTTGGTTTTAGTATAAGAACAGACATGCAATGACTCTAGTGGATCCATATGTGGTTTGTGGAAAGAACACACATGCAATGACACTGGTTGATCCATATGTGGTTTGTGGAAAGAACACACATGCAATGACTCAGGGGGATCCATGTGTGGTTTGTGGAAAGAACACACATGCAATGACCACTGGTCGATCCACGTGTGGTTTGTGGAAAGAACACACATGCAATGACACTAGTGGATCCATATGTGGTTTGTGAAAATAACACAAATGCAATGACTCTAGTGCTAGTTTTAGTATAAGAACACACATGCAATGACTCTAGTGGGTCCATATGTGGTTTGTGAAAAGAACACACATGCAATGACTCTAGTGGATCCATATGTGGTTTGTGGAAGAGAACACACATGCAATGACACTGGTTGATCCATATGTGGTTTGTGAAAAGAACACACATGCAATGACTCAGGGGAGTCCATGTGTGGTTTGTGGAAAGAACACACAAGCAATGACCACTGGTCAATCCATGTGTGGTTTGTGGAAAGAACACACATGAAATGCCACTAATGGATCCATCTGTGGTGTGTGGAAAGAACACACATGCAATGACACTGGTGGATCCATATGTGGTTTGTGAAAATAACACACATGCAATGACTCTAGTGTTGGTTTTAGTATAAGAACACACATGCAATGACTCTAGTGGGTCCATATGTGGTTTGTGAAAAGAACACATGCAATGACTCTAGTGGATCCATATGTGGTTTGTGGAAAAGAACACACATGCAATGACCACTGGTTGATCCATATGTGGTTTGTGGAAAGAACACACATGCAATGACCACTGGTTGATCCATATGTGGTTTGTGGAAAGAACACACATGCAATGACACTGGTTGATCCATGTGTGGTTTGTGGAAAGAACACACATGCAATGACCACTGGTCAATCCATGTGTGGTTTGTGGAAAGAACACACATGCAATGCCACTAGTGGATCCATGTGTGGTTTGTGGAAAGAACACACATGCAATTACTCTAGTGCTCGTTTTAGTATAACAACACACATGCAATGACTCTAGTGCTGGTTTTAGTATAAGAACACACATGCAATGACTCTAGTGGGTCCATATGTGGTTTGTGAAAAGAATACAGATGCAATGACTCTAGTGGATCCATATGTGGTTTGTGGAAAAGAACACACATGCAATGACCACTGGTTGATCCATATGTGGTTTGTGGAAAGAACACACATGCAATGACACTGGTTGATCCATGTGTGGTTTGTGGAAAGAACACACATGCAATAACTCTAGTGCTGGTTCTAGTATAAGAACACACATGCAATGACTCTAGTGCTGGTTTTGGTATAAGAACACACATGCAATGACACTGGTTGATCCATATGTGGTTTGTGGAAAGAACACACATGCAATGACTCAGGAGGATCCATGTGTGGTTTGTGGAAAGAACACACATGCAATGACCACTGGTCGATCCATGTGTGGTTTGTGGAAAGAACACACATGCAATGACATTTGTGGATCCATATGTGGTTTGTGAAAAGAACACACATGCAATGACTCTAGTGCTTGTTTTAGTATAAGAACACACATGCAATGACTCTAGTGGGTCCATATGTGGTTTGTGAAAAGAACACACATGCAATGACTCTAGTGGATCCATATGTGGTTTGTGGAAAAGAACACACATGCAATGACCACTGGTTGATCCATATGTGGTTTGTGGAAAGAACACACATGCAATGACACTGGTTGATCCATGTGTGGTTTGTGGAAAGAACACACATGCAATGACCACTGGTTGATCCATGTGTGGTTTGTGGAAAGAACACACATGCAATGACACTGGTGGATCCATATGTGGTTTGTGAAAAGAACACACATGCAATGACTCTAGTGTTGGTTTTAGTATAAGAACACACATGCAATGACTCTAGTGGGTCCATATGTGGTTTGTGAAAAGAATACAGATGCAATGACTCTAGTGGATCCATATGTGGTTTGTGGAAAAGAACACACATGCAATGACCACTGGTTGATCCATATGTGGTTTGTGGAAAGAACACACATGCAATGACCACTGGTTGATCCATATGTGGTTTGTGGAAAGAACACACATGCAATGACACTGGTTGATCCATGTGTGGTTTGTGGAAAGAACACACATGCAATGACCACTGGTCAATCCATGTGTGGTTTGTGGAAAGAACACACATCCAATGCCACTAGTGGATCCATGTGTGGTTTGTGGAAAGAACACACATGCAATTACTCTAGTGCTAGTTTTAGTATAAGAACACACATGCAATGACTCTAGTGCTGGTTTTAGTATAATAACACACATGCAATGACTCTAGTGGGTCCATATGTGGTTTGTGAAAAGAATACAGATGCAATGACTCTAGTGGATCCATATGTGGTTTGTGGAAAGAACACCCATGCAATGACCACTGGTTGATCCATATGTAGTTTGTGGAAAACACACATGCAATGACACTGGTTGATCCATGTGGAGTTTGTGGACTGAACACACATGCATTTACTCTATTGCTGGTTCTCGTATAAGAACACACATGCAATGACTCTAGTGCTGGTTTTGGTATAAGAACACACATGCAATGACACTGGTTGATCCATATGTGGTTTGTGAAAAGAACACACATGCAATGACTCAGGAGGATACATTTGTGGTTTGTGGAGAACACACATGCAATGACCACTGGTCGATCCATGTGTGGTTTGTGGAAAAAACACACATGCAATGACATTATTGGATCCATATGTGGTTTGTGAAAAGAACACACATGCAATGACTCTAGTGCTTGTTTTAGTATAAGAACACACATGCAATGACTCTAGTGGGTCCATATGTGGTTTGTGAAAAGAACACACATGCAATGACTCTAGTGGATCCATATGTGGTTTGTGGAAATAACACACATGCAATAACCACTGGTTGATCCATATGTGGTTTGTGGAAAGAACACACATGCAATGACACTGGTTGATCCATGTGTGGTTTGTGGAAAGAACACACATCCAATGACCACTGGTTGATCCATGTGTGGTTTGTGGAAATAACACACATGCAATGCCACTAGTGGATCCATATGTTCTTTGTGAAAAGAACACACATGCAATGACTCTAGTGTTGGTTTTAGTATAAGAACACACATGCAATGACTCTAGTGGGTCCATATGTGGTTTGTGAAAAGAACACACATGCAATGACTCTAGTGGATCCATATGTGGTTTGTGGAAAAGAACACACATGCAATGACACTGGTTGATCCATATGTGGTTTGTGAAAAGAACACACATGCAATGACTCAGGGGGATCCATGTGTGGTTTGTGGAAAGAACACACATGCAATGACACTGGTGGATCCATATGTGGTTTGTGAAAAGAACACACATGGAATGACTCTAGTGCTTGTTTTAGTATAAGAACACACATGCAATGACTCTAGTGGGTCCATATGTGGTTTGTGAAAAGAACACACATGCAATGACTCTAGTGGATCCATATGTGGTTTGTGGAAAAGAACACACATGCAATGACCACTGGTTGATCCATATGTGGTTTGTGGAAAGAACACACATGCAATGACACTGGTTGATCCATGTGTGGTTTGTGGAAAGAACACACATGCAATGACCACTGGTTGATCCATGTGTGGTTTGTGGAAAGAACACACATGCAATGACACTGGTGGATCCATATGTGGTTTGTGAAAAGAACACACATGCAATGACTCTAGTGTTGGTTTTAGTATAAGAACACACATGCAATGACTCTAGTGGGTCCATATGTGGTTTGTGAAAAGAATACAGATGCAATGACTCTAGTGGATCCATATGTGGTTTGTGGAAAAGAACACACATGCAATGACCACTGGTTGATCCATATGTGGTTTGTGGAAAGAACACACATGCAATGACCACTGGTTGATCCATATGTGGTTTGTGGAAAGAACACACATGCAATGACACTGGTTGATCCATGTGTGGTTTGTGGAAAGAACACACATGCAATGACCACTGGTCAATCCATGTGTGGTTTGTGGAAAGAACACACATCCAATGCCACTAGTGGATCCATGTGTGGTTTGTGGAAAGAACACACATGCAATTACTCTAGTGCTAGTTTTAGTATAAGAACACACATGCAATGACTCTAGTGCTGGTTTTAGTATAATAACACACATGCAATGACTCTAGTGGGTCCATATGTGGTTTGTGAAAAGAATACAGATGCAATGACTCTAGTGGATCCATATGTGGTTTGTGGAAAAGAACACACATGCAATGACCACTGGTTGATCCATATGTGGTTTGTGGAAACAACACACATGCAATGACACTGGTTGATCCATGTGTGGTTTGTGGAAAGAACACACATGCAATAACTCTAGTGCTGGTTCTAGTATAAGAACACACATGCAATGACTCTAGTGCTGGTTTTGGTATAAGAACACACATGCAATGACACTGGTTGATCCATATGTGGTTTGTGGAAAGAACACACATGCAATGACTCAGGAGGATCCATGTGTGGTTTGTGGAGAGAACACACATGCAATGACCACTGGTCGATCCATGTGTGGTTTGTGGAAAAAACACACATGCAATGACATTATTGGATCCATATGTGGTTTGTGAAAAGAACACACATGCAATGACTCTAGTGCTTGTTTTAGTATAAGAACACACATGCAATGACTCTAGTGGGTCCATATGTGGTTTGTGAAAAGAACACACATGCAATGACTCTAGTGGATCCATATGTGGTTTGTGGAAAAGAACACACATGCAATGACCACTGGTTGATCCATATGTGGTTTGTGGAAAGAACACACATGCAATGACACTGGTTGATCCATGTGTGGTTTGTGGAAAGAACACACATCCAATGACCACTGGTTGATCCATGTGTGGTTTGTGGAAATAACACACATGCAATGCCACTAGTGGATCCATATGTTCTTTGTGAAAAGAACACACATGCAATGACTCTAGTGTTGGTTTTAGTATAAGAACACACATGCAATGACTCTAGTGGGTCCATATGTGGTTTGTGAAAAGAACACACATGCAATGACTCTAGTGGATCCATATGTGGTTTGTGGAAAAGAACACACATGCAATGACACTGGTTGATCCATATGTGGTTTGTGAAAAGAACACACATGCAATGACTCAGGGGGATCCATGTGTGGTTTGTGGAAAGAACACACATGCAATGACACTGGTGGATCCATATGTGGTTTGTGAAAAGAACACACATGGAATGACTCTAGTGCTGGTTTAGTATAAGAACACACATGCAATGACTCTAGTGGATCCATATGTGGTTTGTGGAAAGAACACACATGCAATGACACTGGTTGATCCATATGTGGTTTGTGAAAAGAACACACATGCAATGACTCAGGCGGATCCATGTGTGGTTTGTGGAAAGAACACACATGCAATAACCACTAGTGGATCCATGTGTGGTTTGTGGAAAGAACACACATGTAATGACCACTGGTCGATCCATGTGTGGTTTGTGGAAAAAACACACATGCGATGGCAGTGGTGGATCCATATGTGGTTTGTGAAAAGAACACACATGCAATGACTCTAGTGTTGGTTTTAGTATAAGAACACACATGCAATGACTCTAGTGGGTCCATATGTGGTTTGTGGAAAGAACACACATGCAATGACTCTAGTGGATCCATATGTGGTTTGTGGAAAGAACACACATGCAATGACACTGGTTGATCCATATGTGGTTTGTGAAAAGAACACACATGCAATGACTCTGGGGGATCCATGTGTGGTTTGTGGAAAGAACACACATGTAATAACCACTTGTTAATCCATGTGTGGTTTGTGGAAAGAACACACATGCAATGCCACTAGTGGATCCATGTGTGGTTTCTGGAAAGAACACACATGCAATTACTCTAGTGCTAGTTTTAGTATTGAACACACATTCAATGACTCTGGTGCTGGTTTTAGTATAAGAACACACATGCAATGACTCTAGTGGGTCCATATGTGGTTTGTGAAAAGAATACACATGCAATGACTCTAGTGCATCCATATGTGGTTTGTGGAAAAGAACACACATGCAATAACCACTGGTTGATCCATGTGTGGTTTGTGGAAAGAACACACATGCAATGACTCTACTGCTGGTTTTAGTATAAGAACACACATGCAATGACTCTAGTGCTGGTTTTAGTATAAGAACACACATGCAATGACTCTAGTGCTGGTTTTGGTATAAGAACACACATGCAATGACACTGGTTGATCCATATGTGGTTTGTGGAAAGAACACACATGCAATGACTCAGGGTGATCCATGTGTGGTTTGTGCAAAGAACACACATGCAATGACCACTGGTCGATCCACGTGTGGTTTGTGGAAAGAACACACATGCAATGACACTAGTGGATCCATATGTGGTTTGTGAAAAGAATACAAATGCAATGACTCTAGTGCTAGTTTTAGTATAAGAACACACATGCAATGACTCTAGTGGGTCCATATGTGGTTTGTGAAAAGAACACACATGCAATGACTCTAGTGGATCCATATGTGGTTTGTGGAAAAGAACACACATGCAATGACCACTGGTTGATCCATATGTGGTTTGTGGAAAGAACACACATGCAATGACACTGGTTGATCCATGTGTGGTTTGTGGAAAGAACACACATGCAATGACCACTGGTTGATCCATGTGTGGTTTGTGGAAATAACACACATGCAATGCCACTAGTGGATCCATATGTGCTTTGTGAAAAGAACACACATGCAATGACTCTAGTGTTGGTTTTAGTATAAGAACACACATGCAATGACTCTAGTGGGTCCATATGTGGTTTGTGAAAAGAACACACATGCAATGACTCTAGTAGATCCATATGTGGTTTGTGGAAAGAACACACATGCAATGACACTGGTTGATCCATATGTGGTTTGTGGAAAGAACACACATGCAATGACTCAAGGGGATCCATGTGTGGTTTGTGGAAAGAACACACATGCAATGACCACTGGTCGATCCACGTGTGGTTTGTGGAAAGAACACACATGCAATGACACTAGTGGATCCATATGTGGTTTGTGAAAAGAACACAAATGCAATGACTCTAGTGCTAGTTTTAGTATAAGAACACACATGCAATGACTCTAGTGGGTCCATATGTGGTTTGTGAAAAGAACACAGATGCAATGACTCTAGTGGATCCATATGTGGTTTGTGGAAAAGAACACACATGCAATGACCACTGGTAGATCCATATGTGGTTTGTGGAAAGAACACACATGCAATGACACTGGTTGATCCATGTGTGGTTTGTGGAAAGAACACACATGCAATGACCACTGGTTGATCCATGTGTGGTTTGTGGAAATAACACACATGCAATGCCACTAGTGGATCCATATGTGCTTTGTGAAAAGAACACACATGCAATGACTCTAGTGTTGGTTTTAGTATAAGAACACACATGCAATGACTCTAGTGGGTCCATATGTGGTTTGTGAAAAGAACACACATGCAATGACTCTAGTGCATCCATATGTGTTTTGTGCAAAAGAACACACATGCAATGACACTGGTTGATCCATATGTGGTTTGTGAAAAGAACACACATGCAATGACTCAGGGGGATCCATGTGTGGTTTGTGGAAAGAACACACATGCAATGACACTGGTGGATCCATATGTGGTTTGTGAAAAGAACACAGATGGAATGACTCTAGTGCTGGTTTAGTATAAGAACACACATGCAATGACTCTAGTGGGTCCATATGTGGTTTGTGAAAAGAACAGAAATGCAATGACTCTAGTGGATCCATATGTGGTTTGTGGAAAGAACACACATGCAATGACACTGGTTGATCCATATGTGGTTTGTGAAAAGAACACACATGCAATGACTCAGGCGGATCCATGTGTGGTTTGTGGAAAGAAAACACATGCAATGACCACTAGTGGATCCATGTGTGGTTTGTGGAAAGAACACACATGTAATGACCACTGGTCGATCCATGTGTGGTTTGTGGAAAGAACACACATGCGATGGCAGTGGTGGATCCATATGTGGTTTGTGAAAAGAACACACATGCAATGACTCTAGTGTTGGTTTTAGTATAAGAACACACATGCAATGACTCTAGTGGGTCCATATGTGGTTTGTGGAAAGAACACACATGCAATGACTCTAGTGGATCCATATGTGGTTTGTGGAAAGAACACACATGCAATGACACTGGTTGATCCATATGTGGTTTGTGAAAAGAACACACATGCAATGACTCAGGGGGATCCATGTGTGGTTTGTGGAAAGAACACACATGCAATGACCACTGGTTAATCCATGTGTGGTTTGTGGAAAGAACACACATGCAATGCCACTAGTGGATCCATGTGTGGTTTCTGGAAAGAACACGCATGCAATTACTCTGGTGCTAGTTTTAGTATTGAACACACATTCAATGACTCTGGTGCTGGTTTTAGTATAAGAACACACATGCAATGACTCTAGTGGGTCCATATGTCGTTTGTGAAAAGAATACACATGCAATGACTCTAGTGCATCCATATGTGGTTTGTGGAAAAGAACACACATGCAATGCCACTGGTTGATCCATGTGTGGTTTGTGGAAAGAACACACATGCAATGACTCTACTGCTGGTTTTAGTATAAGAACACACATGCAATGACTCTAGTGCTGGTTTTAGTATAAGAACACACATGCAATGACTCTAGTGCTGGTTTCGGTATAAGAACACACATCCAATGACACTGGTTGATCCATATGTGGTTTGTGGAAAGAACACACATGCAATGACTCAGGGGGATCCATGTGTGGTTTGTGGAAAGAACACACATGCAATGACCACTGGTCGATCCACGTGTGGTTTGTGGAAAGAACACACATGCAATGACACTAGTGGATCCATACGTGGTTTGTGAAAAGAACACAAATGCAATGACTCTAGTGCTAGTTTTAGTATAAGAACACACATGCAATGACTCTAGTGGGTCCATATGTGGTTTGTGAAAAGAACACACATGCAATGACTCTAGTGGATCCATATGTGGTTTGTGGAAAAGAACACACATGCAATGACCATTGGTTGATCCATATGTGGTTTGTGGAAAGAACACACATGCAATGACACTGGTTGATCCATGTGTGGTTTGTGGAAAGAACACACATGCAATGACTCTATTGCTGGTTTTAGTATAAGAACACACATGCAATGACTCTAGTGCTGGTTTTAGTATAAGAACACACATGCAATGACACTGGTTGATCCATATGTGGTTTGTGGAAAGAACACACATGCAATGACCCAGGGGGGGTCCATGTGTGGTTTGTGGCAAGAACACACATGTAATGACCACTGGTTGATCCATATGTGGTTTGTGAAAAGAACACACATGCAATGACTCTAGTGTTTGTTTTAGTATAAGAACACACATGCAATGACTCTAGTGGGTCCATATGTTGTTTGTGAAAAGAACACACATGCAATGACTCTAGTGGATCCATATGTGGTTTGTGGAAAGAACACACATGCAATGACACTGGTTGATCCATATGTGGTTTGTGAAAAGAACACACATGCAATGACTCAGGGGAGTCCATGTGTGGTTTGTGGAAAGAACACACATGCAATGCCACTAGTGGATCCATGTGTGGTTTGTGGAAAGAACACACATGCAATTACTCTAGTGCTAGTTTTAGTATAAGAACACACATGCAATGACTCTAGTGCTGGTTTTAGTATAAGAACACACATGCAATGACTCTAGTGGGTCCATATGTGGTTTGTGAAAAGAATATAGATGCAATGACTCTAGTGGATCCATATGTGGTTTGTGGAAAAGAACACACATGCAATGACCACTGGTTGATCCATATGTGGTTTGTGGAAAGAACACACATGCAATGACACTGGTTGATCCATGTGTGGTTTGTGGAAAGAACACACATGCAATAACTCTAGTGCTGGTTTTAGTATAAGAACACGCATGCAATGACTCTAGTGCTGGGTTTGTTATAAGAACACACATGCAATGACACTGGTTGATCCATATGTGGTTTGTGGAAAGAACACACATGCAATGACTCGGGAGGATCCATGTGTGGTTTGTGGAAAGAACACACATGCAATGACCACTGGTCGATCCATGTGTGGTTTGTGGAAAGAATACACATGCAATGACATTGGTGGATCCATATGTGGTTTCGGAAAAGAACACACATGCAATGACTCTAGTGCTTGTTTTAGTATAAGAACACACATGCAATGACTCTAGTGGGTCCATATGTGGTTTGTGAAAAGAACACACATGCAATGACTCTAGTGGATCCATATGTTGTTTGTGGAAAAGAACACACATGCAATGACCACTGGTTGATCCATATGTGGTTTGTGGAAATAACACACATGCAATGACACTGGTGGATCCATATAAGGTTTGTGAAAAGAACACACATGCAATGACTCTAGTGCTGGTTTAGTATAAGAACACACATGCAATGACTCTAGTGGGTCCATATGTGGTTTCTGAAAAGAACAGACATGCAATGACTCTAGTGGATCCATATGTGGTTTGTGGAAAGAACACACATGCAATGACACTGGTTGATCCATATGTGGTTTGTGAAAAGAACACACATGCAATGACTCAGGGGGATCCATGTGTGGTTTGTGGAAAGAACACACATGCAATGAACACTGGTGGATCCTTGTTTCGTTTGTGGAAAGAACACGCATGTAATGACCACTGGTCGATCCATGTGTGGTTTGTGGAAAGAACACACATGCGATGGCAGTGGTGGATCCATATGTGGTTTGTGAAAAGAACACACATGCAATGACTCTAGTGTTGGTTTTAGTATAAGAACACACATGCAATGACTCTAGTGGGTCCATATGTGGTTTGTGAAAAGAACACACATGCAATGACTCTAGTGGGTCCATATGTGGTTTGTGGAAAGAACACACATGCAATGACACTTTGGTTGATCCGTATGTGGTTTGTGAAAAGAACACATGCAATGACTCAGGGGGATCCATGTGTGGTTTGTGGAAAGAACACACATGCAATGACCACTGGTCAATCCATGTGTTGTTTGTTGAAAGAACACACATGCAATGCCACTAGTGGATCCATGTTTGGTTTCTAGAAAGAACACACATGTAATTACTCCAGTGCTAGTTTTATTATTGAACACACATTCAATGATTCTGGTGCTGGTTTTAGTATAAGAACACACATGCAATGACTCTAGTGGGTCCATATGTGGTTTGTGAAAAGAATACACATGCAATGACTCTAGTGGATCCATATGTGGTTTGTGGTAAAGAACACACATGCAATGACCACTGGTTGATCCATATGTGGTTCGTGGAAAGAACAGACATGCAATGACACTGGTTGATCCATGTGTGGTTTGTGGAAAGAACACACATGCAATGACTCTAGTGCTGGTTTTAGTATAAGAACACACATGCAATGACTCAGGGGGATCCATGTGTGGTTTATGGAAAGAACACACATCCAATGACCACTGGTCGATCCATGTGTGGTTTGTGGAAAGAACACACATGCAATGACACTAGTGGATCCATATGCAGTTTATGAAAAGAACACACATGCAATGACTCTAGTGCTGTTTTTAGTATAAGAACACACATGCAATGACTCTAGTGGGTCCATATGTGGTTTCTGAAAAGAACACACATGCAATGACTCTAGTGGATCCATATGTGGTTTGTGGGAAAGAACACACATGCAATGACCAATGGTTGATCCATATGTGGTTTGTGGAAAGAACACACATGCAATGACACTGGTTGATCCATGTGTGGTTTGTGGAAAGAACACACATGCAATGACTCTAGTGCTGGTTTTAGTATAAGAACACACATGCAATAACTCTAGTGGGTCCATATGTGGTTTGTGAAAAGAACAGACATGCAATGACTCTAGTGGATCCATATGTGGTTTGTGGAAAGAACACACATGCAATGACACTGGTTGATCCATATGTGGTTTGTGAAAAGAACACACATGCAATGACTCTAGTGGATCCATATGTGGTTTGTGGAAAGAACACACATGCAATGACACTGGTTGATCCGTATGTGGTTTGTGAAAAGAACACACATGCAATGACTCAGGGGGATCCATGTGTGGTTTGTGGAAAGAACACACATGCAATGACCACTGGTCAATCCATGTGTTGTTTGTTGAAAGAACACACATGCAATGCCACTAGTGGATCCATGTTTGGTTTCTAGAAAGAACACACATGCAATTACTCCAGTGCTAGTTTTATTATTGAACACACATTCAATGATTCTGGTGCTGGTTTTAGTATAAGAACACACATGCAATGACTCTAGTGGGTCCATATGTGGTTTGTGAAAAGAATACACATGCAATGACTCTAGTGGATCCATATGTGGTTTGTGGTAAAGAACACACATGCAATGACCACTGGTTGATCCATATGTGGTTCGTGGAAAGAACAGACATGCAATGACACTGGTTGATCCATGTGTGGTTTGTGGAAAGAACACACATGCAATGACTCTAGTGCTGATTTTAGTATAAGAACACACATGCAATTACTCAGGGGGATCCATATGTGGTTTGTGAAAAGAACACACATGCAATGACTCTAGTGGATCCATATGTGGTTTGTGGAAAGAACACACATGCAATGACCACTGGTCGATCAATGTATGGTTTGTGGAAAGAGCACACATGCAATGACCACTGGTTGATCCATATGTGGTTTGTGGAAAGAACACACATGCAATGACACTGGTTGATCCATGTGTGGTTTGTGGAAAGAACACACATGCAATGACTCTAGTGCTGGTTTTAGTATAAGAACACACATGCAATGACACTGGTTGATCCATATGTGGTTTGTGGAAAGAACACACATGCAATGACTCAGGGGGATCCATGTGTGGTTTGTGGAAAGAACACACATGCAATGACCACTGGTCGATCCATGTGTGGTTTGTGGAAAGAATACACATGCAATGACAATGGTGGATCCATATGTGGTTTGGGAAAAGAACACACATGCAATGACTCTAGTGCTTGTTTTAGTATAAGAACACACATGCAATGACTCTAGTGGGTCAATATGTGGTTTGTGAAAAGAACACACATGCAATGACTCTAGTGGATCCATATGTTGTTTGTGGAAAAGAACACACATGCAATGACCACTGGTTGATCCATATGTGGTTTGTGGAAAGAACACACATGCAATGACACTGGTGGATCCATATAAGGTTTGTGAAAAGAACACACATGCAATGACTCTAGTGCTGGTTTAGTATAAGAACACACATGCAATGACTCTAGTGGGTCCATATGTGGTTTCTGAAAAGAACAGACATGCAATGACTCTAGTGGATCCATATGTGGTTTGTGGAAAGAACACACATGCAATGACACTGGTTGATCCATATGTGGTTTGTGAAAAGAACACACATGCAATGACTCAGGGGGATCCATGTGTGGTTTGTGGAAAGAACACACATGCAATGAACACTGGTGGATCCTTGTTTCGTTTGTGGAAAGAACACACATGTAATGACCACTGGTCGATCCATGTGTGGTTTGTGGAAAGAACACACATGCGATGGCAGTGGTGGATCCATATGTGGTTTGTGAAAAGAACACACATGCAATGACTCTAGTGTTGGTTTTAGTATAAGAACACACATGCAATGACTCTAGTGGGTCCATATGTGGTTTGTGAAAAGAACACACATGCAATGACTCTAGTGGGTCCATATGTGGTTTGTGGAAAGAACACACATGCAATGACACTGGTTGATCCGTATGTGGTTTGTGAAAAGAACACACATGCAATGACTCAGGGGGATCCATGTGTGGTTTGTGGAAAGAACACACATGCAATGACCACTGGTCAATCCATGTGTTGTTTGTTGAAAGAACACACATGCAATGCCACTAGTGGATCCATGTTTGGTTTCTAGAAAGAACACACATGTAATTACTCCAGTGCTAGTTTTATTATTGAACAGACATTCAATGATTCTGGTGCTGGTTTTAGTATAAGAACACACATGCAATGACTCTAGTGGGTCCATATGTGGTTTGTGAAAAGAATACACATGCAATGACTCTAGTGGATCCATATGTGGTTTGTGGTAAAGAACACACATGCAATGACCACTGGTTGATCCATATGTGGTTCGTGGAAAGAACAGACATGCAATGACACTGGTTGATCCATGTGTGGTTTGTGGAAAGAACACACATGCAATGACTCTAGTGCTGGTTTTAGTATAAGAACACACATGCAATGACTCAGGGGGATCCATGTGTGGTTTATGGAAAGAACACACATCCAATGACCACTGGTCGATCCATGTGTGGTTTGTGGAAAGAACACACATGCAATGACACTAGTGGATCCATATGCAGTTTATGAAAAGAACACACATGCAATGACTCTAGTGCTGTTTTTAGTATAAGAACACACATGCAATGACTCTAGTGGGTCCATATGTGGTTTCTGAAAAGAACACACATGCAATGACTCTAGTGGATCCATATGTGGTTTGTGGAAAGAACACACATGCAATGACACTGGTTGATCCATATGTGGTTTGTGGAAAGAACACACATGCAATGACACTGGTTGATCCATGTGTGGTTTGTGGAAAGAACACACATGCAATGACTCTAGTGCTGGTTTTAGTATAAGAACACACATGCAATAACTCTAGTGGGTCCATATGTGGTTTGTGAAAAGAACAGACATGCAATGACTCTAGTGGATCCATATGTGGTTTGTGGAAAGAACACACATGCAATGACACTGGTTGATCCATATGTGGTTTGTGAAAAGAACACACATGCAATGACTCAGGGGGATCCATGTGTGGTTTGTGGAAAGAACACACATGCAAGGACCACTAGTGAATCCATGTGTGGTTTGTGGAAAGAACACACATGTAATGACCACTGGTCGATCCATGTGTGGTTTGTGGAAAGAACACACATGCAATGACACTGGTTGATCCATGTGTGGTTTGTGGAAAGAACACACATGCAATGACCACTGGTTGATCCATGTGTGGTTTGTGGAAATAACACACATGCAATGCCACTAGTGGATCCATATGTGCTTTGTGAAAAGAACACACATGCAATGACTCTAGTGTTGGTTTTAGTATAAGAACACACATGCAATGACTCTAGTGGGTCCATATGTGGTTTGTGAAAAGAACACACATGCAATGACTCTAGTGGATCCATATGTGGTTTGTGGAAAGAACACACATGCAATGACACTGGTTGATCCATATGTGGTTTGTGAAAAGAACACACATGCAATGACTCAGGGGGATCCATGTGTGGTTTGTGGAAAGAACACACATGCAATGACACTGGTGGATCCATATGTGGTTTGTGAAAAGAACACACATGGAATGACTCTAGTGCTGGTTTAGTATAAGAACACACATGCAATGACTCTAGTGGGTCCATATGTGGTTTGTGAAAAGAACAGAAATGCAATGACTCTAGTGGATCCATATGTGGTTTGTGGAAAGAACACACATGCAATGACACTGGTTGATCCATATGTGGTTTGTGAAAGGAACACACATGCAATGACTCAGGCGGATCCATGTGTGGTTTGTGGAAAGAACACACATGCAATGACCACTAGTGGATCCATGTGTGGTTTGTGCAAAGAACACACATGTAATGACCACTGGTCGATCCATGTGTGGTTTGTGGAAAGAACACACATGCGATGGCAGTGGTGGATCCATATGTGGTTTGTGAAAAGAACACACATGCAATGACTCTAGTGTTGATTTTAGTATAAGAACACACATGCAATGACTCTAGTGGGTCCATATGTGGTTTGTGGAAAGAACACACATGCAATGACTCTAGTGGATCCATATGTGGTTTGTGGAAAGAACACACATGCAATGACACTGGTTGATCCATATGTGGTTTGTGAAAAGAACACACATGCAATGACTCAGGGGGATCCATGTGTGGTTTGTGGAAAGAACACACATGCAATAACCACTGGTTAATCCATGTGTGGTTTGTGGAAATAACACACATGCAGTGCCACTAGTGGATCCATGTGTGGTTTCTGGAAAGAACACACATGCAATTACTCTAGTGCTAGTTTTAGTATTGAACACACATTCAATGACTCTGGTGCTGGTTTTAGTATAAGAACACACATGCAATGACTCTACTGGGTCCATATGTGGTTTGTGAAAAGAATACACATGCAATGACTCTAGTGCATCCATATGTGGTTTGTGGAAAAGAACACACATGCAATAACCACTGGTTGATCCATATGTGGTTCGTGGAAAGAATATACATGCAATGCCACTGGTTGATCCATGTGTGGTTTGTGGAAAGAACACACATGCAATGACTCTACTGCTGGTTTTAGTATAAGAACACACATGCAATGACTCTAGTGCTGGTTTTAGTATAAGAACACACATGCAATGACTCTAGTGCTGGTTTCGGTATAAGAACACACATGCAATGACACTGGTTGATCCATATGTGGTTTGTGGAAAGAACACACATGCAATGACTCAGGGGGATCCATGTGTGGTTTGTGGAAAGAACACACATGCAATGACCACTGGTCGATCCACGTGTGGTTTGTGGAAAGAACACACATGCAATGACACTAGTGGATCCATATGTGGTTTGTGAAAAGAACACAAATGCAATGACTCTAGTGCTAGTTTTAGTATAAGAACACACATGCAATGACTCTAGTGGGTCCATATGTGGTTTGTGAAAAGAACACACATGCAATGACTCTAGTGGATCCATATGTGGTTTTTGGAAAAGAACACACATGCAATGACCACTGGTTGATCCATATGTGGTTTGTGGAAAGAACACACATGCAATGACTCAGGTGGGTCCATGTGTGGTTTGTGGAAAGAACACACATGCAATGACCACTGGTTGATCCATGTGTGGTTTGTGGAAAGAACACACATGCAATGACACTGGTGGATCCATATGTGGTTTGTGAAAAGAACACACATGCACTGACTCTAGTGTTGGTTTTAGTATAAGAACACACATGCAATGACTCTAGTGGGTCCATATGTGGTTTGTGAAAAGAACACACATGCAATGACTCTAGTGGATCCATATGTGGTTTGTGGAAAGAACACACATGCAATGACACTGGTGGATCCATATGTGGTTTGTGAAAAGAACACACATGCAATGACTCAGGGGGATCCATGTGTGGTTTGTGGAAAGAACACACATGCAATGACCACTGGTCAATCCATGTGTGGTTTGTGGAAAGAACACACATGGAATTACTCTAGTGCTAGTTTTATTATAAGAACACACATGCAATGACTCTAGTGTTGGTTTTAGTATAAGAACACACATGCAATGACTCTAGTGGGTCCATATGTGGTTTGTGAAAAGAATACAGATGCAATGACTCTAGTGGATCCATATGTGGTTTGTGGAAAAGAACACACATGCAATGACCACTGGTTGATCCATATGTGGTTTGTGGAAAGTACACACATGCAATGACACTGGTTGATCCATGTGTGGTTTGTGGAAAGAACACACATGCAATAACTCTAGTGCTGGTTTTAGTATAAGAACACACATGCAATGACTCTAGTGCTGGTTTTGTTATAAGAACATACATGCAATGACACTGGTTGATCCATATGTGGTTTGTGGAAAGAACACACATGCAATGACTCGGGAGGATCCATGTGTGGTTTGTGGAAAGAACACACATGCAATGACCACTGGTCGATCCATGTGTGGTTTGTGGAAAGAATACACATGCAATAACATTGGTGGATCCATATGTGGTTTGGGAAAAGAACACACATGCAATGACTCTAGTGCTTGTTTTAATATAAGAACACACATGCAATGACTCTAGTGGGTCCATATGTGGTTTGTGAAAAGAACACACATGCAATGACTCTAATGGATCCATATGTTGTTTGTGGAAAAGAACACACATGCAATGACCACTGGTTGATCCATATGTGGTTTGTGGAAAGAACACACATGCAATGACACTGGTGGATCCATATATGGTTTGTGAAAAGAACACACATGCAATGACTCTAGTGGTGGTTTAGTATAAGAACACACATGCAATGACTCTAGTGGGTCCATATGTGGTTTCTGAAAAGAACAGACATGCAATGACTCTAGTGGATCCATATGTGGTTTGTGGAAAGAACACACATGCAATGACACTGGTTGATCCATATGTGGTTTGTGAAAAGAACACACATGCAATGACTCAGGGGGATCCATGTGTGGTTTGTGGAAAGAACACACATGCAATGAACACTGGTGGATCCATGTTTCGTTTGTGGAAAGAACACACATGTAATGACCACTGGTCGATCCATGTGTGGTTTGTGGAAAGAACACACATGCGATGGCAGTGGTGGATCCATATGTGGTTTGTGAAAAGAACACACATGCAATGAATCTAGTGTTGGTTTTAGTATAAGAACACACATGCAATGAATCTAGTGTTTGTTTTAGTATAAGAACACACATGCAATGACTCTAGTGGGTCCATATGTGGTTTGTGAAAAGAACACACATGCAATGACTCTAGTGGATCCATATGTGGTTTGTGGAAAGAACACACATGCAATGACACTGGTTGATCCGAATGTGGTTTGTGAAAAGAACACACATGCAATGACTCAGGGGGATCCATGTGTGGTTTGTGGAAAGAACACACATGCAATGACCACTGGTCAATCCATGTGTTGTGTAGCGTCCCCAACCTTTAATAAGATTGAGTCCCCTGTGTTTACAATGCTAGTCCCTGGATCAATAGCTAGCATCCACAGTTCAGATGTAATATCAAGAAACAAGGGTCATAATACAATTTTATAACCAGGAATAACATAATTTTATTACATCAAACATAGCTCATTTGGCTATTACATTACGTTGCAGCGGAATAACTATAGTCATGGGTACTTCATCTTCAAAGTGCCACAGGCAGATGTTGGTTGTAGACTTTGTAATCCTAATCAATCAATCTTCACTAAAATCAATCAAACCTGCAACATTACAAGTTACAGCCACAAGGGTCAATACATTTGAATTGTATTGGCAAGTGATACTTTGGTAGTATAGTGGAGTCTATCATCTATATGCATTTTGGCTAAGTGGAGTTGAGGCTTGCATTGCTCAAAATAGATTTTTCCCTATCATTTTGAAAATACTAAGTTTTATTTTGACAAAAACCACCAAGGCATCTATCAACAAGACTGAAGATCCTCTCAAGGCATCTTCCAATCAAAGATTGAAGATTTTCCTGGCAAAAACAATTTCCCAATCTAAGATTTTGAGATCCTTGTACCAAGCCATCTCTCCATCAAAGATTGAAGAATTTCACACAACCCTTGTTCACCCACAAATTTTATTTGGAAATTGGAGTGATGAGATTCTTGATTGCTTCCATGTCTTGATGCTCAAATTGTCCTTTAGGGACATGGCTAAGTACTTAGGTTTTACACTCTGCAGAGGTGGTGCACTTTCCCCACAAGCCTTGGTTTCCCAAGACATGATCCTTCAGTAGCCTTTCCTTAGTCAAATGGACGCGCTCCAACCTAACATACACTACCACCCACTGTCCAAGTGACTAAGTTCCAGCATCCTAAGATCATGGCAGAGCCCATATTGCCAAGTGGTTGCACTTGAAACTTCTCAACATTTGACATCTCAAATCTCTTTGTTTCTGGGTGGCCATCCACAAGTGAGATACACAAGCCAAGTCCATGGCCTTGTGAACCACTCAACATAAACCATTCCTTCCATTCCACCCAGGTGATTCATTACTTAGTTGTTTTGTTAAATAAAACACAAGTCCATAGACTGAGAAATTTTCATAGCATGAATATATATCCCACCCAGGTTTTCTATTAGCTAGGCTAAGCTTGATAGTAATAGGATTCTTAACTTAGGTAAATCCTTCTAAGGATTCATTCTACTAGTTTTCCTATAGCAAGGTCTATACTTAGCAAAATAAAAACCATGCAAGTTTTACTTAGCAAAAACACTAATGCATATTGAAAATAATGGGATGGATAGTATGAAGTATCACTTGCCTTTTTGGTAGAGGGTATAGGCTTACTCCTTGTCCTTGCAAAACTCACACTCTTCAAGTCACTACAATTCAATCAAGCAAGGCACAAACTTAATCTACCAATCAAGCAAAACTACACACATAAAATAACAAAGTCAAACAAACAAACAATTTTTCACACACAAAGTAATGGGATCTAAGTCATGCATAAGCATGCAAAGGTTTGTTCTATTGTAGGGATGGTCTTCACTAGGCTTCTAAACTTTGTAGGTTCCAAATTGGTCATTTACCAAAATGGCAAAGTCATTTGCAAAAGGGTTTCTATTAGATTCCTAAACTTTGTAAGATCCAAATTGGTCATTTACCAAAGTGGCAAAGTTCAAGTAATGCATGCAAGCATGCCAAGCTTTGATTTGTTTGAAAAAGGGGTTCCTAATGGGTCATAGACATTTGGGTACATCTAATGGTCATTTTGTGAAGTGGCTAAGTCATTTGCAAAAAGGTTTCACTATAAAACCATTTGCAAAACAAAGTGTCATTCTATGGGGTGTAGAAACATTTCTACTAGGGTATTAACCTATAGGTTTCACCAAATGAGTTGCTATTGCAAAACTTGGTGTTTTTGGGTCATGGGTTTGGTTCAAAACATTTTCTCCAAAGTTTTCTTTATGAAAGCATTTTCATAAACAAAACAAATAGTTTTAGTTAGCTAGAAATGGACTAAACTAATTAATCCATCCTATTCTTTTCCAAAAACATTTTCCAAACTATGGGTTGGTTCCTAGGGTTAGTAAGGTCACAACAAACTAATTTGCAAAGGTTTTCACCTAAAATCATTTTAAATGATTTTTCTAATGTTAACAAGTACAAAAGAATCTGCAAAATCAAACAAGCTAACAAATACTATTTGCTAAACTAAGGGCAGGGTTGGCTAGAGCTTGTCTTGCTGATTCCAACGACATAAAGTTTGTAAAATTTGGACATGTGGATCAAAAGATACATGGGTTTGAAAATGGCTAAAGTTTCTGTTTTCTAATTCTGTTTTTAAACAAACACCGCCATGGCGTGATCTTCTTGGTCGATACGGTTCGGCGGATCGGCTCTGGAACGTTGGATCTATTTAGATCGAGTGGTCTAGAGGTCATACCTCTTGACTAAGTGAACTAATCGTGGCGCTGGATATAGATCGAGCAGTGCTAACAATCAAACCAACAATGGCGGCGCTGCGGTGGCTAACGGCTGAGTCGTCGGTCGATGAAGGTGCGGCGATACAGAGCGAGAGAAAGAGGGCATGCTCACCGAGCTCAGGAGGTTGCGGTGAAGCTCGGCGTCTTGATGGCTTGCAGCAGGCGCTCTGGTTCAGCCGCGATTGCTCGCCGGAGTTGGGAACGGCGGCGGTTGGCTCATCCGGTCGAAGAGAGTCGTGGATCACCTCAAAGCGAAATGGCTATACGGTTAGATGTGCAAGATCGAGGCGGAGTCGTGTGCGTGAAACGAGAGGGTCGAGGCGGTCGAGGCTTACCGGGAAACTTCCGGAGAAGAAGCGGCGGCGCTCACTTGTCGACAATGGGCGGCGCTTCTGGTCGAAACTAGGTCACGAAACGATGGCGTTAGTTGCGGAAAAAGTCACTGGTCTTAGGCGCATCATCAAAAGTAGAGGCGGCTGGAAGCTACCTGTGGAGTTCGCGGAGTTGGGCGACGGCGGTGTTGCTCGAGCTTGATCTGGCGTTGCTGGGCGCCCAGCGGATGAATGGGTGGTATGGATAGATGCGTCTGGATCGTGGAGTAAGGGTGCTAGGTCGGCGAGGCAAGGCGGTGGGGTTTTCGTCGAATTGTCACCGGAACATCGTCGGAGCGATGGAGCTTGAGCTCGAAATTGGGGCGATCTAAAGCGTGTCGGCCAGCGTCGAGAGGATTTATAGGAGAGGAGGCATTACCATCTGCGTGATCACTGCAGGTTTTACTCGCATCATTAAGGTGAATTGAACTGGAGGAATCAACGGCAGAACAAGGAGAAGAACTGGTCGCGCGGGTGGGGAAGGAGAACAGGAGCAGTGGGGTCCAACGGTCAGTGGAAAAAGGAGAGAGGAGGAGGTCCACCAGTCATTGGCTGCGTGGGTTCGATCCATGATGAAAAGCAGTTGAGGGCTTGGAGAGAGAGGTGGGGTCATCTCGTCGGTAGTGAGGGAGTAGGAGTGGGTCCTGGTTTTCATTGACTATCTTGGTAGGAATCTGGGTGAAAAAGGTTTCTTCGGGGAAAAAGACTGGCTGGTCTTGAAGCTCTTTGTTGGGCCTCTATTATTTTTTTTCTGTCTAAATCTTTTCTTTTCTAATTCTTTTCTGTTTGAATTTCAAACAAATATTCAAGCAATCAAACAAGGTTCAAATCAATTCAAACAAACAACAA
Source organism: Avena insularis (assembly GCA_023614405.1). Lineage (NCBI taxonomy): Eukaryota > Viridiplantae > Streptophyta > Magnoliopsida > Poales > Poaceae > Avena > Avena insularis. The sequence goes on along the minus strand of CM042688.1, from coordinate 73,595,820 downwards.
ACTTTTCATTTAAATTTGGTTCTGTTAAACAACATAATCCAAATCCAAGATAAATTAATATTTTTATTTATTTTAGGATCCATTTAATAATTAAATAAAATGGATCTTTATTTAATAAAATAGGGTTTTGATTTATTTAATAAAATTTCCATTTGAAATCCAATCATTTTCAAAACCAAACCAGAAGGTTTAATTTGAAGAATAAAAGAATACTTGGAAACTTATTTAAATAAATAAATAAGTTTTGGTGTTTTAATTAAAATGGGAAAGCCTTTACTTAAATAAAATTGGATATTTAAATCCTTTATTATTTTATTTAAATAATCCTTTACTCATTTTAATCAAAGCAAAACCTTTTAATAAAAGATTTCAAAGTAGTAATAAAATACTTGGTGTTCATTTAAAATGGGAAAAGCTTTTACTTAAATAAAATTGGATATTTAAATCCTTTATTTTATTTAATAAACCTTTACTCACTTTATCAAAACAAAATATTTTATTTCAAAAGTTTGGCCAAAATTAATTTGGCTTATCTTTTCATTTGAAACCAAAGTCTTTTATTAAAAGATCTAAATTAGTATTTCCAAAACAATTTATTTTCCTTTGATAAATGTTTATCTTTATAAATCCCTTTAGGATTGTTTTTTGATCTCCAATTGGTATGGCTTTTGGTAAGGGCTTTATTGGCTTTGGAAATTCAATTTCCTTATCTTATATTATTCACAAGATTTTGTCTATGGTTCCAAACTAAGTGAAACCAATCTCTAAGGTCTTTTCTTGATCCTTTGAGAATATTTGTTGATCAACTTTGGTATGGATCAAATCCATAGATTTGGGGTAACTTTGGAAAATAATTTCCTTCCATTAGGGTTTAGGGTTTTGGATTACTTTCCAAATGTTCAAATTTCCAGATACATTCATTGAGGAATGCATTTCCCTTGATTTGGATTTTTGTTGAATTCAAACTTTAGAATCCCATCTTTAACAAACTTTGGCTAAAGTTTTCCTTTTAGAAACAAAAGTTCCTTTTCACCCTGATTTTCACAAAAAAAATTATTTTGTTTAATTTATTTTTCTCATTACAAGATTTGGAAAATCTTGGGATGTGACATGTTGTTTGTTGAAAGAACACACATGCAATGCCACTAGTGGATCCATGTTTGGTTTCTAGAAAGAACACACATGCAATTACTCCAGTGCTAGTTTTATTATTGAACACACATTCAATGACTCTGGTGCTGGTTTTAGTATAAGAACACACATGCAATGACTCTAGTGGGTCCATATGTGGTTTGTGAAAAGAATACACATGCAATGACTCTAGTGGATCCATATGTGGTTTGTGGTAAGGAACACACATGCAATGACCACTGGTTGATCCATATGTGGTTCGTGGAAAGAACAGACATGCAATGACACTAGTTGATCCATGTGAGGTTTGTGGAAAGAACACACATGCAATGACTCTAGTGCTGGTTTTAGTATAAGAACACACATGCAATGACTCAGGGGGATCCATGTGTGGTTTGTGGAAAGAACACACATACAATGACCACTGGTCGATCCATGTCTGGTTTGTGGAAAGAACACACATGCAATGACACTAGTGGATCCATATGTAGTTTATGAAAAGAACACACATGCAATGACTCTAGTTCTGTTTTTAGTATAAGAACAGACATGCAATGACTCTAGTGGGTCCATATGTGGTTTGTGAAAAGAACACACATGCAATGACTCTAGTGGATCCATATGTGGTTTGTGGGAAAGAACACACATGCAATGACCACTGGTTGATCCATATGTGGTTTGTGGAAAGAACACACATGCAATGACACTGGTTGTCCATGTTTGGTTTGTGGAAAGAACACACATGCAATGACTCTAGTGCTGGTTTTAGTATAACAACACACATGCAATGACACTGGTTGATCCATATGTGGTTTGTGGAAAGAACACACATGAAATGACTCAGGTGGGTCCATGTGTGGTTTGTGGAAAGAACACACATGCAATGACCACTGGTTGATCCATGTGTGGTTTGTGGAAAGAACACACATGCAATGACACTGGTGGATCCATATGTGGTTTGTGAAAAGAACACACATGCACTAACTCTAGTGTTGGTTTTAGTATAAGAACACACATGCAATGACTCTAGTGGGTCCATATGTGGTTTGTGAAAAGAACACACATGCAATGACTCTAGTGGATCCATATGTGGTTTGTGGAAAGAACACACATGCAATGACACTGGTGGATCCATATGTGGTTTGTGAAAATAACACACATGCAATGACTCAGGGGGATCCATGTGTGGTTTGTGGAAAGAACACACATGCAATGACCACTGGTCAATCCATGTGTGGTTTGTGGAAAGAACACACATGCAATGCCACTAGTGGATCCATGTGTGGTTTGTGGAAAGAACACACATGCAATCACTCTAGTGCTAGTTTTAGTATAAGAACACACATGCAATGACTCTAGTGTTGGTTTTAGTATAAGAACACACATGCAATGACTCTAGTGGGTCCATATGTGGTTTGTGAAAAGAATACAGATGCAATGACTCTAGTGGATCCATATGTGGTTTGTGGAAAGTACACACATGCAATGACACTGGTTGATCCATGTGTGGTTTGTGGAAAGAACACACATGCAATAACTCTAGTGCTGGTTTTAGTATAAGAACACACATGCAATGACTCTAGTGCTGGTTTTGTTATAAGAACACACATGCAATGACACTGGTTGATCCATATGTGGTTTGTGGAAAGAACACACATGCAATGACTCGGGAAGATCCATGTGTGGTTTGTGGAAAGAACACACATGCAATGACCACTGGTCGATCCATGAGTGGTTTGTGGAAAGAATACACATGCAATGACATTGGTGGATCCATATGTGGTTTGGGAAAAGAACAGACATGCAATGACTCTAGTGCTTGTTTTAGTATAAGAACACACATGCAATGACTCTAGTGGGTCCATATGTGGTTTGCAAAAAGAACACACATGCAATGACTCTAGTGGATCCATATGTTGTTTGTGGAAAAGAACACACATGCAATGACCACTGGTTGATCCATATGTGGTTTGTGGAAAGAACACACATGCAATGACTCGGGAAGATCCATGTGTGGTTTGTGGAAAGAACACACATGCAATGACCACTGGTCGATCCATGAGTGGTTTGTGGAAAGAATACACATGCAATGACATTGGTGGATCCATATGTGGTTTGGGAAAAGAACACACATGCAATGACTCTAGTGCTTGTTTTAGTATAAGAACACACATGCAATGACTCTAGTGGGTCCATATGTGGTTTGCAAAAAGAACACACATGCAATGACTCTAGTGGATCCATATGTTGTTTGTGGAAAAGAACACACATGCAATGACCACTGGTTGATCCATATGTGGTTTGTGGAAAGAACACACATGCAATGACACTGGTTGATCCATGTGTGGTTTGTGGAAAGAACACACCTGCAATGACTCTAGTGCTGGTTTTAGTATAAGAACACACATGCAATGACACTGGTTGATCCATATGTGGTTTGTGGAAAGAACACACATGCAATGACTCAGGTGGGTCCATGTGTGGTTTGTGGAAAGAACACACATGCAATGACCACTGGTTGATCCATGTGTGGTTTGTGGAAAGAACACACATGCAATGACACTGGTGGATCCATTTGTGGTTTGTAAAAAGAACACACATGCAATGACTCTAGTGTTGGTTTTAGTATAAGAACACACATGCAATGACTCTAGTGGGTCCATATGTGGTTTGTGAAAAGAACACACATGCAATGACTCTAGTGGGTCCATATGTGGTTTGTGGAAAGAACACACATGCAAAGACATTGGTTGATCCATATGTGGTTTGTGAAAAGAACACACATGCAATGACTCAGGGGGATCCATGTGTGGTTTCTGGAAAGAACACACATGCAATGACCACTGGTCAATCCATGTGTGGTTTGTGGAAAGAACACACATGCAATGCCACTAGTGGATCCATGTGTGGTTTGTGGAAAGAACACACATGCAATTACTCTAGTGCTAGTTTTAGTATAAGAACACACATGCAATGACTCTAGTGCTGGTTTAGTATAAGAACACACATGCAATGACTCTAGTGGGTCCATATGTGGTTTTCGAAAAGAACAGACATGCAATGACTCTAGTGGATCCATATGTGGTTTGTGGAAAGAACACACATGCAATGACACTGGTTGATCCATATGTGGTTTGTGAAAAGAACACACATGCAATGACTCAGGGGGATCCATGTGTGGTTTGTGGAAAGAACACACATGCAATGACCACTAGTGGATCCATGTGTGGTTTGTGGAAAGAACACACATGTAATGACCACTGGTCGATCCATGTGTGGTTTGTGGAAAGAACACACATGCAATGACACTGGTTGATCCATGTGTGGTTTGTGGAAAGAACACACATGCAATGACCACTGGTTGATCCATGTGTGGTTTGTGGAAATAACACACATGCAATGCCACTAGTGGATCCATATGTTCTTTGTGAAAAGAACACACATGCAATGACTCTAGTGTTGGTTTTAGTATAAGACACACATGCAATGACTCTAGTGGGTCCATATGTTGTTTGTGAAAAGAACACACATGCAATGACTCTAGTGGATCCATATGTGGTTTGTGGAAAAGAACACACATGCAATGACACTGGTTGATCCATATGTGGTTTGTGAAAAGAACACACATGCAATGACTCAGGGGGATCCATGTGTGGTTTGTGGAAAGAACACACATGCAATGACACTGGTGGATCCATATGTGGTTTGTGAAAAGAACACACATGGAATGACTCTAGTGCTGGTTTAGTATAAGAACACACATGCAATGACTCTAGTGGGTCCATATGTGGTTTGTGAAAAGAACAGAAATGCAATGACTCTAGTGGATCCATATGTGGTTTGTGGAAAGAACACACATGCAATGACACCGGTTGATCCATATGTGGTTTGTGAAAAGAACACACATGCAATGACTCAGGCGGATCCATGTGTGGTTTGTGGAAAGAACACACATGCAATGACCACTAGTGGATCCATGTGTGGTTTGTGGAAAGAACACACATGTAATGACCACTGGTCTATCCATGTGTGGTTTGTGGAAAGAACACACATGCGATGGCAGTGGTGGATCCATATGTGGTTTGTGAAAAGAACACACATGCAATGACTCTAGTGTTGGTTTTAGTATAAGAACACACATGCAATGACTCTAGTGGGTCCATATGTGGTTTGTGGAAAGAACACACATGCAATGACTCTAGTGGATCCATATGTGGTTTGTGGAAAGAACACACATGCAATGACACTGGTTGATACATATGTGGTTTGTGAAAAGAACACACATGCAATGACTCAGGGGGATCCATGTGTGGTTTGTGGAAAGAACACACATGCAATGACCACTGGTTAATCCATGTGTGGTTTGTGGAATGAACACAAATGCAATGCCACTAGTGTATCCATGTGTGGTTTAGGGAAAGAACACACATGCAATTACTCTAGTGCTAGTTTTAGTATTGAACACACATTCAATGACTCTGGTGCTGGTTTTAGTATAAGAACACACATGCAATGACTCTACTGGGTCCATATGTGGTTTGTGAAAAGAATACACATGCAATGACTCTAGTGCATCCATATGTGGTTTGTGGAAAAGAACACACATGCAATAACCACTGGTTGATCCATATGTGGTTCGTGGAAAGAACATACATGCAATGCCACTGGTTGATCCATGTGTGGTTTGTGGAAAGAACACACATGCAATGACTCTACTGCTGGTTTTAGTATAAGAACACACATGAAATGACTCTAGTGCTGGTTTTAGTATAAGAACACACATGCAATGACTCTAGTGCTGGTTTCGGTATAAGAACACACATGCAATGACACTGGTTGATCCATATGTGGTTTGTGGAAAGAACACACATGCAATGACTCAGGGGGATCCATGTGTGGTTTGTGGAAAGAACACACATGCAATGACCACTGGTCGATCCACGTGTGGTTTGTGGAAAGAACACACATGCAATGACACTAGTGGATCCATATGTGGTTTGTGAAAAGAACACAAATGCAATGACTCTAGTGCTAGTTTTAGTATAAGAACACACATGCAATGACTCTAGTGGGTCCATATGTGGTTTGTGAAAAGAACACACATGCAATGACTCTAGTGGATCCATATGTGGTTTGTGGAAAAGAACACACATGCAATGACCACTGGTTGATCCATATGTGGTTTGTGGAAAGAACACACATGCAATGACACTGGTTGATCCATGTGTGGTTTGTGGAAAGAACACACATGCAATGACCACTGGTTGATCCATGTGTGGTTTGTGGAAATAACACATGCTATGCCACTAGTGGATCCATATGTGCTTTGTGAAAAGAACACACATGCAATGACTCTAGTGTTGGTTTTAGTATAAGAACACACATGCAATGACTCTAGTGGGTCCATATGTGGTTTGTGAAAAGAACACACATGCAATGACTCTAGTGGATCCATATGTGGTTTGTGGAAAGAACACACATGCAATGACACTGGTTGATCCATATGTGGTTTGTGAAAAGAACACACATGCAATGACTCTGGGGGATCCATGTGTGGTTTGTGGAAAGAACACACATGCAATGACACTGGTGGATCCATATGTGGTTTGTGAAAACAACACACATGGAATGACTCAAGTGCTGGTTTAGTATAAGAACACACATGCAATGACTCTAGTGGGTCCATATGTGGTTTGTGAAAAGAACAGAAATGCAATGACTCTAGTGGATCCATATGTGGTTTGTGGAAAGAACACACATGCAATGACACCGGTTGATCCATATGTGGTTTGTGAAAAGAACACACATGCAATGACTCAGGCGGATCCATGTGTGGTTTGTGGAAAGAACACACATGCAATGACCACTAGTGGATCCATGTGTGGTTTGTGGAAAGAACACACATGTAATGACCACTGGTCGATCCATGTGTGGTTTGTGGAAAGAACACACATGCGATGGCAGTGGTGGATCCATATGTGGTTTGTGAAAAGAACACACATGCAATGACTCTAGTGTTGGTTTTAGTATAAGAACACACATGCAATGACTCTAGTGGGTCCATATGTGGTTTGTGGAAAGAACACACATGCAATGACTCTAGTGGATCGATATGTGGTTTGTGGAAAGAACACACATGCAATGACACTGGTTGATCCATATGTGGTTTGTGAAAAGAACACACATGCAATGACTCACGGGGATCCATGCGTGGTTTGTGGAAAGAACACACATGCAATGACCACTGGTTAATCCATGTGTGGTTTGTGGAAAGAACACACATGCAATGCCACTAGTGGATCCATGTGTGGTTTCTGGAAAGAACACACATGCAAATACTCTAGTGCTAGTTTTAGTATTGAACACACATTCAATGACTCTGGTGCTGGTTTTAGTATAAGAACACACATGCAATGACTCTAGTGGGTCCATATGTGGTTTGTGAAAAGAATACACATGCAATGACTCTAGTGGATCCATATGTGGTTTGTGGAAAAGAACACACATGCAATGACCACTAGTTGATCCATATGTGGTTTGTGGAAAGAACACACATGCAATGACACTGGTTGATCCATGTGTGGTTTGTGGAAAGAACACACATGCAATGACTCTACTGCTGGTTTTAGTATAAGAACACACATGCAATGACTCTAGTGCTGGTTTTAGTATAAGAACACACATGCAATGACTCTAGTGCTGGTTTCGGTATAAGAACACACATGCAATGACACTGGTTGATCCATATGTGGTTTGTGGAAAGAACACACATGCAATGACTCCGGGGGATCCATGTGTGGTTTGTGGAAAGAACACACATGCAATGACCACTGGTCGATCCACGTGTGGTTTGTGGAAAGAACACACATGCAATGACACTAGTGGATCCATATGTGGTTTGTGAAAAGAACACAAATGCAATGACTCTAGTGCTAGTTTTAGTATAAGAACACACATGCAATGACTCTAGTGGGTCCATATGTGGTTTGTGAAAAGAACACACATGCAATGACTCTAGTGGATCCATATGTGGTTTGTGGAAAAGAACACACATGCAATGACCACTGGTTGATCCATATGTGGTTTGTGGAAAGAACACACATGCAATGACACTGGTTGATCCATGTGTGGTTTGTGGAAAGAACACACATGCAATGACCACTGGTTGATCCATGTGTGGTTTGTGGAAATAACACACATGCAATGCCACTAGTGGATCCATATGTGCTTTGTGAAAAGAACACACATGCAATGACTCTAGTGTTGGTTTTAGTATAAGAACACACATGCAATGACTCTAGTGGGTCCATATGTGGTTTGTGAAAAGAACACACATGCAATGACTCTAGTGGATCCATATGTGGTTTGTGGAAAAGAACACACATGCAATGACACTGGTTGATCCATATGTGGTTTGTGAAAAGAACACACATGCAATGACTCTGGGGGATCCATGTGTGGTTTGTGGAAAGAACACACATGCAATGACACTGGTGGATCCATATGTGGTTTGTGAAAACAACACACATGGAATGACTCAAGTGCTGGTTTAGTATAAGAACACACATGCAATGACTCTAGTGGGTCCATATGTGGTTTGTGAAAAGAACAGAAATGCAATGACTCTAGTGGATCCATATGTGGTTTGTGGAAAGAACACACATGCAATGACACTGGTTGATCCATATGTGGTTTGTGAAAAGAACACACATGCAATGACTCAGGCGGATCCATGTGTGGTTTGTGGAAAGAACACACATGCAATGACCACTAGTGGATCCATGTGTGGTTTGTGGAAAGAACACACATGTAATGACCACTGGTCGATCCATGTGTGGTTTGTGGAAAGAACACACATGCGATGGCAGTGGTGGATCCATATGTGGTTTGTGAAAAGAACACATGCAATGACTCTAGTGTTGGTTTTGTATAAGAACACTCATGCATTGACTCTTGGGGGTCCATTTGTGGTTTGTGGAAAGAACACACATGCAATGACTCTAGTGGATCGATATGTGGTTTGTGGAAAGAACACACATGCAATGACACTGGTTGATCCATATGTGGTTTGTGAAAAGAACACACATGCAATGACTCACGGGGATCCATGCGTGGTTTGTGGAAAGAACACACATGCAATGACCACTGGTTAATCCATGTGTGGTTTGTGGAAAGAACACACATGCAATGCCACTAGTGGATCCATGTGTGGTTTCTGGAAAGAACACACATGCAAATACTCTAGTGCTAGTTTTAGTATTGAACACACATTCAATGACTCTGGTGCTGGTTTTAGTATAAGAACACACATGCAATGACTCTAGTGGGTCCATATGTGGTTTGTGAAAAGAATACACATGCAATGACTCTAGTGGATCCATATGTGGTTTGTGGAAAAGAACACACATGCAATGACCACTAGTTGATCCATATGTGGTTTGTGGAAAGAACACACATGCAATGACACTGGTTGATCCATGTGTGGTTTGTGGAAAGAACACACATGCAATGACTCTACTGCTGGTTTTAGTATAAGAACACACATGCAATGACTCTAGTGCTGGTTTTAGTATAAGAACACACATGCAATGACTCTAGTGCTGGTTTCGGTATAAGAACACACATGCAATGACACTGGTTGATCCATATGTGGTTTGTGGAAAGAACACACATGCAATGACTCCGGGGGATCCATGTGTGGTTTGTGGAAAGAACACACATGCAATGACCACTGGTCGATCCACGTGTGGTTTGTGGAAAGAACACACATGCAATGACACTAGTGGATCCATATGTGGTTTGTGAAAAGAACACAAATGCAATGACTCTAGTGCTAGTTTTAGTATAAGAACACACATGCAATGACTCTAGTGGGTCCATATGTGGTTTGTGAAAAGAACACACATGCAATGACTCTAGTGGATCCATATGTGGTTTGTGGAAAAGAAAAGACATGCAATGACCATTGGTTGATCCATATGTGGTTTGTTGAAAGAACACACATGCAATGACACTGGTTGATCCATGTGTGGTTTGTGGAAAGAACACACATGCAGTGACTCTAGTGCTGGTTTTAGTATAAGAACACACATGCGATGACTCTAGTGCTGGTTTTAGTATAAGAACACACATGCAATGACACTGGTTGATCCATATGTGGTCTTTGGAAGGAACACACATGCAATGACTTAGGGGGATCCATGTGTGGTTTGTGGAAAGAACACACATGCAATGACCACTGGTTGATCCATATGTGGTTTGTGAAAAGAACACACATGCAATGACTCTAGTGTTGGTTTTAGTATAAGAACAGACATGCAATGACTATAGTGGGTCCATATGTTGTTTGTGAAAAGAACACACATGCAATGACTCTAGTGGATCCATATGTGGTTTGTGGACAAAACACACATGCAATGACACTGGTTGATCCATATGTGGTTTGTGAAAAGAACACACATGCAATGACTCAGGGGAGTCCATGTGTGGTTTGTGGAAAGAACACACATGCAATGCCACTAGTGGATCCATGTGTGGTTTGTGGAAAGAACACACATGCAATTACTCTAGTGCTAGTTTTAGTATAAGAACACACATGCAATGACTCTAGTGCTAGTTTTAGTATAAGAACACACATGCAATGACTCTAGTGGGTCCATATGTGGTTTGTGAAAAGAATACAGATGCAATGACTCTAGTGGATCCATATGTGGTTTGTGGAAAAGAACACACATGCAATGACCACTGGTTGATCCATATGTGGTTTGTGGAAAGAACACACATGCAATGACACTGGTTGATCCATGTGTGGTTTGTGGAAAGAACACACATGCAATAACTCTAGTGCTGGTTTTAGTATAAGAACAAGCATGCAATGACTCTAGTGCTGGGATTGTTATAAGAACACACATGCAATGACACTGGTTGATCCATATGTGGTTTGTGGAAAGAACACACATGCAATGACTCGGGAGGATCCATGTGTGGTTTGTGGAAAGAACACACATGCAATGACCACTGGTCGATCCATGTGTGGTTTGTGGAAAGAATACACATGCAATGACATTGGTGGATCCATATGTGGTTTGGGAAAAGAACACACATGCAATTACTCTAGTGCTTGTTTTAGTATAAGAACACACATGCAATGACTCTAGTGGGTCCATATGTGGTTTGTGAAAAGAACACACATGCAATGACTCTAGTGGATCCATATGTTGTTTGTGGAAAAGAACACACATGCAATGACCACTGGTTGATCCATATGTGGTTTGTGGAAAGAACACACATGCCATGACACTGGTGGATCCATATATGGTTTGTGAAAAGAACACACATGCAATGACTCTAGTGCTGGTTTAGTATAAGAACACACATGCAATGACTCTAGTGCTGGTTTAGTATAAGAACACACATGCAATGACTCTAGTGGGTCCATATGTGGTTTCTGAAAAGAACAGACATGCAATGACTTTAGTGGATCCATATGTGGTTTGTGGAAAGAACACACATGAAATGACACTGGTTGATCCATATGTGGTTTGTGAAAAGAACACACATGCAATGACTCAGGGGGATCCATGTGTGGTTTGTGGAAAGAACACACATGCGATGAACACTGGTGGATCCATGTTTCGTTTGTGGAAAGAACACACATGTAATGACCACTAGTCGATCCATGTGTGGTTTGTGGAAAGAACACACATGCGATGGCAGTGGTGGATCCATATGTGGTTTGTGAAAAGAACACACATGCAATGACTCTAGTGTTGGTTTTAGTATAAGAACACACATGCAATGACTCTAGTGGGTCCATATGTGGTTTGTGAAAAGAACACACATGCAATGACTCTAGTGGATCCATATGTGGTTTGTGGAAAGAACACACATGCAATGACACTGGTTGATCCGTATGTGGTTTGTGAAAAGAACACACATGCAATGACTCAGGGGGATCCATGTGTGGTTTGTGGAAAGAACACACATGCAATGACCACTGGTCAATCCATGTGTTGTTTGTTGAAAGAACACACATGCAATGCCACTAGTGGATCCATGTTTGGTTTCTAGAAAGAACACACATGCAATTACTCCAGTGCTAGTTTTATTATTGAACACACATTCAATGACTCTGGTGTTGGTTTTAGTATAAGAACACACATGCAATGACTCTAGTGGGTCCATATGTGGTTTGTGAAAAGAATACACATGCAATGACTCTAGTGGATCCATATGTGGTTTGTGGTAAAGAACACACATGCAATGACCACTGGTTGATCCATATGTGGTTCGTGGAAAGAACAGACATGCAATGACACTGGTTGATCCATGTGTGGTTTGTGGAAAGAACACACATGCAATGACTCTAGTGCTGGTTTTAGTATAAGAACACACATGCATTGACTCAGGGGGATCCATGTGTGGTTTGTGGAAATAACACACATCCAATGACCACTGGTCGATCCATGTGTGGTTTGTGGAAAGAACACACATGCAATGACACTAGTGGATCCATATGTAGTTTATGAAAAGAACACACATGCAATGACTCTAGTGCTGTTTTTAGTATAAGAACACACATGCAATGACTCTAGTGGGTCCATATGTGGTTTGTGAAAAGAACACACGTGCAATGACTCTATTGGATCCATATGTGGTTTGTGGGAAAGAACACACGTGCAATGACCACTGGTTGATCCATATGTGGTTTGTGGAAAGAACACACATGCAATGACACTGGTTGATCCATGTGTGGTTTGTGGAAAGAACACACATGCAATGACTCTAGTGCTGGTTTTAGTATAAGAACACACATGCAATGACACTGGTTGATCCATATGTGGTTTGTGGAAAGAACACACATGCAATGACTCAGGTGGGTCCATGTGTGGTTTGTGGAAAGAACACACATGCAATGACCACTGGTTGATCCATGTGTGGTTTGTGGAAAGAACACACATGCAATGACACTGGTGGATCCATATCTGGTTTGTGAAAAGAACACACATGCACTGACTCTAGTGTTGGTTTTAGTATAAGAACACACATGCAATGACTCTAGTGGGTCCATATGTGGTTTGTGAAAAGAACACACATGCAATGACTCTAGTGGATCCATATGTGGTTTGTGGAAAGAACACACATGCAATGACACTGGTGGATCCATATGTGGTTTGTGAAAAGAACACACGTGCAATGACTCAGGGGGATACATGTGTGGTTTGTGGAAATAACACACATGCAATGACCACTGGTCAATCCATGTGTGGTTTGTGGAAAGAACACACATGCAATGCCACTAGTGGATCCATGTGTGGTTTGTGGAAAGAACACACATGCAATTACTCTAGTTCTAGTTTTAGTATAAGAACACACATGCACTGACTCTAGTGTTGGTTTTAGTATAAGAACACACATGCAATGACTCTAGTGGGTCCATATGTGGTTTGTGAAAAGAATACAGATGCAATGACTCTAGTGGATCCATATGTGGTTTGTGGAAAAGAACACACATGCAATGACCACTGGTTGATCCATATGTGGTTTGTGGAAAGTACACACATGCAATGACACTGGTTGATCCATGTGTGGTTTGTGGAAAGAACACACATGCAATAACTCTAGTGCTGGTTTTAGTATAAGAATACACATGCAATGACTCTAGTGCTGGTTTTGTTATAAGAACACACATGCAATGACACTGGTTGATCCATATGTGGTTTGTGGAAAGAACACACATGCAATGACTCGGGAAGATCCATGTGTGGTTTGTGGAAAGAACACACATGCAATGACCACTGGTCGATCCATGAGTGGTTTGTGGAAAGAATACACATGCAATGACATTGGTGGATCCATATGTGGTTTGGGAAAAGAACACACATGCAATGACTCTAGTGCTTGTTTTCGTATAAGAACACACATGCAATGACTCTAGTGGGTCCGTATGTGGTTTGTAAAAAGAACACACATGCAATGACTCTAGTGGATCCATATGTTGTTTGTGGAAAAGAACACACATGCAATGACCACTAGTTGATCCATATGTGGTTTATGGAAAGAACACACATGCAATGACACTGTTTGATCCATGTGTGGTTTGTGGAAAGAACACACCTCCAATGACTCTAGTGCTAGTTTTAGTATAAGAACACACATGCAATGACACTGGTTGATCCATATGTGGTTTGTGGAAAGAACACACATGCAATGACTCAGGTGGGTCCATGTGTGGTTTGTGGAAAGAACACACATGTCACATCCCAAGATTTTCCAAATCTTGTAATGTGAAAATAAAATAAACAAAATAAAATTTTGTTGAAAATCAGGGTGAAAATAAACTTTTGTTTCTAAAAGGAGACTTAAAATCCCATCTTGAACAAACTTTGGTAGAAGTTTGAATTCAACAAATTCAAATCAAGGGAAATGCATTCCTCAATGAATGTATCTGGAAATTTGAACATTTGGAAAGAAATCCAAAACTCTAAACCCTAATGGAAGGAAATCATTTTCCAAAGAATCTCCAAATCTATGGATTTGATCCATACCAAGTTGATCAACAAATTTTCACAAAGGATCAAGAAAGACCTTAGAGATTGGTTTCACTTAGTTTGGAACCAAAGACAAAATCTTGTGAATATAATAAGATAAGGAAATTGAATTTCCAAAGCTAATAAAGCCCTTACCAAAAGCCATACCAAATGGTGAACAAATAATCCTAAAGGGATTTATAAAGATAAACATTTATCAAAGGAAAATAAATTGTTTTGGAAACACTGTTTTAGATCTTTTAATAAAAGACTTTGGTTTCAAATGAAAAGATAAGCCAAATTAATTTGGCCAAGCTTTTGAAATAAAATATTTTGTTTTGATAAAATGAGTAAAGGTTTATTTAAAAAAATAAAAGGATTTAAATATCCAATTTTATTTAAGTAAAAGCTTTTCCCATTTTAAATGAACACCAAGTATTTTATTACTACTTTGAAATCTTTTATTAAAAGGTTTTGCTTTGATTAAAATGAGTAAAGGTTTATTTAAATAAAATAATAAGGATTTAAATATCCAATTTTATTTAAGTAAAGGCTTTCCCATTTTAATTAAAACACCAAAACTTATTTATTTAAATAAGTTTCCAAGTATTCTTTTATTTTTCAAATTAAACCTTTTGGTTTGGTTTTGAAAATAATTGGATTTCAAATGGAAATATTATTAAATAAATCAAACCCTAATAACTAAAGATCCATTTTATTTAATTATTAAATGGATCCTAAAATAAATAAAAATAATATTTCATTTTGAGATTTGGATTATGTTGCCAAACAAGAACCAAATTCAAAAGAAAAGTTTGCTGTTTGATTTGATTTGAGTGTTGTTTGAAATTGTTTGAATAATTGTTTGGAAATTGAAAACAGAAAAGAATTAGAAAAAGAAAAAGAATTAGACAGAAAAAAAAATAGTGCACAGTGACCAGCCCAGCAGCAGCCCAATAGGCCCAATTCCAGCCCAGCTCCCTCCCCCGAAGCGTTACTTTTCTCACCGCCGAAACAGCCCACTGAGACACCGACTAGTGGACCCCGCTCCCTCTCCTTTTCCCACTGACCGTTGGACCCCACCATTACTGCTCATCGTCTTCAACCCCGCAGCGACCAGTTCTTCTCCCCCTTTCTGCCGTTGATTTCTCCAGCGTAATTCGTCTTAACGCCGAGCCTTTACCGCGCCTTGATCACGCAGATGGAAACGCCTCCCTCTCCTCCATAAATCCCCTCTGACACCTCGCTTACGCTCCGCATCGCCCAATTTTTCTGTGCGCGCAGCTCCGACCACCGTCTCCGAGCAATTCCGGCGAAACCAGACCTCCCCTTGCCTCATTAACCACGCACGCATACTCCACGCATCCAGACGCATCTGTCCGTGCTCTCCGTTCATCCGCGGGTGCCCTGTAAGCTCGACTTCGACGACGACCACCGTCTGCCTCTTTCTCCGACGAGCTCTACAGGTAGATTCCGGTCGCCCCTCTTCTCCTCGTTCACGCACACAGCACCTCCGTGACCTCCTGCGTCTAACCCAACCCTCGGTTGTTCTTCTCGTGATCTGTAGCGACGACTCCGACAAGCACAGAGCGCCGCCGTGTCTGCTTCTTCTCCGGCAACGTTTCCCGGTAAGCCCCGACCGCCCCGAGCCCTCTCGTTCACGCTCACAACTCCGCCAAGATCTCCTGCGTCTAACCCTGCCCTCGGTCTGTCCTCTCTTGATCTGCAGCAACGTCTTCAACCGCGGACAGAGCCGCCCGACGCCGTCCTCTACTCCGGCGAGCAATCGCAGACGAACCAGAGCGCCCTTCGTCGAACCGTCAGTACCTTGAGCATCGCCGTGATCCCCTGAGCCTGGTGAGCATCTCCTCCTTCTCCCTTGCCCTCTGCATCGCCGGCACCGTCAACAACCGACGACTCCGCCGCCGGTAGCCACCGCAGCGCCGCTCGCAAATGGTCGAGCACGTTAGCACCGTAGGATCTGGATCTGACGGTTACGATAGAATCACTTAACGCGAAGGGGTATGTCCTGCATGCGTGATGCGATCAAACTTGATCCAACGCTCACGATGCCGATCCACACCGAACCGCACTGCCAATCACACCAAAAACGCGTGGCCGCCGCTCTGATCTCAAAGAAAGTGTACCGCCAATCACAGCCGCACGCGCGCGCACCCGGTGATGATTCTGAATTGAAACAGAATTTCTTGCTAACTTCAAACCCATGTATCTTTTGATCCACACGTCCAAATTTTACAAATTTGATGTCGTTGGAATCAGCAAGACAAGCCCTAACCAACCCTGCCCTTAGTTTAGCAAATAGTATCTGATAACTTATTTAACTTTGCAGATTCTTTTGTATGCTTGCTAACAATAGAAAAATCATTTAAAAATGATATTTAGGTTAAAACCTTTGCAAATTGGTTTGTTGTGACCTTGCTGACCTTAGGAACCAACCCATAGTTTGGAAAGTGATTTTGGAAGAGAATAGAATGGATTAATTAGTTTAGTCCATTTCTAGCTAACTAAAACTATTTGTTTTGTTTATGAAAATGCTTTCATAAAGAAAACCTTGAGAAAATGTTTGGACCAAACCTACTGACCAAAAGCACCAAGTTTTGCAATAGCAACTCATTTGGTGAACCCTATAGACTAAAACCCTAGTAGACATATTTCTTCACCACATAAAATGACCAAATAGGAGCCTTGTTTTGAAATTGGTTTTTGAGGTGAAACCTTTTGCTAACAACTTTGCCACTTTGGTAAATGACCAATTTGGATCTTACAAAGTTTAGGAATCTAATAGAAACCCTTTTGCAAATGACTTTGCCATTTTGGTAAATGACCAATTTGGAACTTACAAAGTTTAGAAGCCTAGTGAGGACCATCCCTACATTAGAACCAACCTTTGCATGCCTATGCATGACTTTGCCACTTTACAAAAATGACCATTAGCTTGGCATGCTTGCATGCATTTCTTTGACTTTGTTATTTTATGTGTGTGGATTTGCTTGATTGGTAGATTGAGTTGTGCCTTGCTTGATTGATTGTAGTGACTTGAAGAGTGTGAGTGTTGCAAGGACAAGGAGTGAACTTATACCCTCTACCAAAAAGGCAAGTGATATTTCATATCTTATGTCCCATTATTTTCACTATGCATTAGTGTTTTTGCTAAAGTAAAATCTTGCATGGTTTTTATTTTGCTAAGTATAGACCTTGCTATAGGAAATCTAGTAGATGAATCCTTAGTAGGATTTTCCTAAGTTAAGAATCCTATTACTACCAAGCTTAGCCTAGCTAATAGAAAACTTGGGTGGGATATATATTCACACTATGAAAAATCTTCTAAGTCTAAGGACTTGTGTTTTGTTTAATAAAACAACTAAGATTAATGAATCTCCTGGGTGGAATGGGATTGCATGGTGGTTTTTGGTTGAGTGGTTCACAAGGCCATGGGACTTGGCTTGTGTATCTCACTTGTGGATGGCCACCCAGGAAACAAAGAGATTTGAGATGTCAAATGTTGAGAAACTTCAAGTGCAACCACTTGGCATTATGGGCTCTGCCATGATCTTAGGATGCTGGAACTTAGTCTTTTGGACAGTGGGTGGTAGTGATTGATAGGTCGGAACGCATCCATTTGACTAAGGAAGGCTACTGAAGGATCATTCTTGGGAAACCAAGGCTTGTGGGAAAGTGCACCACCTCTGCAGTGTAAAACCTAAGTACTTAGCCATGTCCCTGGTAAAGGACAATTTGAGCATCAAGACATGGAAACTTCAAGAATCTCATCATTCCAATTTCTAAATTAAAACTTGTGGTTGAACAAGGGTTGTGTGAAATCTTAAATCTTTGATTGGTAGATGCCTTGAGAGGATCTTCAATCATTGGTTGAGAATTTGTTTTGCCAAGTAAATCTTCAGTCTCTGATTGGTAGATGCCATGAGTGGATCTTCAGTCTTTGATTGATAGATGCCTTGGAATTTGTTTTTGCCAAACAAAACTTATTTTCAAATGATAGGGAAAAATCTATTTTGAGCAATGCAAAGCCTCAACTCCACTTAGCCAAATGCATATAGATGATAGACTCCACTATACTACCAAAGTATCACTTGCCAATACAATTCAAATGTATTGACCCTTGTGGCTGTAACTTATTATGTTGCAGGTTTGATTGTTTTAGTGAAGATTGATTGATTAGGATTACAAAGTCTACAACCAACATGTCTGCCTGTGGCACTTTTGAAGATGAAGGACCCATGACTATAGTTATTCCGCTGCAATGTAATGTAATAGCCTAATGAGCTATGTTTGATGTAATAAAAAAATATGTTATTCCTGGTCATAAAGTTGTTTTATGACCTTTGTTTCTCGATATTACATCTGAACTGTGGATGCTAGCTATTGATCCAGGGACTAGCATTGTAAACACAGGGACTCAATCTTATTAAAGGTTGGGGGCCTACTGAGAATGGTATCGAGCATTGTGTTGCCTGTAGGATTTGTAACCCTAGGATTGGACAAAAACCCTTAGAAAAATAGGAGTTGTCTTATTCCAAAACTTATTTACAAAAACAATCTTGTAAACTCTTTCCTCAACCATTTTGGTTTCAACTCTACTTCTCTTCTATTTTCAACTTAATGGAAAAGCCTACCCCATGACCAAAAACTACACCATGTGCAAAGGACTTCTTCAACTTCATCAACTCTAATGATTTCAACTTCTTCAACATCTTCAACATGTACACCAAGGACTTCCACTTGGATATCACTAAAGACTACAAGTCTTGAGTAACATTTCACTTGAAGACTAGGGAAACACAACTTAGAAGAAGCCATCACCACCTTTGAAGATTTGTGAACAAAAGACAAGAATTCTCCAAGGATACAAAGATCTTATTCAAGAAGAATCAACCAGGAAGGATGGAAAGATCACAAGTGAACCATATAGATGGACCACCATATTTAGTTAAGTCAAACCCACCAACTTATGTGGTGTAACAAAAATATTCTGTTGCCTAAAAATGTGCTTGAACTTTGTTTGAGTGGAGTGTTAGTTTGTGATTGCTTGCACATTGCTTGTGTAAATTGTGATGTGTGTGATTAGGATTGATCACCTTAGAAAAACCTTTTGCCTATTCTAATCCCTATCCAACCCAAACAGATGACTTCTCCAAGAGACTCCAGCATCAAGGATGATGACAACAACAACAACCAAGTTGACAGCATGAGAGAACTCATAGCAACCCAACACCAATTGAGCCAACTAACAGCTCAGTTCATAGCCAACAATAGTGATAAAGACCCTACCTTGCAAAAGTTTTTGGAAGAACAATCCCAACTGATGCTTAAGGTGACTAATCAAATGATCAGCATGGAAGAAAACTATCCCAAAAGAGTGTATGACAACAAGGATGACAAGAACATTATGCTAGATGGAGCACCAGCTTGCAATATTTGTGGAGACAAGGATCATACTTCCAAGGAGCATGAAGATCAATGCCCCAATTGTGAAGAGGAACATCCAGTTGGCCAATGCCCAACATCTCAAGTTACTTGTCACCTTTGTGAAGGAAACGACCATGTACCTATCCAATGCCCCGTCTATGCCATTGTTGAACAAAAGAAACAAGAAGGATCCAAGTATGCCAAGAATGATGATGACAAAGGAAAAGGACCACTTATACCTCCAAACAAAACAACCCAATTCAAAGGATCAAAGAAGCCCAAGAAACCAAAGCAAGACATGAGCCTTGTGCAATGTCGTAAATGTAAGGAAATGGGACACAACCCAGTGGATGCCCAGAGTCCATAAAGAATAAAAGGATGGACCAAGTAGTGTGCAACAACTGCAAGAGCTAGGCCATTATGTAGCAGTTTGTCCACAAGAGCAACGTAAAGAACTCCAAGATATCCACTGTTTCAATTGCAAGGAACCAGGACACTATGTAAGCAATTGTCCAGAAAAGATGAAGAACAAGATGAACAAGCCAAAGGAGAAACCCAACCTTAGCCCATGAGTCAAGCATGGAAATAATGGACACTATGCAGAAGTTTTCCAAGAAGAAGCTTACCAAGATTCCAAGCAAGCCAAGATGTAGTTTAGTTGGAAAATTTTTAAGGGTGGTAGTACCCTAGTTGTTTTGAACCTGCTTGTAACCCTAGCCTCCCCAAATCTCGGGACGAGATTTCTTTTAAGGGTGGTAGCCTGTCACATCCCAAGATTTTCCAAATCTTGTAATGTGAAAAATAAAATAAACAAAATAAAATTTTGTTGAAAATCAGGGTGAAAAGAAACTTTTGTTTCTAAAAGGAGACTTAAAATCCCATCTTGAACAAACTTTGGTAGAAGTTTGAATTCAACAAATTCAAATCAAGGGAAATGCATTCCTCAATGAATGTATCTGGAAATTTGAACATTTGGAAAGAAATCCAAAACTCTAAACCCTAATGGAAGGAAATCATTTTCCAAAGAATCTCCAAATCTATGGATTTGATCCATACCAAGTTGATCAACAAATTTTCACAAAGGATCAAGAAAGACCTTAGAGATTGGTTTCACTTAGTTTGGAACCAAAGACAAAATCTTGTGAATATAATAAGATAAGGAAATTGAATTTCCAAAGCTAATAAAGCCCTTACCAAAAGCCATACCAAATGGTGAACAAATAATCCTAAAGGGATTTATAAAGATAAACATTTATCAAAGGAAAATAAATTGTTTTGGAAACACTGTTTTAGATCTTTTAATAAAAGACTTTGGTTTCAAATGAAAAGATAAGCCAAATTAATTTGGCCAAGCTTTTGAAATAAAATATTTTGTTTTGATAAAATGAGTAAAGGTTTATTTAAAAAAAATAAAAGGATTTAAATATCCAATTTTATTTAAGTAAAAGCTTTTCCCATTTTAAATGAACACCAAGTATTTTATTACTACTTTGAAATCTTTTATTAAAAGGTTTTGCTTTGATTAAAATGAGTAAAGGTTTATTTAAATAAAATAATAAGGATTTAAATATCCAATTTTATTTAAGTAAAGGCTTTCCCATTTTAATTAAAACACCAAAACTTATTTATTTAAATAAGTTTCCAAGTATTCTTTTATTTTTCAAATTAAACCTTTTGGTTTGGTTTTGAAAATAATTGGATTTCAAATGGAAATATTATTAAATAAATCAAACCCTAATAACTAAAGATCCATTTTATTTAATTATTAAATGGATCCTAAAATAAATAAAAATAATATTTCATTTTGAGATTTGGATTATGTTGCCAAACAAGAACCAAATTCAAAAGAAAAGTTTGCTGTTTGATTTGATTTGAGTGTTGTTTGAAATTGTTTGAATAATTGTTTGGAAATTGAAAACAGAAAAGAATAAGAAAAAGAAAAAGAATTAGACAGAAAAAAAATAAGTGCACAGTGACCAGCCCAGCAGCAGCCCAATAGGCCCAATTCATTGACTCCCTCCCAAGCGTTACTTTTCTCACCTTAAACAGCCCATCGAGACACCGACTAGTGGACCCGCTCCCTCTCCTTTTCCCATGACGTTGGACCCCACCATTACTGCTCATCGTCTTCAACCCCCGCGACCAGTTCTTCTCCCCTTCTACCGTTGATTTCTCTCAGTAATTGCCTTAACGCCGAGCCTTTACCGCGCCTTGATCACGCAGATGGAAACGCCTCCCTCTCCTCCATAAATCCCCTCTGACACCTCGCGCTCGCACGCTCCAGACCGCCCCAATTTTTCTCTGTGCCGCCGCAGCTCCGACCACCGTCTCCGAGCAATTCCGGCGAAACCAGACCTCCCCTTGCCTCATTAACCACGCACGCATACTCCACGCATCCAGACGCATCTGTCCGTGCTCTCCGTTCATCCGGGTGCCACAAGCTCGACTTCGACGACCACCGTCTGCCTCTTTCTCCGACGAGCTCTACAGGTAGATTCCGGTCGCCCCTCTTCTCCTCGTTCACGCACACAGCACCTCCGTGACCTCCTGCGTCTAACCCAACCCTCGGTTGTTCTTCTCGTGATCTGTAGCGACGACTCCGACAAGCACAGAGCGCCGCCGTGTCTGCTTCTTCTCCGGCAACGTTTCCCGGTAAGCCCCGACCGCCCCGAGCCCTCTCGTTCACGCTCACAACTCCGCCAAGATCTCCTGCGTCTAACCCTGCCTCTGCATCCTCTCTTGATCTGCGAGAACGTCTTCAACCGCAGACGAGCCGCCCGGCCGCTCCTCTACTCCGGCGAGCAATCGCAGACGAACCAGCGCCTTGACGAACCGTCGGTTTTGAGCATCGCCGTGATCCCTGAGCCTGGTGAGCATCTCCTCCTTCTCCCTTGCCCCTGCATCGCCGGCACCGTCAACAACCAATACTCGCCGCGGTAGCCACCGCTTCGCCAACGTTAATGGTCGAGATCTCGATCTGACGGTTACGATAGAATCACTTAACGAAAGGGGTATGTCCTCTGCGTGCGTGCGATCAAACTTGATCCAACGCTCCACGATGTCGATCCACACACCGAACGGTACCGCCAATCACAGCAACGCGTGGCACGATTGATCTGAATTAGAAGTTTGAAAACAGAATTTCTTGCTAACTTCAAACCCATGTATCTTTTGATCCACACGTCCAAATTTTACAAATTTGATGTCGTTGGAATCAGCAAGACAAGCCCTAACCAACCCTGCCCTTAGTTTAGCAAATAGTATCTGATAACTTATTTAACTTTGCAGATTCTTTTGTATGCTTGCTAACAATAGAAAAATCATTTAAAAATGATATTTAGGTTAAAACCTTTGCAAATTGGTTTGTTGTGACCTTGCTGACCTTAGGAACCAACCCATAGTTTGGAAAGTGATTTTGGAAGAGAATAGAATGGATTAATTAGTTTAGTCCATTTCTAGCTAACTAAAACTATTTGTTTTGTTTATGAAAATGCTTTCATAAAGAAAACCTTGAGAAAATGTTTGGACCAAACCTACTGACCAAAAGCACCAAGTTTTGCAATAGCAACTCATTTGGTGAACCCTATAGACTAAAACCCTAGTAGACATATTTCTTCACCACATAAAATGACCAAATAGGAGCCTTGTTTTGAAATTGGTTTTGAGGTGAAACCTTTTGCTAACAACTTTGCCACTTTGGTAAATGACCAATTTGGATCTTACAAAGTTTAGGAATCTAATAGAAACCCTTTTGCAAATGACTTTGCCATTTTGGTAAATGACCAATTTGGAACTTACAAAGTTTAGAAGCCTAGTGAGGACCATCCCTACATTAGAACCAACCTTTGCATGCCTATGCATGACTTTGCCACTTTACAAAAATGACCATTAGCTTGGCATGCTTGCATGCATTTCTTTGACTTTGTTATTTTATGTGTGTGGATTTGCTTGATTGGTAGATTGAGTTGTGCCTTGCTTGATTGATTGTAGTGACTTGAAGAGTGTGAGTGTTGCAAGGACAAGGTGAACTTATACCCTCTACCAAAAGGCAAGTGATATTTCATATCTTATGTCCCATTATTTTCACTATGCATTAGTGTTTTGCTAAAGTAAAATCTTGCATGGTTTTTATTTTGCTAAGTATAGACCTTGCTATAGGAAATCTAGTAGATGAATCCTTAGTAGGATTTTCCTAAGTTAAGAATCCTATTACTACCAAGCTTAGCCTAGCTAATAGAAAACTTGGGTGGGATATATATTCACACTATGAAAAATCTTCTAAGTCTAAGGACTTGTGTTTTGTTTAATAAAACAACTAAGATTAATGAATCTCCTGGGTGGAATGGGATTGCATGGTGGTTTTTGGTTGAGTGGTTCACAAGGCCATGGGACTTGGCTTGTGTATCTCACTTGTGGATGGCCACCCAGGAAACAAAGAGATTTGAGATGTCAAATGTTGAGAAACTTCAAGTGCAACCACTTGGCATTATGGGCTCTGCCATGATCTTAGGATCTGGAACTTAGTCTTTTTGGATAGTGGGTGGTAGTGATTGATAGGTTGGAGCAACGTCCATTTGACTAAGGGAAGGCTACTGAAGGATCATTCTTGGGAAACCAAGGCTTGTGGGGAAAGTGCACCACCTCTGCAGAGTGTAAAACCTAAGTACTTAGCCATGTCCCTGGTAAAGGACAATTTGAGCATCAAGACATGGAAACTTCAAGAATCTCATCATTCCAATTTCTAAATTAAAACTTGTGGTTGAACAAGGGTTGTGTGAAATCTTAAATCTTTGATTGGTAGATGCCTTGAGAGGATCTTCAATCATTGGTTGAGAATTTGTTTTTGCCAAGTAAATCTTCAGTCTGATTGGTAGATGCCGTGAGTGGATCTTCAGTCTTTGATTGATAGATGCCTTGGAATTTGTTTTTGCCAAACAAAACTTATTTTCAAATGATAGGGAAAAATCTATTTTGAGCAATGCAAAGCCTCAACTCCACTTAGCCAAATGCATATAGATGATAGACTCCACTATACTACCAAAGTATCACTTGCCAATACAATTCAAATGTATTGACCCTTGTGGCTGTAACTTATTATGTTGCAGGTTTGATTGTTTTAGTGAAGATTGATTGATTAGGATTACAAAGTCTACAACCAACATGTCTGCCTGTGGCACTTTTGAAGATGAAGGACCCATGACTATAGTTATTCCGCTGCAATGTAATGTAATAGCCTAATGAGCTATGTTTGATGTAATAAAAAAATATGTTATTCCTGGTCATAAAGTTGTTTTATGACCTTTGTTTCTCGATATTACATCTGAACTGTGGATGCTAGCTATTGATCCAGGGACTAGCATTGTAAACACAGGGGACTCAATCTTATTAAAGGTTGGGGACGCTACAACACATGCAATGACCACTGGTTGATCCATGTGTGGTTTGTGGAAAGAACACACATGCAATGACACTGGTGGATCCATTTGTGGTTTGTGAAAAGAACACACATGCAATGACTCTAGTGTTGGTTTTAGTATAAGAACACACATGCAATGACTCTAGTGGGTCCATATGTGGTTTGTGAAAAGAACACAGATGCAATGACTCTAGTGGATCCATATGTGGTTTGTGGAAAGAACACACATGCAATGACATTGGTTGATCCATATGTGGTTTGTGAAAAGAACACACATGCAATGACTCGGGGGGATCCATGTGTGGTTTGTGGAAAGAACACACATGCAATGACCACTGGTCAATCCATGTGTGGTTAGTGGAAAGAACACACATGCAATGCCACTAGTGGATCCATGTGTGGTTTGTGGAAAGAACACACATGCAATTACTCTAGTGCTAGTTTTAGTATAAGAACACACATGCAATGACTCTAGTGCTGGTTTAGTATAAGAACACACATGCAATGACTCTAGTGCTGGTTTAGTATAAGAACACACATGCAATGACTCTAGTGGGTCCATATGTGGTTTCTGAAAAGAACAGACATGCAATGACTTTAGTGGATCCATATGTGGTTTGTGGAAAGAACACACATGCAATGACACTGGTTGATCCATATGTGGTTTGTGAAAAGAACACACATGCAATGACTCAGGGGGATCCATGTGTGGTTTGTGGAAAGAACACACATGCGATGAACACTGGTGGATCCATGTTTCGTTTGTGGAAAGAACACACATGTAATGACCACTGGTCGATCCATGTGTGGTTTGTGGAAAGAACACACATGCGATGGCAGTGGTGGATCCATATGTGGTTTGTGAAAAGAACACACATGCAATGACTCTAGTGTTGGTTTTAGTATAAGAACACACATGCAATGACTCTAGTGGGTCCATATGTGGTTTGTGAAAAGAACACACATGCAATGACTCTAGTGGATCCATATGTGGTTTGTGGAAAGAACACACATGCAATGACACTGGTTGATCCGTATGTGGTTTGTGAAAAGAACACACATGCAATGACTCAGGGGGATCCATGTGTGGTTTGTGGAAAGAACACACATGCAATGACCACTGGTCAATCCATGTGTTGTTTGTTGAAAGAACACACATGCAATGCCACTAGTGGATCCATGTTTGGTTTCTAGAAAGAACACACATGCAATTACTCCAGTGCTAGTTTTATTATTGAACACACATTCAATGACTCTGGTGCTGGTTTTAGTATAAGAACACACATGCAATGACTCTAGTGGGTCCATATGTGGTTTGTGAAAAGAATACACATGCAATGACTCTAGTGGATCCATATGTGGTTTGTGGTAAAGAACACACATGCAATGACCACTGGTTGATCCATATGTGGTTCGTGGAAAGAACAGACATGCAATGACACTGGTTGATCCATGTGTGGTTTGTGGAAAGAACACACATGCAATGACTCTAGTGCTGGTTTTAGTATAAGAACACACATGCATTGACTCAGGGGGATCCATGTGTGGTTTGTGGAAATAACACACATCCAATGACCACTGGTCGATCCATGTGTGGTTTGTGGAAAGAACACACATGCAATGACACTAGTGGATCCATATGTAGTTTATGAAAAGAACACACATGCAATGACTCTAGTGCTGTTTTTAGTATAAGAACACACATGCAATGACTCTAGTGGGTCCATATGTGGTTTGTGAAAAGAACACACATGCAATGACTCTAGTGGATCCATATGTGGTTTGTGGGAAAGAACACACGTGCAATGACCACTGGTTGATCCATATGTGGTTTGTGGAAAGAACACACATGCAATGACACTGGTTGATCCATGTGTGGTTTGTGGAAAGAACACACATGCAATGACTCTAGTGCTGGTTTTAGTATAAGAACACACATGCAATGACACTGGTTGATCCATATGTGGTTTGTGGAAAGAACACACATGCAATGACTCAGGTGGGTCCATGTGTGGTTTGTGGAAAGAACACACATGCAATGACCACTGGTTGATCCATGTGTGGTTTGTGGAAAGAACACACATGCAATGACACTGGTGGATCCATATCTGGTTTGTGAAAAGAACACACATGCACTGACTCTAGTGTTGGTTTTAGTATAAGAACACACATGCAATGACTCTAGTGGGTCCATATGTGGTTTGTGAAAAGAACACACATGCAATGACTCTAGTGGATCCATATGTGGTTTGTGGAAAGAACACACATGCAATGACACTGGTGGATCCATATGTGGTTTGTGAAAAGAACACACGTGCAATGACTCAGGGGGATCCATGTGTGGTTTGTGGAAAGAACACACATGCAATGACCACTGGTCAATCCATGTGTGGTTTGTGGAAAGAACACACATGCAATGCCACTAGTGGATCCATGTGTGGTTTGTGGAAAGAACACACATGAAATTACTCTAGTGCTAGTTTTAGTATAAGAACACACATGCAATGACTCTAGTGTTGGTTTTAGTATAAGAACACACATGCAATGACTCTAGTGGGTCCATATGTGGTTTGTGAAAAGAATACAGATGCAATGACTCTAGTGGATCCATATGTGGTTTGTGGAAAAGAACACACATGCAATGACCACTGGTTGATCCATATGTGGTTTGTGGAAAGTACACACATGCAATGACACTGGTTGATCCATGTGTGGTTTGTGGAAAGAACACACATGCAATAACTCTAGTGCTGGTTTTAGTATAAGAACACACATGCAATGACTCTAGTGCTGGTTTTGTTATAAGAACACACATGCAATGACACTGGTTGATCCATATGTGGTTTGTGGAAAGAACACACATGCAATGACACGGGAAGATCCATGTGTGGTTTGTGGAAAGAACACACATGCAATGACCACTGGTCGATCCATGAGTGGTTTGTGGAAAGAATACACATGCAATGACATTGGTGGATCCATATGTGGTTTGGGAAAAGAACACACATGCAATGACTCTAGTGCTTGTTTTCGTACAAGAACACGCATGCAATGACTCTAGTGGGTCCATATGTGGTTTGTAAAAAGAACACACATGCAATGACTCTAGTGGATCCATATGTTGTTTGTGGAAAAGAACACACATGCAATGACCACTGGTTGATCCATATGTGGTTTATGGAAAGAACACACATGCAATGACACTGTTTGATCCATTTGTGGTTTGTGGAAAGAACACACCTGCAATGACTCTAGTGCTAGTTTTAGTATAAGAACACACATGCAATGACACTGGTTGATCCATATGTGGTTTGTGGAAAGAACACACATGCAATGACTCAGGTGGGTCCATGTGTGGTTTGTGGAAAGAACACACATGCAATGACCACTGGTTGATCCATGTGTGGTTTGTGGAAAGAACACACATGCAATGACACTGGTGGATCCATTTGTGGTTTGTGAAAAGAACACACATGCAATGACTCTAGTGTTGGTTTTAGTATAAGAACACACATGCAATGACTCTAGTGGGTCCATATGTGGTTTGTGAAAAGAACACACATGCAATGACTCTAGTGGATCCATATGTGGTTTGTGGAAAGAACACACATGCAATGACATTGGTTGATCCATATGTGGTTTGTGAAAAGAACACACATGCAATGACTCGGGGGGATCCATGTGTGGTTTGTGGAAAGAACACACATGCAATGACCACTGGTCAATCCATGTGTGGTTAGTGGAAAGAACACACATGCAATGCCACTAGTGGATCCATGTGTGGTTTGTAGAAAGAACACACATGCAATTACTCTAGTGCTAGTTTTAGTATAAGAACACACATGCAATGACTCTAGTGCTGGTTTAGTATAAGAACACACATGCAATGACTCTAGTGGGTCCATATGTGGTTTGTGAAAAGAACAGACATGCAATGACTCTAGTGGATCCATATGTGGTTTGTGGAAAGAACACACATGCAATGACACTGGTTGATCCATATGTGGTTTGTGAAAAGAACACACATGCAATGACTCAGGGGGATCCATTTGTGGTTTGTGGAAAGAACACACATGCAATGACCACTGGTTGATCCATGTGTGGTTTGTGGAAAGAACACACATGCAATGACACTGGTGGATCCATATCTGGTTTGTGAAAAGAACACACATGCACTGACTCTAGTGTTGGTTTTAGTATAAGAACACACATGCAATGACTCTAGTGGGTCCATATGTGGTTTGTGAAAAGAACACACATGCAATGACTCTAGTGGATCCATATGTGGTTTGTGGAAAGAACACACATGCAATGACACTGGTGGATCCATATGTGGTTTGTGAAAAGAACACACGTGCAATGACTCAGGGGGATCCATGTGTGGTTTGTGGAAAGAACACACATGCAATGACCACTGGTCAATCCATGTGTGGTTTGTGGAAAGAACACACATGCAATGCCACTAGTGGATCCATGTGTGGTTTGTGGAAAGAACACACCTGCAATTACTCTAGTGCTAGTTTTAGTATAAGAACACACATGCAATGACTCTAGTGTTGGTTTTAGTATAAGAACACACATGCAATGACTCTAGTGGGTCCATATGTGGTTTGTGAAAAGAATACAGATGCAATGACTCTAGTGGATCCATATGTGGTTTGTGGAAAAGAACACACATGCAATGACCACTGGTTGATCCATATGTGGTTTGTGGAAAGTACACACATGCAATGACACTGGTTGATCCATGTGTGGTTTGTGGAAAGAACACACATGCAATAACTGTAGTGCTGGTTTTAGTATAAGAACACACATGCAATGACTCTAGTGCTGGTTTTGTTATAATAACACACATGCAATGACACTGGTTGATCCATATGTGGTTTGTGGAAAGAACACACATGCAATGACTCGGGAAGATTCATGTGTGGTTTGTGGAAAGAACACACATGCAATGACCACTGGTCGATCCATGAGTGGTTTGTGGAAAGAATACACATGCAATCACATTGGTGGATCCATATGTGGTTTGGGAAAAGAACACACATGCAATGACTCTAGTGCTTGTTTTAGTATAAGAACACACATGCAATGACTCTAGTGGGTCCATATGTGGTTTGTAAAAAGAACACACATGCAATGACTCTAGTGGATCCATATGTTGTTTGTGGAAAAGAACACACATGCAATGACCACTGGTTGATCCATATGTGGTTTGTGGAAAGAACACACATGCAATGACACTGTTTGATCCATGTGTGGTTTGTGGAAAGAACACACCTGCAATGACTCTAGTGCTAGTTTTAGTATAAGAACACACATGCAATGACACTGGTTGATCCATATGTGGTTTGTGGAAAGAACACACATGCAATGACTCAGGTGGGTCCATGTGTGGTTTGTGTAAAGAACACACATGCAATGACCACTGGTTGATCCATGTGTGGTTTGTGGAAAGAACACACATGCAATGACACTGGTGGATCCATTTGTGGTTTGTGAAAAGAACACACATGCAATGACTCTAGTGTTGGTTTTAGTATAAGAACACACATGCAATGACTCTAGTGGGTCCATATGTGGTTTGTGAAAAGAACACACATGCAATGACTCTAGTGGATCCATATGTGGTTTGTGGAAAGAACACACATGCAATGACATTGGTTGATCCATATGTGGTTTGTTAAAAGAACACACATGCAATGACTCAGGGGGATCTATGTGTGGTTTGTGGAAAGAACACACATGCAATGACCACTGGTCAATCCATGTGTGGTTAGTGGAAAGAACACACATGCAATGCCACTAGTGGATCCATGTGTGGTTTGTGGAAAGAACACACATGCAATTACTCTAGTGCTAGTTTTAGTATAAGAACACACATGCAATGACTCTAGTGCTGGTTTAGTATAAGAACACACATGCAATGACTCTAGTGGGTCCATATGTGGTTTGTGAAAAGAACAGACATGCAATGACTCTAGTGGATCCATATGTGGTTTGTGGAAAGAACACACATGCAATGACACTGGTTGATCCATATGTGGTTTGTGAAAAGAACACACATGCAATGACTCAGGGGGATCCATGTGTGGTTTGTGGAAAGAACACACATGCAATGACCACTAGTGGATCCATGTGTGGTTTGTGGAAAGAATACACATGTAATGACCACTGGTCGATCCATGTGTGGTTTGTGGAAAGAACACACATGCGATGGCAGTGGTGGATCCATATGTGGTTTGTGAAAAGAACACACATGCAATGACTCTAGTGTTGGTTTTACTATAAGAACACACATGCAATGACTCTAGTGGGTCCATATGTGGTTTGTGGAAAGAACACACATGCAATGACTCTAGTGGATCCATATGTGGTTTGTGGAAAGAACACACATGCAATGACACTGGTTGATCCATATGTGGTTTGTGAAAAGAACACACATGCAATGACTCAGGGGGATCCATGTGTGGTTTGTGGAAAGAACACACATGCAATGACCACTGGTTAATCCATGTGTGGTTTGTGGAAAGAACACACATGCAATGTCACTAGTGGATCCATGTGTGGTTTCTGGAAAGAACACACATGCAATTACTCTAGTGCTAGTTTTAGTACTGAACACACATTCAATGACTCTGGTGCTAGTTTTAGTATACGAACACACATGCAATGACTCTAGTGGGTCCATATGTGGTTTGTGAAAAGAATACACATGCAATGACTCTAGTGCTGGTTTTAGTATAAGAACACACATGCAATGACACTGGTTGATCCATAAGTGGTTTGTGGAAAGAACACACATGCAATGACTCAGGTGGGTCCATGTGTGGTTTGTGGAAAGAACACACATGTAATGACGACTGGTTGATCCATGTGTGGTTTGTGGAAAGAACACACATGCAATGACCACTGGTTGATCCATATGTGGTTTGTGGAAAGAACACACATGCAATGACACTGGTTGATCCATGTGTGGTTTGTGGAAAGAACACACATGCAATGACTCTGTAAGGTCCCCAACCTTTAATAAGATTGAGCCCCCTGTGTTTACAATGCTAGTCCCTGGATCAATAGCTAGCATCCACAGTTTAGATGTAATATCAAGAAACAAGGGTCATAATATAACTTTATAACCAGGAATAACATAATTTTATTACATCAAACATAGCTCATTTGGCTATTACATTACATTGCAGCGGAATAACTATAAGCATGGGGTCCTTCTTCTTCAAAGTGCCACAGGCAGATGTTGGTTGTAGACTTTGTAATCCTAATCAATCAATCTTCACTAAAATCAATCAAACCTGCAACATTACAAGTTACAGCCACAAGGGTCAATACATTTGAATTGTATTGGCAAGTGTTACTTTGGTAGTATAGTGGAGTCTATCATCTATATGCATTTGGCTAAGTGGAGTTGAGGCTTGCATTGCTAAAAATAGATTTTTCCCTAACCTTTTGAAAATACTAAGTTTTTGTTTGGCAAAAAATATTTCCCCAGGCATCTACCAATCAAAGACTGAAGATCCTTTCCAAGGCATCTACCAATCAAAGACTGAAGTGCTTGGCAAAAATCATTTTTCCCAATCTAAGATTTCAAGATCCTTGTACCAAGCCATCTCTCCATCAAAGATTGAATAATTCACACAACCCTTGTTCACCCACAAGTTTTAATTTAGAAATTGGAGTGATGAGATTCTTGATTGCTTCCATGTCTTGATGCTCAAATTGTCCTTTACCAGGGACATGGCTAAGTACTTAGGTTTTACACTCTGCAGAGGTGGTGCACTTTCCCCACAAGACTTGGTTTCCCAAGATAAGATCTTTCAGAAGCTTTTCCTTAGACCATCATGGACGCGTTCCAACCTATCAAACACTACCACCCACTGTCCATATGGCTAAGTTCTTGCAACCTATATGATCATGGCAGAGCCCATATTGCCAAGTGGTTGCACTTGAAGCTTCTCAACATTTGACATCTCAAATATCTTTGTTCCTGGGTGGCCATCCACAAGTGAGATACACTAAGGTAAACCATAAAAATGGGCCTTGTGAACCACTCAACCAAAAACCACCAAGCAAGTCCCATTCCACCCAGGTGATTCATTAACTTAGTTGTTTTATTAAACAAAACATAAGTCCTCAGACTTAGAGATTTTTCCATAGTGTGAATATATTCCACCCATGTTTTCTATTAGCTAGGCTAAGCTTGATAGTAATAGGATTCTTAACTTAGGAAAAACCCTACTAAGGATTCATCTACTAGATTTTCCTATAGCAAGGTCTATACTTAGCTAATTAAAATCCATGCAAGTTTTTACTTAGCAAAAACACTAATGCATAGTGAAAATAATGGGATAGAAAGTATGAAGCATCACTTGCCTTTTTGGTAGAGGATATAGGTTCACTCCTTGATCTTGCTAGTCTCACACTTCACTACAAGTCAATCAAGCAAACACAATTCAATTCACATTCCAAACCAAAGTCAAACAAACAATTTCTCACACACAAAGTAATGGGATCTAAGTCATGCATAAGCATGCAAAGGTTGGTTCTATTGTAAGGATGGTCTTCACTAGGCTTCTAAACTTTGTAAGTTCCAAATTGGTCATTTACCAAAATGGCAAAGTCATTTGCAAAGGGTTTCACTTTAAAAACCAATTCCAAAACAAAGGATCATTTTATGTGGTGTAGAAATATTTTTTTACTAGGGCATTAACCTATAGGGTTCACCAAGTATGTTTTCAAATCACAAAACTTGGTTTTTGGGATTAGTGAGTTTAAAACAAAACATTTTCCAAAGGTTTTCTTCCAAAATCATTTTTAATAAATAAACCACATTTCTATTTGACTAGGAATGGTTTTTAAATCAAAGAATCATTATTTGTTTCACCAAGTGAGTTGCTATTGCAAAACTTGGTGTTTGGGTCAGTAGGTTTGGTCCAAAACATTTTCTCCAAAGTTTTTACTCAAAACCAATTTTCATAAACTAAACAATAGTTTTTAATTAGCTAGAAATGGACTAAACCAAGTAATCCATTCTAAACTTTTCCAAATTCATTTTCCAAAACAAGGGTTGGTTCCTAGGGTCAGTAAGGTCACAACAAACCATTTTGCAAAGGCTTTAACCCTAAAATCATTTTTAAACAATTTTTCTAATCTTAGCAAGCAATCAAAAGTTTCTGCATAATCAACCAATCTAACAAATACTATCTGCTAAACTAAAGGCAGGGTTGGCTAGGTCTTGTTCTCCTGAATCCAACGACATAAAATTTGTAATTTTTGGACGTGTGGATCCAGAGTTATAAGGGTTTGAAAATGGCACTTAAATCTGTTTTTCAAATTCTGTTTTAAAACAGACCTGGCCACGCGTCGTGTTCCTATTGGTCCATACCGGTTCGTCTGGATCGAGTGACACAAACCACTGGATTAAAAGGGGCAGGTGCGGATCAACGCTGCATTCCTTCGCTTAAGTCACCGTTTCTCTGGCTGATCTAAATCGAACGGTCCTGATCTAATCAACCACGAAGTGGCGACGCTGACGGTGGCTAGCGGCGGCGGAGCTGTCAGTCGACGACGGTGCCGATGCTACAGGAGGGGAGGGAGAAAGAGGAGTTGCTCACCGGGCTCAGGGGGTCACGGCGATGCTCGAGGAGGTGTTGGTCGGGCGAGGGGCGCTCTGGTCTTGGCAGGATTGCTCACCGGAGTGGAGGACGGCGTCGGGTGCGTCGGGTGGTCGTCGTGGACAGAGCTGTGGGTCACCCCAAGGCAAAACAACGATGCGGTTAGATGCAGAAGGATGTGGCGAGTCTGGGAGTGTGAACGAGAAGGGTCGGGGTAGTCTGATTTACCAGAGAGGTTCCGCCGGAGTAGAGACAGACGGCACCCGCGGATGAATGACTGGCACAGGGAGATGCGCCAGGATGTGGTGAGCGTGCTCGTGTGTTCGGGGAGGCAGGAGGTGGTGTGGCTTGGCCGGAATCGCTCGCGGGGCTCGCCGGAGACAGCGGTAGTGCAGAGAAGAATTGGGCGGCCTGTGGGCACGCTAGGGTGAGGCGTCTGGGGGAAAAGGGAGAGAAGACGCAGGCGCTTAAATGGGCGTGATCGCTGCAAGGTTTAAGGCACGGAATTACTGCGAATTGATCGCGGGGATTGAAGATAGCAACGGCAGCGAGGAGAGGGCGTGGTCATCGCGGGGGTTGAAGACGATGAGCTGGCTGCGTGGGGTCGACTCGTCAGCGAAAGAGGGGAAGGAGAAGTGGGTCCAGGCTGTCTGTGACTGAGTGGGTTCTTTCCGCGGTAAAATAAAAACAGTTCGCTCAGGTGGGGTCGGTTGGTCAGTGGGAAAAGAAACAAGGGGGAGGGTCCACTGGTCAGGGACTTAGCGGGTCAGAATCTGGGTGCAAAACGTTTTCCTTGAGGAGAATCTTGGGCTGTCCTTTTTCTTATTTTTTTCTGTCTGCTTTCTTTTTCCTTTTCTAATTCTATTTTTCTGTTTTGGATTTCAAACAATTATTCAAACAATCAAACCATTCAAACAATTCAAACAAACACTCACTTTGTACTTTGAATTTGGTTCTGTTTATCAACATAATCCAAATTCCAAAATAATTTAATATTTTTATTCATTTTAGGATCCATTTAATAATTAAATAAAATGGATCTTTAGTATTTTAATAAAATAGGGTTTGACTTAATTAATAAAATTTCCATTTAAATTCTTTAAACTTCCCAATTCCTTTCAGTAGGTTTTTATTTGTTTAGTTGGTTCAAATAATTCATCTTGAATTATTTGGAAAGTATTCTAATATGATTTATTAATCATTTAAGATTGGGTATTTGTTTTAATTCCAATGGAATTTAACAGAGTTTTAATTCCCAAATTTTTATTTGGAGGTTTTATTTTATTTAAGTTGATTCAACAACTTTTATTCCACTTGGGTGAATTCCAAATATCATTTTCTCATGTATTCTTATTTAGAGATTTGTCCTTATTAAGATAGGGATAGAATGGTTATTGCCATTTTATTTCGTTTGGAATATTCTTTATCCTTTTATTTTATTTGGATTGGGATTAATCACTCCATTTACTTAATGGATTAGTCCAAGATTTGATTTGGTCTTTAAATATTCTTTATTTAATATTTTTATCTTTGTCTTATAAAATCCATATCTTTTTATTTATAGATCCAAACTTGGTGATTCCAATTTTTGAAATCTTACTTTATTTTGTTTATCCTTTTAAATCCTTTTTAGGATTAATTGCTCACCACTTGGTATGGATTTTAGATGAGGGCTTTAATGGCTTTGGAAATTCAATTCGTTTATTAAATCCGTAAGATTTTTATTTAAGGTTCCAAATTAAGTGAAACCAATCTCTATGGTCTTACTTGATCCTTTGTGAATGTTTGTTGATCAATTTTGGTATGGATCAAATCCATGGATTTGGAGATAACTTGGAAATGGTTTTTATTCCATTAGGGTTTAGGGTTTTGGATTTATTTTCCAAGTGTTCAAATTTCTAGATACATTCATTGAGGAATGCATTTATCTTGATTTGGATTTGTTGAATTCAAACTTTATCCAAAGTTTGTTCAGGATGGGATTTTAAGTTTCCTTTTAGAAACAAAAGTTTCTTTTCACCCTGATTTTCAGCAAAAATTTATTTTGTTTATTTAATTTTTCACATTACAAGATTTGGAAAATCTTGGGATGTGACAGACTCTAGTGCTGGTTTTAGTATAAGAACACACATGCAATGACACTGGTCGATCCATATGTGGTTTGTGGAAAGAACACACATGCAATGACTCAGGTGGGTCCATGTGTGGTTTGTGGAAAGAACACACATGCAATGACCACTGGTTGATCCATGTGTGGTTTGTGGAAAGAACACACATGCAATGACACTGGTGGATACATATGTGGTTTGTGAAAAGAACACACATGCAACTACTCTAGTGTTGGTTTTAGTATAAGAACACACATGCAATGACTCTAGTGGGTCCATATGTGGTTTGTGAAAAGAACACACATGCAATTACTCTAGTGGATCCATATGTGGTTTGTGGAAAGAACACACATGCAATGACACTGGTTGATCCATATGTGGTTTGTGAAAAGAACACACATGCAATGACTCAGGGGAGTCCATGTGTGGTTTGTGGAAAGAACACACATGCAATGCCACTAGTGGATCCATGTGTGGTTTGTGGAAAGAACACACATGCAATTACTCTAGTGCTAGTTTTAGTATAAGAACACACATGCAATGACTCTAGTGTTGGTTTTAGTATAAGAACACACATGCATTGACTCTAGTGGGTCCATATGTGGTTTGTGAAAAGAATACAGATGCAATGACTCTAGTGGATCCATATGTGGTTTGTGGAAAAGAACACACATGCAATGACCACTGGTTGATCCATATGTGGTTTGTGGAAAGTACACACATGCAATGACACTGGTTGATCCATGTGTGGTTTGTGGAAAGAACACACATGCAATAACTCTAGTGCTGGTTTTTGTATAAGAACACACATGCAATGACTCTAGTGCTGGTTTTGTTATAAGAACACACATGCAATGACACTGGTTAATCCATATGTGGTTTGTGGAAAGAACACACATGCAATGACTCGGGAGGATCCATGTGTGGTTTGTGGAAAGAACACACATGCAATGACCACTGGTCGATCCATGTGTGGTTTGTGGAAAGAATACACATGCAATGACATTGGTTGATCCATATATGTTTTGGAAAAAGAACACACATGCAATGACTCTAGTGCTTGTTTTAGTATAAGAACAAACATGCAATGACTCTAGTGGGTCCATATGTGGTTTGTAAAAAGAACACACATGCAATGACTCTAGTGGATCCATATGTTGTTTGTGGAAAAGAACACACATGCAATGACCACTGGTTGATCCATGTGTGGTTTGTGGAAAGAACACACATGCAATGACACTGGTTGATCCATGTGTGGTTTGTGGAAAGAACACACATGCAATGACTCTAGTGCTGGTTTTAGTATAAGAACACACATGCAATGACACTGGTTGATCCATATGTGGTTTGTGGAAAGAACACACATGCAATGACTCAGGTGGGTCCATGTGTGGTTTGTGGAAAGAACACACATGCAATGACCACTGGTTGATCCATGTGTGGTTTGTGGAAAGAACACACATGCAATGACACTGGTGGATCCATTTGTGGTTTGTGAAAAGAACACACATGCAAAGACTCTAGTGTTGGTTTTAGTATAAGAACACACATGCAATGACTCTAGTGGGTCCAGATGTGGATTGTGAAAAGAACACACATGCAATGACTCTAGTGGATCCATATCTTGTTTGTGGAAATAACACACATGCAATGACACTGGTTGATCCATATGTGGTTTGTGAAAAGAACACACATGCAATGACTCAGGGCGATCCATGTGTGGTTTGTGGAAAGAACACACATGCAATGACCACTGGTCAACCCATGTGTGGTTTGTGGAAAGAACACACATGCAATGCCACTAGTGGATCCATGTGTGGTTTGTGGAAAGAACACACATGCAATTACTCTAGTGCTAGTTTTAGTATAAGAACACACATGCAATGACTCTAGTGTTGGTTTTAGTATAAGAACACACATGCAATGACTCTAGTGGGTCCATATGTGGTTTGTGAAAAGAATACAGATGCAATGACTCTAGTGGATCCTTATGTGGTTTGTGGAAAAGAACACACATGCAATGACCACTGGTTGATCGATATGTGGTTTGTGGAAGTACACACATGCAATAACACTGGTTGATCCATGTGTGATTTGTGGAAAGAACACACATGCAATGACCACTGGTCAATCCATGTGTGGTTTGTGGAAACAACACACATGCAATGCCACTAGTTGATCCATGTGTGGTTTGTAAAAGAACACACATGCAATCACTCTAGTGCTAGTTTTAGTATAAGAACACACATGCAATGACTCTAGTGCTGGTTTTAGTATCAGAACACACATGCAATGACTCTAGTGGGTCCATATGTGGTTTGTGAAAAGAATACAGATGCAATGACTCTAGTGGATCCATATGTGGTTTGTGAAAAGAACACACATGCAATGACTCTAGTGGATCCATATGTGGTTTGTGGAAAAGAACACACATGCAATGACCACTAGTTGATCCATATGTGGTTTGTGGAAAGAACACACATGCAATGACACTGGTTGATCCATGTGTGGTTTGTGGAAAGAACACACATGCAATGACTCTAGTGCTGGTTTTAGTATAAGAACACACATGCAATGACACTGGTTGATCCATATGTGGTTTGTGGAAAGAACACACATGCAATGACTCAGGTGGGTCCATGTGTGGTTTGTGGAAAGAACACACATGCAATGACCACTGGTTGATCCATGTGTGGTTTGTGGAAAGAACACACATGCAATGACACTGGTGGATCCATTTGTGGTTTGTGAAAAGAACACACATGCAAAGACTCTAGTGTTGGTTTTAGTATAAGAACACACATGCAATGACTCTAGTGGGTCCATATGTGGTTTGTGAAAAGAACACACATGCAATGACTCTAGTGGGTCCATATGTGGTTTGTGGAAAGAACACACATGCAATGACACTGGTTGATCCATATGTGGTTTGTGAAAAGAACACACATGCAGTGACTCAGGGGGATCCATGTGTGGTTTGTGGAAAGAACACACATGCAATGACCACTGGTCAATCCATGTGTGGTTTGTGGAAAGAACACAGATGCAATGCCACTAGTGGATCCATGTGTGGTTTGTGGAAAGAACACACATGCAATTACTCTAGTGCTAGTTTTAGTATAAGAACACACATGCAATGACTCTAGTGTTGGTTTTAGTATAAGAACACACATGCAATGACTCTAGTGGGTCCATATGTGGTTTGTGAAAAGAATACAGATGCAATGACTCTAGTGGATCCATATGTGGTTTGTGGAAAAGAACACACATGCAATGACCACTGGTTGATCCATATGTGGTTTGTGGAAAGTACACACATGCAATGACACTGGTTGATCCATGTGTGATTTGTGGAAAGAACACACATGCAATGACCACTGGTCAATCCATGTGTGGTTTGTGGAAATAACACACATGCAATGCCACTAGTGGATCCATGTGTGGTTTGTGGAAAGAACACACATGCAATTACTCTAGTGCTAGTTTTAGTATAAGAACACACATGCAATGACTCTAGTGCTGGTTTTAGTATAAGAACATACATGCAATGACTCTAGTGTCCATATGTCGTTTGTGAAAAGAATACAGATGCAATGACTCTAGTGGATCCATATGTGGTTTGTGAAAAGAACACACATGCAATGACTCTAGTGGATCCATATGTGGTTTGTGGAAAAGAACACACATGGAATGACCACTGGTTGATCCATATGTGGTTTGTGGAAAGAACACACATGCAATGACACTGGTTGATCCATGTGTGGTTTGTGGAAAGAACACACATGCAATGACTCGTGCTGGTTTTAGTAAAAGAACACACATGCAATGACTCTAGTGCTGGTTTTAGAATAAGAACACACATGCAATGACTCTAGTGCTGGTTTTAGTATAAGAACACACATGCAATGACACTGGTTGATCCATATGTGGTTTGTGGAAAGAACCCACATGCAATGACTCAGGGGGATCCATGTGTGGTTTGTGGAAACAACACACATGCAATGACCACTGGTCGATCAATGTATGGTTTGTGGAAAGAACACACATGCAATGACACTAGTGGATCCATATGTGGTTTGTGAAAAGAACACACATGCAATGACTCTAGTGGATCCATATGTGGTTTGTGGAAAGAACACACATGCAATGACACTGGTTGATCCATATGTGGTTTGTCGAAAGAACACACATGCAATGACCACTGGTCGATTGCTGTGTGGTTTGTGGAAAGAACACACATGCAATGACACTGGTGGATCCATATGTGGTTTGTGAAAAGAACACACATGCAATGACTCTAGTGCTGGTTTTAGTATAAGAACACACATGCAATGACTCTAGTGGGTCCATATGTGGTTTGTAAAAAGAACACACGTGCAATGACTCTAGTGGATCCATATGTGGTTTGTGGAAAGAACACACATGCAATGACACTCGTTTATCCATATGTGGTTTGTGAAAAGAACACACATGCAATGACTCAGGGGGATCCATGTGTGGTTTGTGGAAAGAACACACATGCAATGACCACTGGTGGATCCATGTGTGGTTTGTGGAAAGAACACACGTGCAATGACCACTGGTCGATCCATGTGTGGTTTGTGGAAAGAACACACATGCAATGACAGTGGTGGATCCATATGTGGTTTGTGAAAAGAACACACATACAATGACTCTAGTGCTGGTTTTAGTATAAGAACACACATGCAATGACTCTAGTGGGTCCATATGTGGTTTGTAAAAAGAACAAACATGCAATGACTCTAGTGGATCCATATGTTGTTTGTGGAAAAGAACACACATGCAATGACTACTGGTTGATCCATATGTGGTTTGGGGAAAGAACACACATGCAATGACACTGGTTGATCCATGTGTGGTTTATGGAAAGAACACACATGCAATGACTCTAGTGCTGATTTTAGTATAAGAACACACATGCAATGACACTGGTTGATCCATATGTGGTTTGTGGAAAGAACACACATGCAATGACTCAGGTGGGTCCTGTGTGGTTTGTGGAAAGAACACACATGCAATGACCACTGGTTGATCCATGTGTGGTTTGTGGAAAGAACACACATGCAATGACACTGGTGGATCCATATGTGGTTTGTGAAAATAACACACATGCAATGACTCTAGTGTTGGTTTTAGTATAAGAACACACATGCAATGACTCTAGTGGGTCCATATGTGGTTTGTGGAAAGAACACACATGCAATGACACTGGTTGATCCATATGTGGTTTGTGAAAAGAACACACATGCAGTGACTCAGGGGGATCCATGTGTGGTTTGTGGAAAGAACACACATGCAATGACCACTGGTCAATCCATGTGTGGTTTGTGGAAAGAACACAGATGCAATGCCACTAGTGGATCCATGTGTGGTTTGTGGAAAGAACACACATGCAATTACTCTAGTGCTAGTTTTAGTATAAGAACACACATGCAATGACTCTAGTGTTGGTTTTAGTATAAGAACACACATGCAATGACTCTAGTGGGTCCATATGTGGTTTGTGAAAAGAATACAGATGCAATGACTCTAGTGGATCCATATGTGGTTTGTGGAAAAGAACACACATGCAATGACCACTGGTTGATCCATATGTGGTTTGTGGAAAGTACACACATGCAATGACACTGGTTGATCCATGTGTGATTTGTGGAAAGAACACACATGCAATGACCACTGGTCAATCCATGTGTGGTTTGTGGAAATAACACACATGCAATGCCACTAGTGGATCCATGTGTGGTTTGTGGAAAGAACACACATGCAATTACTCTAGTGCTAGTTTTAGTATAAGAACACACATGCAATGACTCTAGTGCTGGTTTAGTATAAGAACATACATGCAATGACTCTAGTGGGTCCATATGTCGTTTGTGAAAAGAATACAGATGCAATGACTCTAGTGGATCCATATGTGGTTTGTGAAAAGAACACACATGCAATGACTCTAGTGGATCCATATGTGGTTTGTGGAAAAGAACACACATGGAATGACCACTGGTTGATCCATATGTGGTTTGTGGAAAGAACACACATGCAATGACACTGGTTGATCCATGTGTGGTTTGTGGAAAGAACACACATGCAATGACTCGTGCTGGTTTTAGTAAAAGAACACACATGCAATGACTCTAGTGCTGGTTTTAGAATAAGAACACACATGCAATGACTCTAGTGCTGGTTTTAGTATAAGAACACACATGCAATGACACTGGTTGATCCATATGTGGTTTGTGGAAAGAACCCACATGCAATGACTCAGGGGGATCCATGTGTGGTTTGTGGAAACAACACACATGCAATGACCACTGGTCGATCAATGTATGGTTTGTGGAAAGAACACACATGCAATGACACTAGTGGATCCATATGTGGTTTGTGAAAAGAACACACATGCAATGACTCTAGTGGATCCATATGTGGTTTGTGGAAAGAACACACATGCAATGACACTGGTTGATCCATATGTGGTTTGTCGAAAGAACACACATGCAATGACCACTGGACGATTGCTGTGTGGTTTGTGGAAAGAACACACATGCAATGACACTGGTGGATCCATATGTGGTTTGTGAAAAGAACACACATGCAATGACTCTAGTGCTGGTTTTAGTATAAGAACACACATGCAATGACTCTAGTGGGTCCATATGTGGTTTGTAAAAAGAACACACGTGCAATGACTCTAGTGGATCCATATGTGGTTTGTGGAAAGAACACACATGCAATGACACTCGTTTATCCATATGTGGTTTGTGAAAAGAACACACATGCAATGACTCAGGGGGATCCATGTGTGGTTTGTGGAAAGAACACACATGCAATGACCACTGGTGGATCCATGTGTGGTTTGTGGAAAGAACACACGTGCAATGACCACTGGTCGATCCATGTGTGGTTTGTGGAAAGAACACACATGCAATGACAGTGGTGGATCCATATGTGGTTTGTGAAAAGAACACACATGCAATGACTCTAGTGCTGGTTTTAGTATAAGAACACACATGCAATGACTCTAGTGGGTCCATATGTGGTTTGTAAAAAGAACAAACATGCAATGACTCTAGTGGATCCATATGTTGTTTGTCGAAAAGAACACACATGCAATGACCACTGGTTGATCCATATGTGGTTTGGGGAAAGAACACACATGCAATGACACTGGTTGATCCATGTGTGGTTTGTGGAAAGAACACACATGCAATGACTCTAGTGCTGATTTTAGTATAAGAACACACATGCAATGACACTGGTTGATCCATATGTGGTTTGTGGAAAGAACACACATGCAATGACTCAGGTGGGTCCTGTGTGGTTTGTGGAAAGAACACACATGCAATGACCACTGGTTGATCCATGTGTGGTTTGTGGAAAGAACACACATGCAATGACACTGGTGGATCCATTTGTGGTTTGTGAAAAGAACACACATGCAAAGACTCTAGTGTTGGTTTTAGTATAAGAACACACATGCAATGACTCTAGTTGGTCCATATGTGGTTTGTGAAAAGAACACACATGCAATGACTCTAGTGGATCCAT
Organism: Avena insularis; assembly: GCA_023614405.1. Lineage (NCBI taxonomy): Eukaryota > Viridiplantae > Streptophyta > Magnoliopsida > Poales > Poaceae > Avena > Avena insularis. Next base: position 73,550,999 of record CM042688.1, on the reverse strand, counting down.
ATCTTGTTTGTGGAAAGAACACACATGCAATGACACTGGTTGATCCATATGTGGTTTGTGAAAAGAACACACATGCAATGACTCAGGGCGATCCATGTGTGCTTTGTGGAAAGAACACACATGCAATGACCACTGGTCAACCCATGTGTGGTTTGTGGAAAGAACACACATGCAATGCCACTAGTGGATCCATGTGTGGTTTGTGGAAAGAACACACATGCAATTACTCTAGTGCTAGTTTTAGTATAAGAACACACATGCAATGACTCTAGTGTTGGTTTTAGTATAAGAACACACATGCAATGACTCTAGTGGGTCCATATGTGGTTTGTGAAAAGAATACAGATGCAATGACTCTAGTGGATCCTTATGTGGTTTGTGGAAAAGAACACACATGCAATGACCACTGGTTGATCGATATGTGGTTTGTGGAAGTACACACATGCAATAACACTGGTTGATCCATGTGTGATTTGTGGAAAGAACACACATACAATGACCACTGGTCAATCCATGTGTGGTTTTTGGAAAGAAGACACATGCAATGCCACTAGTGGATCCATGTGTGGTTTGTAAAAGAACACACATGCAATCACTCTAGTGCTAGTTTTAGTATAAGAACACACATGCAATGACTCTAGTGCTGGTTTTAGTATCAGAACACACATGCAATGACTCTAGTGGGTCCATATGTGGTTTGTGAAAAGAATACAGATGCAATGACTCTAGTGGATCCATATGTGGTTTGTGAAAAGAACACACATGCAATGACTCTAGTGGATCCATATGTGGTTTGTGGAAAAGAACACACATGCAATGACCACTAGTTGATCCATATGTGGTTTGTGGAAAGAACACACATGCAATGACACTGGTTGATCCATGTGTGGTTTGTGGAAAGAACACACATGCAATGACTCTAGTGCTGGTTTTAGTATAAGAACACACATGCAATGACTCAGGGGAATCCATGTGTGGTTTGTGGAAAGAACACACATGCAATGACCACTGGTCGATCCATGTGTGGTTTGTGGAAAGAACACACATGCAATGACACTAGTGCATCCATATGTAGTTTATGAAAAGAACACACATGCAATAACTCTAGTGCTGTTTTTAGTATAAGAACACACATGCAATGACTCTATTGGGTCCATATGTGGTTTGTGAAAAGAACACACATGCAATGATGCTAGTGGATCCATATGTGGTTTGTGGGAAAGAACACACATGCAATGACCACTAGTTGATCCATATGTGGTTTGTGGAAAGAACACACATGCAATGACACTGGTTGATCCATGTGTGGTTTGTGGAAAGAACACACATGCAATGAATCTAGTGCTGGTTTTAGTATAAGAACACACATGCAATGACACTGGTTGATCCATATGTGGTTTGTGGAAAGAACACACATGCAATGACTCAGGTGGGTCCATGTGTGGTTTGTGGAAAGAACACACATGCAATGACCACTGGTTGATCCATGTGTGGTTTGTGGAAAGAACACACATGCAATGACACTGGTGGATCCATATGTGGTTTGTGAAAATAACACACATGCAATGACTCTAGTGTTGGTTTTAGTATAAGAACACACATGCAATGACTCTAGTGGGTCCATATGTGGTTTGTGGAAAGAACACACATGCAATGACACTGGTTGATCCATATGTGGTTTGTGAAAAGAACACACATGCAGTGACTCAGGGGGATCCATGTGTGGTTTGTGGAAAGAACACACATGCAATGACCACTGGTCAATCCATGTGTGGTTTGTGGAAAGAACACAGATGCAATGCCACTAGTGGATCCATGTGTGGTTTGTGGAAAGAACACACATGCAATTACTCTAGTGCTAGTTTTAGTATAAGAACACACATGCAATGACTCTAGTGTTGGTTTTAGTATAAGAACACACATGCAATGACTCTAGTGGGTCCATATGTGGTTTGTGAAAAGAATACAGATGCAATGACTCTAGTGGATCCATATGTGGTTTGTGGAAAAGAACACACATGCAATGACCACTGGTTGATCCATATGTGGTTTGTGGAAAGTACACACATGCAATGACACTGGTTGATCCATGTGTGATTTGTGGAAAGAACACACATGCAATGACCACTGGTCAATCCATGTGTGGTTTGTGGAAAGAACACACATGCAATGCCACTAGTGGATCCATGTGTGGTTTGTGGAAAGAACACACATGCAATTACTCTAGTGCTAGTTTAGTATAAGAACACACATGCAATGACTCTAGTGCTGGTTTTAGTATAAGAACATACATGCAATGACTCTAGTGGGTCCATATGTCGTTTGTGAAAAGAATACAGATGCAATGACTCTAGTGGATCCATATGTGGTTTGTGAAAAGAACACACATGCAATGACTCTAGTGGATCCATATGTGGTTTGTGGAAAAGAACACACATGCAATGACCACTGGTTGATCCATATGTGGTTTGTGGAAAGAACACACATGCAATGACACTGGTTGATCCATGTGTGGTTTGTGGAAAGAACACACATGCAATGACTCGTGCTGGTTTTAGTAAAAGAACACACATGCAATGACTCTAGTGCTGGTTTTAGAATAAGAACACACATGCAATGACTCTAGTGCTGGTTTTAGTATAAGAACACACATGCAATGACACTGGTTGATCCATATGTGGTTTGTGGAAAGAACCCACATGCAATGACTCAGGGGGATCCATGTGTGGTTTGTGGAAAGAACACACATGCAATGACCACTGGTCGATCAATGTATGGTTTGTGGAAAGAACACACATGCAATGACACTAGTGGATCCATATGTGGTTTGTGAAAAGAACACACATGCAATGACTCTAGTGGATCCATATGAGGTTTGTGGAAAGAACACACATGCAATGACACTGGTTGATCCATATGTGGTTTGTCGAAAGAACACACATGCAATGACCACTGGTCGATTGCTGTGTGGTTTGTGGAAAGAACACACATGCAATGACACTGGTGGATCCATATGTGGTTTGTGAAAAGAACACACATGCAATGACTCTAGTGCTGGTTTTAGTATAAGAACACACATGCAATGACTCTAGTGGGTCCATATGTGGTTTGTGAAAAGAACACACGTGCAATGACTCTAGTGGATCCATATGTGGTTTGTGGAAAGAACACACATGCAATGACACTCGTTTATCCATATGTGGTTTGTGAAAAGAACACACATGCAATGACTCAGGGGGATCCATGTGTGGTTTGTGGAAAGAACACACATGCAATGACCACTGGTGGATCCATGTGTGGTTTGTGGAAAGAACACACGTGCAATGACCACTGGTCGATCCATGTGTGGTTTGTGGAAAGAACACATGCAATGACAGTGGTGGATCCATATGTGGTTTGTGAAAAGAACACACATGCAATGACTCTAGTGTTGGTTTTAGTATAAGAACACACATGCAATGACTCTAGTGGGTCCATATGTGGTTTGTGAAAAGAACAGACATGCAATGACTCTAGTGGATCCATATGTGGTTTGTGGAAAGAACACACATGCAATGACACTGGTTGATCCATATGTGGTTTGTGAAAAGAACACACATGCAATGACTCTAGTGATGCTTTTAGTATAAGAACACACATGCAATGACTCAAGGGGATCCATGTGTGGTTTGTGGAAAGAACACACATGCAATGACCACTGGTCGATCCATGTGTGGTTTATGGAAAGAACACACATGCAATGACACTAGTGGATCCATATGTGGTTTGTGAAAAGAACACACATGCAATGACTCTAGTGCTGGTTTTAGTATAAGAACACACATGCAATGACTCTAGTGGGTCCATATGTGTTTTGTGAAAAGAACACACATGCAATGACTCTAGTGGATCCATATGTGGTTTGTGGAAAAGAACACACATGCAATGAAACTGGTTGATCCAGGTGTGGTTTGTGGAAAGAACACACATGCAATAACTCTAGTGCTGGTTTTAGTATAAGAACACACATGCAATGACTCTAGTGCTGGTTTTGGTATAAGAACACACATGCAATGACACTGGTTGATCCATATGTGGTTTGTGGAAAGAACACACATGCAATTACTCTAGTGCTAGTTTTAGTATAAGAACACACATGCAATGACTCTAGTGCTGGTTTTAGTATCAGAACACACATGCAATGACTCTAGTGGGTCCATATGTGGTTTGTGAAAAGAATATAGATGCAATGACTCTAGTGGATCCATATGTGGTTTGTGAAAAGAACACACATGCAATGACTCTAGTGGATCCATATGTGGTTTGTGGAAAAGAACACATATGCAATGACCACTGGTTGATCCATATGTGGTTTGTGGAAAGAACACACATGCAATGACACTGGTTGATCCATGTGTGGTTTGTGGAAAGAACACACATGCAATGACTCTAGTGCTGGTTTTAGTATAAGAACACACATGCAATGACTCAGGGGGATCCATGTGTGGTTTGTGGAAAGAACACACATGCAATGACCACTTGTCGATCCATGTGTGGTTTGTGGAAAGAACACACATGCAATGACACTAGTGGATCCATATGTAGTTTATGAAAAGAACATACATGCAATAACTCTAGTGCTGTTTTTAGTATAAGAACACACATGCAATGACTCTAGTGGGTCCATATGTGGTTTGTGAAAAGAACACACATGCAATGACTCTAGTGGATCCATATGTGGTTTGTGGGAAAGAACACACATGCAATGACCACTGGTTGATCCATATGTGGTTTGTGGAAAGAACACACATGCAATGACACTGGTTGATCCATGTGTGGTTTGTGGAAAGAACACACATGCAATGACTCTAGTGCTGGTTTTAGTATAAGAACACACATGCAATGACACTGGTTGATCCATATGTGGTTTGTGGAAAGAACGCACATGCAATGACTCAGGTGGGTCCATGTGTGGTTTGTGGAAAGAATACACATGCAATGACCACTTGTTGATCCATGTGTGGTTTCTGGAAAGAACACACATGCAATGACACTGGTGGATCCATATGTGGTTTGTGAAAAGAACACACATGCAATGACTCTAGTGTTGGTTTTAGTATAAGAACTCACATGCAATGACTCTAGTGGGTCCATATGTGGTTTGTGGAAAGAACACACATGCAATGACACTGGTTGATCCATATGTGGTTTGTGAAAAGAACACACATGCAATGACTCAGGGGGATCCATGTGTGGTTTGTGGAAAGAACACACATGCAATGACCACTGGTCAATCCATGTGTGGTTTGTGGAAAGAACACACATGCAATGCCACAAGTGGATCCATGTGTGGTTTGTGGAAAGAACACACATGCAATTACTCTAGTGCTAGTTTTAGTATAAGAACACACATGCAATGACTCTAGTGTTGGTTTTAGTATAAGAACACACATGCAATGACTCTAGTGGGTCCATATGTGGTTTGTGAAAAGAATACAGATGCAATGACTCTAGTGGATCCATATGTGGTTTGTGGAAAAGAACACACATGCAATGACCACTGGTTGATCCATATGTGGTTTGTGGATAGTACACACATGCAATGACACTGGTTGATCCATGTGTGATTTGTGGAAAGAACACACATGCAATGACCACTGTTCAATCCATGTGTGGTTTGTGGAAAGAACACACATGCAATGACTCTAGTGGGTCCATATGTGGTTTGTGGAAAGAACACACATGCAATGACACTGGTTGATCCATATGTGGTTTGTGAAAAGAACACACATGCAGTGACTCAGGGGGATCCATGTGTGGTTTGTGGAAAGAACACACATGCAATGACCACTGGTCAATCCATGTGTGGTTTGTGGAAAGAACACAGATGCAATGCCACTAGTGGATCCATGTGTGGTTTGTGGAAAGAACACACATGCAATTACTCTAGTGCTAGTTTTAGTATAAGAACACACATGCAATGACTCTAGTGTTGGTTTTAGTATAAGAACACACATGCAATGACTCTAGTGGGTCCATATGTGGTTTGTGAAAAGAATACAGATGCAATGACTCTAGTGGATCCATATGTGGTTTGTGGAAAAGAACACACATGCAATGACCACTGGTTGATCCATATGTGGTTTGTGGAAAGTACACACATGCAATGACACTGGTTGATCCATGTGTGATTTGTGGAAAGAACACACATGCAATGACCACTGGTCAATCCATGTGTGGTTTGTGGAAAGAACACACATGCAATGCCACTAGTGGATCCATGTGTGGTTTGTGGGAAGAACACACATGCAATTACTCTAGTGCTAGTTTAGTATAAGAACACACATGCAATGACTCTAATGCTGGTTTTAGTATAAGAACACACATGCAATGACTCTAGTGGGTCCATATGTGGTTTGTGAAAAGAATACAGATGCAATGACTCTAGTGGATCCATATGTGGTTTGTGAAAAGAACACACATGCAATGACTCTAGTGGATCCATATGTGGTTTGTGGAAAAGAACACACATGCAATGACCACTGGTTGATCCATATGTGGTTTGTGGAAAGAACACACATGCAATGACACTGGTTGATCCATGTGTGGTTTGTGGAAAGAACACACATGCAATGACTCGTGCTGGTTTTAGTAAAAGAACACACATGCAATGACTCTAGTGCTGGTTTTAGAATAAGAACACATGCAATGACTCTAGTGCTGGTTTTAGTATAAGAACACACATGCAATGACACTGGTTGATCCATATGTGGTTTGTGGAAAGAACCCACATGCAATGACTCAGGGGGATCCATGTGTGGTTTGTGGAAAGAACAGACATGCAATGACCACGTCGATCAATGTATGGTTTGTGGAAAGAACACACATGCAATGACACTAGTGGATCCATATGTGGTTTGTGAAAAGAACACACATGCAATGACTCTAGTGGATCCATATGAGGTTTGTGGAAAGAACACACATGCAATGACACTGGTTGATCCATATGTGGTTTGTCGAAAGAACACACATGCAATGACCACTGGTCGATTGCTGTGTGGTTTGTGGAAAGAACACACATGCAATGACACTGGTGGATCCATATGTGGTTTGTGAAAAGAACACACATGCAATGACTCTAGTGCTGGTTTTAGTATAAGAACACACATGCAATGACTCTAGTGGGTCCATATGTGGTTTGTGAAAAGAACACACGTGCAATGACTCTAGTGGATCCATATGTGGTTTGTGGAAAGAACACACATGCAATGACACTGCTTATCCATATGTGGTTTGTGAAAAGAACACACATGCAATGACTCAGGGGGATCCATGTGTGGTTTGTGGAAAGAACACACATGCAATGACCACTGGTGGATCCATGTGTGGTTTGTGGAAAGAACACACGTGCAATGACCACTGGTCGATCCATGTGTGGTTTGTGGAAAGAACACACATGCAATGACAGTGGATCCATATGTGGTTTGTGAAAAGAACACACATGCAATGACTCTAGTGTTGGTTTTAGTATAAGAACACACATGCAATGACTCTAGTGGGTCCATATGTGGTTTGTGAAAAGAACAGACATGCAATGACTCTAGTGGATCCATATGTGGTTTGTGGAAAGAACACACATGCAATGACACTGGTTGATCCATATGTGGTTTGTGAAAAGAACACACATGCAATGACTCTAGTGATGCTTTTAGTATAAGAACACACATGCAATGACTCAAGGGGATCCATGTGTGGTTTGTGGAAAGAACACACATGCAATGACCACTGGTCGATCCATGTGTGGTTTGTGGAAAGAACACACATGCAATGACACTAGTGGATCCATATGTGGTTTGTGAAAAGAACACACATGCAATGACTCTAGTGCTGGTTTTAGTATAAGAACACACATGCAATGACTCTAGTGGGTCCATATGTGGTTTGTGAAAAGAACACACATGCAATGACTAGTGGATCCATATGTGGTTTGTGGAAAAGAACACACATGCAATGACACTGGTTGATCCAGGTGTGGTTTGTGGAAAGAACACACATGCAATGACTCTAGTGCTGGTTTTAGTATAAGAACACACATGCAATGACTCTAGTGCTGGTTTTGGTATAAGAACACACATGCAATGACACTGGTTGATCCATATGTGGTTTGTGGAAAGAACACACATGCAATTACTCTAGTGCTAGTTTTAGTATAAGAACACACATGCAATGACTCTAGTGCTGGTTTTAGTATCAGAACACACATGCAATGACTCTAGTGGGTCCATATGTGGTTTGTGAAAAGAATACAGATGCAATGACTCTAGTGGATCCATATGTGGTTTGTGAAAAGAACACACATGCAATGACTCTAGTGGATCCATATGTGGTTTGTGGAAAAGAACACATATGCAATGACCACTGGTTGATCCATATGTGGTTTGTGGAAAGAACACACATGCAATGACACTGGTTGATCCATGTGTGGTTTGTGGAAAGAACACACATGCAATGACTCTAGTGCTGGTTTTAGTATAAGAACACACATGCAATGACTCAGGGGGATCCATGTGTGGTTTGTGGAAAGAACACACATGCAATGACCACTGGTCGATCCATGTGTGGTTTGTGGAAAGAACACACATGCAATGACACTAGTGGATCCATATGTAGTTTATGAAAAGAACATACATGCAATAACTCTAGTGCTGTTTTTAGTATAAGAACACACATGCAATGACTCTAGTGGGTCCATATGTGGTTTGTGAAAAGAACACACATGCAATGACTCTAGTGGATCCATATGTGGTTTGTGGGAAAGAACACACATGCAATGACCACTGGTTGATCCATATGTGGTTTGTCGAAAGAACACACATGCAATGACCACTGGTCGATTGCTGTGTGGTTTGTGGAAAGAACACACATGCAATGACACTGGTGGATCCATATGTGGTTTGTGAAAAGAACACACATGCAATGACTCTAGTGCTGGTTTTAGTATATAAGAACACACATGCAATGACTCTAGTGGGTCCATATGTGGTTTGTGAAAAGAACACACGTGCAATGACTCTAGTGGATCCATATGTGGTTTGTGGAAAGAACACACATGCAATGACACTCGTTTATCCATATGTGGTTTGTGAAAAGAACACACATGCAATGACTCAGGGGGATCCATGTGTGGTTTGTGGAAAGAACACACATGCAATGACCACTAGTGGATCCATGTGTGGTTTGTGGAAAGAACACACGTGCAATGACCACTGGTCGATCCATGTGTGGTTTGTGGAAAGAACACACATGCAATGACAGTGGTGGATCCATATGTGGTTTGTGAAAAGAACACACATGCAATGACTCTAGTGTTGGTTTTAGTATAAGAACACACATGCAATGACTCTAGTGGGTCCATATGTGGTTTGTGAAAAGAACAGACATGCAATGACTCTAGTGGATCCATATGTGGTTTGTGGAAAGAACACACATGCAATGACACTGGTTGATCCATATGTGGTTTGTGAAAAGAACACACATGCAATGACTCTAGTGATGCTTTTAGTATAAGAACACACATGCAATGACTCAAGGGGATCCATGTGTGGTTTGTGGAAAGAACACACATGCAATGACCACTGGTCGATCCATGTGTGGTTTGTGGAAAGAACACACATGCAATGACACTAGTGGATCCATATGTGGTTTGTGAAAAGAACACACATGCAATGACTCTAGTGCTGGTTTTAGTATAAGAACACACATGCAATGACTCTAGTGGGTCCATATGTGGTTTGTGAAAAGAACACACATGCAATGACTAGTGGATCCATATGTGGTTTGTGGAAAAGAACACACATGCAATGACACTGTTGATCCAGTGTGGTTTGTGTAAAGAACACACATGCAATGACTCTAGTGCTGGTTTTAGTATAAGAACACACATGCAATGACTCTAGTGCTGGTTTTGGTATAAGAACACACATGCAATGACACTGGTTGATCCATATGTGGTTTGTGGAAAGAACACACATGCAATTACTCTAGTGCTAGTTTTAGTATAAGAACACACATGCAATGACTCTAGTGCTGGTTTTAGTATCAGAACACACATGCAATGACTCTAGTGGGTCCATATGTGGTTTGTGAAAAGAATACAGATGCAATGACTCTAGTGGATCCATATGTGGTTTGTGAAAAGAACACACATGCAATGACTCTAGTGGATCCTTATGTGGTTTGGAAAAGAACACATGCAATGACCACTGGTTGATCCATATGTGGTTTGTGGAAAGAACACACATGCAATGACACTGGTTGATCCATGTGTGGTTTGTGGAAAGAACACACATGCAATGACTCTAGTGCTGGTTTTAGTATAAGAACACACATGCAATGACTCAGGGGGATCCATGTGTGGTTTGTGGAAAGAACACACATGCAATGACCACTGGTCGATCCATGTGTGGTTTGTGGAAAGAACACACATGCAATGACACTAGTGGATCCATATGTAGTTTATGAAAAGAACATACATGCAATAACTCTAGTGCTGTTTTTAGTATAAGAACACACATGCAATGACTCTAGTGGGTCCATATGTGGTTTGTGAAAAGAACACACATGCAATGACTCTAGTGGATCCATATGTGGTTTGTGGGAAAGAACACACATGCAATGACCACTGGTTGATCCATATGTGGTTTGTGGAAAGAACACACATGCAATGACACTGGTTGATCCATGTGTGGTTTGTGGAAAGAACACACATGCAATGACTCTAGTGCTGGTTTTAGTATAAGAACACACATGCAATGACACTGGTTGATCCATATGTGGTTTGTGGAAAGAACGCACATGCAATGACTCAGGTGGGTCCATGTGTGGTTTGTGGAAAGAACACACATGCAATGACCACTGGTTGATCCATGTGTGGTTTCTGGAAAGAACACACATGCAATGACACTGGTGGATCCATATGTGGTTTGTGAAAAGAACACACATGCAATGACTCTAGTGTTGGTTTTAGTATAAGAACTCACATGCAATGACTCTAGTGGGTCCATATGTGGTTTGTGGAAAGAACACACATGCAATGACACTGGTTGATCCATATGTGGTTTGTGAAAAGAACACACATGCAATGACTCAGGGGGATCCATGTGTGGTTTGTGGAAAGAACACACATGCAATGACCACTGGTCAATCCATGTGTGGTTTGTGGAAAGAACACACATGCAATGCCACTAGTGGATCCATGTGTGGTTTGTGGAAAGAACACACATGCAATTACTCTAGTGCTAGTTTTAGTATAAGAACACACATGCAATGACTCTAGTGTTGGTTTTAGTATAAGAACACACATGCAATGACTCTAGTGGGTCCATATGTGGTTTGTGAAAAGAATACAGATGCAATGACTCTAGTGGATCCATATGTGGTTTGTGGAAAAGAACACACATGCAATGACCACAGGTTGATCCATATGTGGTTTGTGGATAGTACACACATGCAATGACACTGGTTGATCCATGTGTGATTTGTGGAAAGAACACACATGCAATGACCACTGGTCAATCCATGTGTGGTTTGTGGAAAGAACACACATGCAATCCCACTAGTGGATCCATGTGTGGTTTGTGGAAAGAACACACATGCAATTACTCTAGTGCTAGTTTTAGTATAAGAACACACATGCAATGACTCTAGTGCTGGTTTTAGTATAAGAACATACATGCAATGACTCTAGTGGGTCCATATGTGGTTTGTGAAAAGAATACAGATGCAATGACTCTAGTGGATCCATATGTGGTTTGTGAAAAGAACACACATGCAATGACTCTAGTGGATCCATATGTGGTTTGTGGAAAAGAACACACATGCAATGACCACTGGTTGATCCATATGTGGTTTGTGGAAATAACACACATGCAATGACACTGGTTGATCCATGTGTGGTTTGTGGAAAGAACACACATGCAATGACTCTAGTGCTGGTTTTAGTAAAAGAACACACATGCAATGACTCTAGTGCTGGTTTTAGAATAAGAACACACATGCAATGACTCTAGTGCTGGTTTTAGTATAAGAACACACATGCAATGACACTGGTTGATCCATATGTGGTTTGTGGAAAGAACCCACATGCAATGACTCAGGGGGATCCATGTGTGGTTTGTGGAAAGAACACACATGCAATGACCACTGGTCGATCAATGTATGGTTTGTGGAAAGAACACACATGCAATGACACTAGTGGATCCATATGTGGTTTGTGAAAAGAACACACATGCAATGACTCTAGTGGATCCGTATGTGGTTTGTGGAAAGAACACACATGCAATGACACTGGTTGATCCATATGTGGTTTGTCGAAAGAACACACATGCAATGACCACTGGTCGATTCATGTGTGGTTTGTGGAAAGAACACACATGCAATGACACTGGTGGATCCATATGTGGTTTGTGAAAAGAACACACATGCAATGACTCTAGTGCTGGTTTTAGTATAAGAACACACATGCAATGACTCTAGTGGGTCCATATGTGGTCTGTGAAAAGAACACACGTGCAATGACTCTAGTGGATCCATATGTGGTTTGTGGAAAGAACACACATGCAATGACACTCGTTTATCCATATGTGGTTTGTGAAAAGAACACACATGCAATGACTCAGGGGGATCCATGTGTGGTTTGTGGAAAGAACACACATGCAATGACCACTGGTGGATCCATGTGTGGTTTGTGGAAAGAACACACGTGCAATGACCACTGGTCGATCCATGTGTGGTTTGTGGAAAGAACACACATGCAATGACAGTGGTGGATCCATATGTGGTTTGTGAAAAGAACACACATGCAATGACTCTAGTGTTGGTTTTAGTATAAGAACACACATGCAATGACTCTAGTGGGTCCATGTGTGGTTTGTGAAAAGAACAGACATGCAATGACTCTAGTGGATCCATATGTGGTTTGTGGAAAGAACACACATGCAATGACACTGGTTGATCCATATGTGGTTTGTGAAAAGAACACACATGCAATGACTCTAGTGCTGCTTTTAGTATAAGAACACACATGCAATGACTCAAGGGGATCCATGTGTGGTTTGTGGAAAGAACACACATGCAATGACCACTGGTCGATCCATGTGTGGTTTGTGGAAAGAATACACATGCAATGACACTAGTGGATCCATATGTGGTTTGTGAAAAGAACACACATGCAATGACTCTAGTGCTGGTTTTAGTATAAGAACACACATGCAATGACTCTAGTGGGTCCATATGTGGTTTGTGAAAAGAACACACATGCAATGACTCTAGTGGATCCATATGTGGTTTGTGGAAAAGAACACACATGCAATGACACTGGTTGATCTAGGTGTGGTTTGTGGAAAGAACACACATGCAATGACTCTAGTGCTGGTTTTAGTATAAGAACACACATGCAATGACTCTAGTGCTGGTTTTGGTATAAGAACACACATGCAATGACACTGGTTGATCAATATGTGGTATGTGGAAAGAACAGACATGCAATGACTCAGGGGGATCCATGTGTGGTTTGTGGAAAGAACACACATGCAATGACACTAGTGGATCCATATGTGGTTTGTGGAAAAGAACACACATGCAATGACACTGGTTGATCCATATGTGGTTTGTGAAAAGAACACACATGCAATGACTCTAGTGCTAGTTTTAGTATAAGAACACACATGCAATGACTCAAGGGGATCCATGTGTGGTTTGTGGAAAGAACACACATGCAATGACCACTGGTCGATCCATGTGTGGTTTGTGGAAAGAGCACACATGCAATGACACTAGTGGATCCATATGTGGTTTGTGAAAAGAACACACATGCAATGACTCTAGTGCTACTTTTAGCATAAGAACACACATGCAATGACTCTAGTGGGTCCATATGTGGTTTGTGAAAACAATACACATGCAATGACTCTAGTGGATCCATATGTGGTTTGTGGAAAAGAACACACATGCAATGACACTGGTTGATCCATATGTGGTTAATGGAAAGAACACACATGCAATGACACTAGTTGATCCATGTGTGGTTTGTGGAAAGAACACACATGCAATGACTCTAGTGCTGGTTTTAGTGTAAGAACACACATGCAATGACTCTAGTGCTGGTTTTGGTATAAGAACACACATGCAATGACACTGGTTGATCCATATGTGGTTTGTGGAAAGAATACACATGCAATGACTCAGGGGGATCCATGTGTGGTTTGTGGAAAGAACACACATGCAATAACCACTGGTCGATCCATGTGTGGTTTGTGGAAAGAACGCACATGCAATGACACTAGTGGATCCATATGTGGTTTGTGAAAAGAACACACATGCAATGACTCTAGTGCTGGTTTTAGTATAAGAACACACATGCAATGACTCTAGTGGGTCCATATGTGGTTTGTGAAAAGAACACACATGCAATGACTCTAGTGTTGGTTTTAGTATAAGAACACACATGAAATGACTCTAGTGGGTCCATATGTGGTTTGTGAAAAGGACAGACATGCAATGACACTAGTGGATCCATATATGGTTTGTGGAAAGAACATACATGCAATGACACTGGTTGATCCATATGTGGTTTGTGAAAAGAACACACATGCAATGACTCTAGTGCTAGTTTTAGTATAAGAACACACATGCAATGACTCAAGGGGATCCATGTGTGGTTTGTGGAAAGAACACACATGCAATGACCACTGGTCGATCCATGTGTGGTTTGTGGAAAGAACACACATGCAATGACATTGGTGGATCCATATGTGGTTTGTGAAAAGAACACACATGCAATGACTCTAGTGCTTGTTTTAGTATAAGAACACACATGGAATGACTCTAGTGGGTCCATATGTGGTTTGTGAAAAGAACAGACATGCAATGACTCTAGTGGATCCATATGTGGTTTGTGGAAAGAACACACATGCAATGACACTGGTTGATCCATATGTGGTTTGTGAAAAGAACACACATGCAATGACTCTAGTGATGCTTTTAGTATAAGAACACACATGCAATGACTCAAGGGGATCCATGTGTGGTTTGTGGAAAGAACACACATGCAATGACTCAGGGGGATCCATGTGTGGTTTGTGGAAAGAACACACATGCAATGACACTAGTGGATCCATATGTGGTTTGTGAAAAGAACACACATGCAATGACTCTAGTGCTGGTTTTAGTATAAGAACACACATGCAATGACTCTAGTGGGTCCATATGTGGTTTGTGAAAAGAACACACATGCAATGACTAGTGGATCCATATGTGGTTTGTGGAAAAGAACACACATGCAATGACACTGGTTGATCCAGGTGTGGTTTGTGGAAAGAACACACATGCAATGACTCTAGTGCTGGTTTTAGTATAAGAACACATGCAATGACTCTAGTGCTGGTTTTGGTATAAGAACACACATGCAATGACACTGGTTGATCCATATGTGGTTTGTGGAAAGAACACACATGCAATTACTCTAGTGCTAGTTTTAGTATAAGAACACACATGCAATGACTCTAGTGCTGGTTTTAGTATCGTAACACATGCAATGACTCTAGTGGGTCCATATGTGGTTTGTGAAAAGAATACAGATGCAATGACTCTAGTGGATCCATATGTGGTTTGTGAAAAGAACACACATGCAATGACTCTAGTGGATCCTTATGTGGTTTGTGGAAAAGAACACATATGCAATGACCACTGGTTGATCCATATGTGGTTTGTGGAAAGAACACACATGCAATGACACTGGTTGATCCATGTGTGGTTTGTGGAAAGAACACACATGCAATGACTCTAGTGCTGGTTTTAGTATAAGAACACACATGCAATGACTCAGGGGGATCCATGTGTGGTTTGTGGAAAGAACACACATGCAATGACCACTGGTCGATCCATGTGTGGTTTGTGGAAAGAACACACATGCAATGACACTAGTGGATCCATATGTAGTTTATGAAAAGAACATACATGCAATAACTCTAGTGCTGTTTTTAGTATAAGAACACACATGCAATGACTCTAGTGGGTCCATATGTGGTTTGTGAAAAGAACACACATGCAATGACTCTAGTGGATCCATATGTGGTTTGTGGGAAAGAACACACATGCAATGACCACTGGTTGATCCATATGTGGTTTGTGGAAAGAACACACATGCAATGACACTGGTTGATCCATGTGTGGTTTGTGGAAAGAACACACATGCAATGACTCTAGTGCTGGTTTTAGTATAAGAACACACATGCAATGACACTGGTTGATCCATATGTGGTTTGTGGAAAGATAACGCATGCAATGACTCAGGGGGATCCATGTGTGGTTTGTGGAAAGAACACACATGCAATGACCACTGGTTGATCCATGTGTGGTTTCTGGAAAGAACACACATGCAATGACACTGGTGGATCCATATGTGGTTTGTGAAAAGAACACACATGCAATGACTCTAGTGTTGGTTTTAGTATAAGAACTCACATGCAATGACTCTAGTGGGTCCATATGTGGTTTGTGGAAAGAACACACATGCAATGACACTGGTTGATCCATATGTGGTTTGTGGAAAGAACACACATGCAATGACTCAGGGGGATCCATATGTGGTTTATGGAAAGAACACACATGCAATGACACTGGTCGATCCATATGTGGTATGTGAAAAGAACACACATGCAATGACACTAGTGGATCCATGTGTGGTTTGTGGAAAGAACACACATGCAATTACTCTAGTGCTAGTTTTAGTATAAGAACACACATGCAATGACTCTAGTGTTGGTTTTAGTATAAGAACACACATGCAATGACTCTAGTGGGTCCATATGTGGTTTGTGAAAAGAATACATGCAATGACTCTAGTGGATCCATATGTGGTTTGTGGAAAAGAACACACATGCAATGACCACAGGTTGATCCATATGTGGTTTGTGGATAGTACACACATGCAATGACACTGGTTGATCCATGTGTGATTTGTGGAAAGAACACACATGCAATGACCACTGGTCAATCCATGTGTGGTTTGTGGAAAGAACACACATGCAATCCCACTAGTGGATCCATGTGTGGTTTGTGGAAAGAACACACATGCAATTACTCTAGTGCTAGTTTTAGTATAAGAACACACATGCAATGACTCTAGTGCTGGTTTTAGTATAAGAACATACATGCAATGACTCTAGTGGGTCCATATGTGGTTTGTGAAAAGAATACAGATGCAATGACTCTAGTGGATCCATATGTGGTTTGTGAAAAGAACACACATGCAATGACTCTAGTGGATCCATATGTGGTTTGTGGAAAAGAACACACATGCAATGACCACTGGTTGATCCATATGTGGTTTGTGGAAATAACACACATGCAATGACACTGGTTGATCCATGTGTGGTTTGTGGAAAGAACACACATGCAATGACTCTAGTGCTGGTTTTAGTAAAAGAACACACATGCAATGACTCTAGTGCTGGTTTTAGAATAAGAACACACATGCAATGACTCTAGTGCTGGTTTTAGTATAAGAACACACATGCAATGACACTGGTTGATCCATATGTGGTTTGTGGAAAGAACCCACATGCAATGACTCAGGGGGATCCATGTTTGGATTGTGGAAAGAACACACATGCAATGACCACTGGTCGATCAATGTATGGTTTGTGGAAAGAACACACATGCAATGACACTAGTGGATCCATATGTGGTTTGTGAAAAGAACACACATGCAATGACTCTAGTGGATCCGTATGTGGTTTGTGGAAAGAACACACATGCAATGACACTGGTTGATCCATATGTGGTTTGTCGAAAGAACACACATGCAATGACCACTGGTCGATTCATGTGTGGTTTGTGGAAAGAACACACATGCAATGACACTGGTGGATCCATATGTGGTTTGTGAAAAGAACACACATGCAATGACTCTAGTGCTGGTTTTAGTATAAGAACACACATGCAATGACTCTAGTGGGTCCATATGTGGTCTGTGAAAAGAACACACGTGCAATGACTCTAGTGGATCCATATGTGGTTTGTGGAAAGAACACACATGCAATGACACTCGTTTATCCATATGTGGTTTGTGAAAAGAACACACATGCAATGACTCAGGGGGATCCATGTGTGGTTTGTGGAAAGAACACACATGCAATGACCACTGGTGGATCCATGTGTGGTTTGTGGAAAGAACACATGCAATGACCACCGTCGATCCATGTGTGGTTTGTGGAAAGAACACACATGCAATGACAGTGGTGGATCCATATGTGGTTTGTGAAAAGAACACACATGCAATGACTCTAGTGTTGGTTTTAGTATAAGAACACACATGCAATGACTCTAGTGGGTCCATGTGTGGTTTGTGAAAAGAACAGACATGCAATGACTCTAGTGGATCCATATGTGGTTTGTGGAAAGAACACACATGCAATGACACTGGTTGATCCATATGTGGTTTGTGAAAAGAACACACATGCAATGACTCTAGTGCTGCTTTTAGTATAAGAACACACATGCAATGACTCAAGGGGATCCATGTGTGGTTTGTGGAAAGAACACACATGCAATGACCACTGGTCGATCCATGTGGTTTGTGAAAGAATACACATGCAATGACACTAGTGGATCCATATGTGGTTTGTGAAAAGAACACACATGCAATGACTCTAGTGCTGGTTTTAGTATAAGAACACACATGCAATGACTCTAGTGGGTCCATATGTGGTTTGTGAAAAGAACACACATGCAATGACTCTAGTGGATCCATATGTGGTTTGTGGAAAAGAACACACATGCAATGACACTGGTTGATCTAGGTGTGGTTTGTGGAAAGAACACACATGCAATGACTCTAGTGCTGGTTTTAGTATAAGAACACACATGCAATGACTCTAGTGCTGGTTTTGGTATAAGAACACACATGCAATGACACTGGTTGATCAATATGTGGTATGTGGAAAGAACAGACATGCAATGACTCAGGGGGATCCATGTGTGGTTTGTGGAAAGAACACACATGCAATGACACTAGTGGATCCATATGTGGTTTGTGGAAAAGAACACACATGCAATGACACTGGTTGATCCATATGTGGTTTGTGAAAAGAACACACATGCAATGACTCTAGTGCTAGTTTTAGTATAAGAACACACATGCAATGACTCAAGGGGATCCATGTGTGGTTTGTGGAAAGAACACACATGCAATGACCACTGGTCGATCCATGTGTGGTTTGTGGAAAGAGCACACATGCAATGACACTAGTGGATCCATATGTGGTTTGTGAAAAGAACACACATGCAATGACTCTAGTGCTACTTTTAGCATAAGAACACACATGCAATGACTCTAGTGGGTCCATATGTGGTTTGTGAAAACAATACACATGCAATGACTCTAGTGGATCCATATGTGGTTTGTGGAAAAGAACACACATGCAATGACACTGGTTGATCCATATGTGGTTAATGGAAAGAACACACATGCAATGACACTAGTTGATCCATGTGTGGTTTGTGGAAAGAACACACATGCAATGACTCTAGTGCTGGTTTTAGTGTAAGAACACACATGCAATGACTCTAGTGCTGGTTTTGGTATAAGAACACACATGCAATGACACTGGTTGATCCATATGTGGTTTGTGGAAAGAATACACATGCAATGACTCAGGGGGATCCATGTGTGGTTTGTGGAAAGAACACACATGCAATAACCACTGGTCGATCCATGTGTGGTTTGTGGAAAGAACGCACATGCAATGACACTAGTGGATCCATATGTGGTTTGTGAAAAGAACACACATGCAATGACTCTAGTGCTGGTTTTAGTATAAGAACACACATGCAATGACTCTAGTGGGTCCATATGTGGTTTGTGAAAGAACACACATGCAATGACTCTAGTGTTGGTTTTAGTATAAGAACACACATGAAATGACTCTAGTGGGTCCATATGTGGTTTGTGAAAAGGACAGACATGCAATGACACTAGTGGATCCATATATGGTTTGTGGAAAGAACATACATGCAATGACACTGGTTGATCCATATGTGGTTTGTGAAAAGAACACACATGCAATGACTCTAGTGCTAGTTTTAGTATAAGAACACACATGCAATGACTCAAAGGGATCCATGTGGTTTGTGGAAAGAACACACATGCAATGACCACTGGTCGATCCATGTGTGGTTTGTGGAAAGAACACACATGCAATGACACTAGTGGATCCATATGTGGTTTGTGAAAAGAACACACATGCAATGACTCTAGTGCTGGTTTTAGTATAAGAACACACATGCAATGACTCTAGTGGGTCCATATGTGGTTTGTGAAAAGAACACACATGCAATGACTCTAGTGGATCCATATGTGGTTTGTGGAAAGAACACACATGCAATGACCACTGGATCCATATGTGGTTTGTGAAAAGAACACACATGCAATGACCTGGTTGATCCATGTGTGGTTTGTTGACAGAACACACATGCAATGACACTAGTAGATCCATATGTGGTTTGTGAAAAGAACACACATGCAATAACTCTAGTGCTGGTTTTAGTATAAGAACACACATGCAATGACTCTAGTGCTAGTTTTAGTATTGAACACACATTCAATGACTCTAGTGCTGGTTTTAGTATAAGAACACACATGCAATGACTCTATTGGGTCCATATGTGGTTTGTGAAAAGAATACACATGCAATGGCTCTAGTGGATCCATATGTGGTTTGTGGAAAAGAACACACATGCAATGACCATCGGTTGATCCATATGTGGTTCGTGGAAAGAACACACATGCAACGACACTGCTGATCCATGTGTGGTTTGTGAAAGAACACACATGCAATGACTCTAGTGCTGGTTTTGGTATAAGAACACACATGCAATGGACTAGTGACTCTAGTGTGCTGTTTGGTATAAGAACACATGACACTGATTGATAAATATGTGGTTTGTGGAAAGAACACACATGAAATGACTCTGGGGGATCCATGTGTGGTTTGTGGAAAGAACACACATGCAATGACCATTGGTCGATCCATGTGTGGTTTGTGGAAAGAACACACATGCAATGACACTAGTGGATCCACATGTGGTTTGTGAAAAGAACACACATGCAATGACTCTAGTGCTGGTTTTAGTATAACAACACACATGCAATGACTCTAGTGGGTCCATATGTGGTTTTTGAAAAGAACACACATGCAATGACTCTAGTGGATCCATATGTGGTTTGTGGAAAAGAACACACATGCAATGACCACTGGTTGATCCATATGTGGTTTGTGGAAAGAACAGGCATGCAAAGACACTGGTTGATCCATGTGTGGTTTGTGGAAAGAACACACATGCAATGACTCTAGTGCTGGTTTTAGTAAAAGAACACACATGCAATGACTCTAGTGCTGGTTTTATAAGAACACACTTGCAATGACTCTAGTGCTGGTTTTAGTATAAGAACACACATGCAATTACTCTAGTGCTAGTTTAGTATAAGAACACACATGAAATGACTCTAGTGCTGGTTTAGTATAAGAACACGCATGCAATGACTCTAGTGGATCCATATGTGATTTGTTAAAAGAACACACATGCAATGTCTCTTGTGGATCCATATGTTGTTTGTGAAAAGAACACACATGCAATGACCACTGGTTGATCCATATGTGGTTTGTGGAAAGAACACACATGCAATGACCACTGGTTGATCCATATGTGGTTTGTGGAAAGAACACACATGCAATTACTCTAGTGCTAGTTTTAGTATAAGAATACACATGAAATGACTCTAGTGCTGGTTTTAGTATAAGAACACACATGCAATGACTCTAGTGGGTCCATATGTGGTTTGTGAAAAGAATACAGATGCAATGAATCTAGTGGATCCATATGTGGTTTGTGGAAAGAACACATGCAATGACCACTGGTTGATCCATATGTGGTTTGTGGAAAGAACACACATGCAATTACTCTAGTGCTAGTTTTAGTATAAGAATACACATGAAATGACTCTAGTGCTGGTTTTAGTATAAGAACACACATGCAATGACTCTAGTGGGTCCATATGTGGTTTGTGAAAAGAATACAGATGCATTGAATCTAGTGGATCCATATGTTGTTTGTGGAAAGAACACACATGCAATGACCACTGGTTGATCCATATGTGGTTTGTGGAAAGAACACACATGCAATGACACTGGTTGATCTATATGTGGTTTGTGGAAAGAACACATGCAATTACTCTAGTGCTAGTTTTAGTATAAGAATACACATGAAATGACTCTAGTGCTGGTTTTAGTATAAGAACACACATGCAATGACTCTAGTGGGTCCATATGTGGTTTGTGAAAAGAATACAGATGCAATGAATCTAGTGGATCCATATGTTGTTTGTGGAAAAGAACACACATGCAATGACCACTGGTTGATCCATATGTGGTTTGTGGAAAGAACACACATGCAATGACCACTGGTTGATCCATATGTGGTTTGTGGAAAGAACACACATGCAATGACACTGGTTGATCCATGTGTGGTTTGTGGAAAGAACACACATGCAATAACTCTAGTGCTGGTTTTAGTATAAGAACACACATGCAATGACTCTAGTGCTGGTTTTGGTATAAGAACACACATGTAATGACACTGGTTGATCCATATGTGGTTTGTGGAAAGAACACACATGCAATGACTCAGGGGGATCCATGTGTGGTTTGTGGAAAGAACACACATGCAATGACCACTGGTCGATCCATGTGTGGTTTGAGGAAAGAACACACATGCAATGACATTGGTGGATCCATATGTGGTTTGTGAAAAGAACACACATGCAATGACTCTAGTGCTTGTTTTAGTATAAGAACACACATGGAATGACTCTAGTGGGTCCATATGTGGTTTGTGAAAAGAACACACATGCATTGACTCTAGTGGATCCATATGTGGTTTGTGGAAAAGAACACACATGCAATGACACTGGTTGATCCATGTGTGGTTTGTGGAAAGAACACACATGCAATGACTCTAGTGCTAGTTTTAGTATAAGAACACACATGCAATGACTCTAGTGCTGGTTTTGGTATAAGATCACACATGCAATGACAACCGGGTTGATCCATATGTGGTTTGTGGAAAGAACACATGCAATGACTAAGGAGGATCCATGTGTGGTTTGTGGAAAGAACACACATGCAATGACACTGGTCGATCCATGTGTGGTTTGTGGTAAGAACACACATGCAATGACACTAGTGGATCCATATGTGGTTTGTGAAAAGAACACATGCAATGAATCCTAGTGCTGGTTTAGTTTAAGATCCACATGCAATGACTCTAGTGGGTCCATATGTGGTTTGTGAAAGAACACACATGCAATGACTCTAGTGCTGGTTTTAGTATAAGAACACACATGCAATGACTCTAGTGGGTCCATATGTGGTTTGTGAAAAGAACACACATGCAATGACACTAGTGGATCCATATGTGGTTTGTGGAAAGAACACACATGCAATGACACTGGTTGATCCATATGTGGTTTGTGAAAAGAACACACATGCAATGACTCTAGTGCTAGTTTTAGTATAAGAACACACATGCAATGACTCAGGGGGATCCATGTGTGGTTTGTGGAAAGAACACACATGCAATGACACTGGTGGATCCATGTGTGGTTTGTGGAAAGAACACACATGCAATGACACTAGTGGAACCATATGTGGTTTGTCCAAAGAACACACATGCAATGAAACTACTGCTGGATTTAGTATATGAACACACATGCTGTGGTTTGTGGAAAGAACACATGCAATGACTCTGAGTGGATCCATATGTGGTTTGTGGAAAGAACACACATGCAATGACTCTAGTGGATCCATAAGTGTGGTTTTAGTATAAGAACACACATGCAATGACACTAGTTGCTCCATATGTGGTTTGTGTAAAGAACACACATGCAATGACACTAGTTGATCCATGTGTGGTTTGTGGAAAGAACACACATGCAATGACTCTAGTGCTGGTTTGTGGAAAGAACACACATGCAATGACTCTAGTGATCCATGTGTGGTTTGTGGAAAGAACACATGCAATGACACTGGTTGATCCATATGTGGTTTGTGGAGAGAACACACATGCAATGACTCAGGGTATACCATTGTGGTTTGTGGGAAAGAAAACAAATGCAATGACACGTGTGGATCCATGTGTGGTTTGTGGAAAGAACACACATGCAATGACACTAGTGGATCCATATGTGGTTTGTGGAAAGAACACACATGCAATGACTCTAGTGCTGGTTTTAGTATAAGAACAGACATGCAATGACTCTAGTGGGTCCATATGTGGTTTGTGAAAAGAACACACATGCAATGACTCTAGTGGATCCATATGTGGTTTGTGGAAAGAACACACATGCAATGACCACTAATTGATACATATGTGGTTTGTGAAAAGAACACACATGCAATGACCACTGGTTGATACATATCTGGTTTGTGGAAAGAACACACATGCAATGACACTAGTGCATGAATGTGTTTTTAGTATAAGAACACACATGCAATGACTCTAGTGCATATGTGGTTTGTAAAAGAACACATGCAATGACTAGTGGATCCATATGTGGTTTGTGGAAAGAACACACATGCAATGACCACTGGTTGATCCATGTGGTTTGTGGAAAAGAACACACATGCAATGACACTGGTGGATCCATATGTGGTTTGTGAAAAGAACACACATGCAATGACTCTAGTGCTGGTTTTAGTATAAGAACACACATGCAATGACTCTAGTGGGTCCATATGTGGTTTGTAAAGAACACACATGCAATGACTCTAGTGGATCCATATGTGGTTTGTGGAAAGAACACACATGCAATGACTGGTTGATCCATATGTGGTTTGTGGAAAGAACACTCATGCAATGACCACTGGTGATCCATGTGTGGTTTGTTGAAAGAACACACATGCAATGACACTAGTAGATCCATATGTGGTTTGTGAAAGAACACACATGCAATGACTCTAGTGCTGGTTTAGTATAAGAACACACATGCAATGACTCTAGTGCTGGTTTTGGTATAAGAACACACATGCAATGACTCTAGTGGGTCCATATGTGGTTTGTGGAAAGAACACACATGCAATGACTCTAGTGGATCCATATGTGGTTTGTGGAAAGAACCCACATGCAATAACCATTGGTTGATCCATATGTGGTTTGTGGAAAGAACACACATGCAATGACTCTAGTGGATCCATATGTGGTTTGTGGAATGAACACACATGCAATGACTCACTGGTGGTCCATATGTGGTTTGTGCAAAGAACACACATGCAATGACTCTAGTGGATCCATATGTGGTTTGTGAAAAGAACACACATACAATGAGTCTAGTGCTGGTTTTAGTATAAGAACACACATGCAATGACTGTAGTGCTGGTTTTAGTATAAGAACACACATGCAATGACTCTAGTGGGTCCATATGTGGTTTTAGTATAAGAACACACATGCAATGACTCTAGTGGATCCATTTGTGGTTTGTGGAAAAGAACACACATGCAATGACACTGGTGGATCCATGTGTGGTTTGTGAAAAGAACACACATGCAATGACCACTGGTTGATCCATGTGTGGTTTGTGGAAAGAACACACATGCAATGACACTGGTGGATCCATGTGTGGTTTGTGAAAAGAGCACACGTGCAATGACTCTAGTGTTGGTTTTAGTATAGAACACACATGCAATGACTCTAGTGGGTCCATATGGTTTGTGAAAAGAACACACATGCAATGACTCTAGTGGATCCATATGGTTTGTGGAAAAGAACACACATGCAATGACTGGTGGATCCATATGTGGTTTGTGGAAAGAACACACATGCAATGACTGGTTGATCCATGTGTGGTTTGTGGAAAGAACACACATGCAATGACTCTAGTGCATGTGGTTTGTGAAAGAACACACATGCAATGACTCTAGTGGACCCATATGTGGTTTGTGAAAGAACACACATGCAATGACTCTAGTGATCCTGGTTTGTGTATAAGAACACACATGCAATGACTCTAGTTGATCCTGTGTGGTTTTAGTATAAGAACACACATGCAATGACTCTAGTGGGTCCATATGTGGTTTGTGAAAAGAACACACATGCAATGACTCTAGTGGATCCATATGTGGTTTGTGAAAAGAACACACATGCAATGACACTAGTGATCCATATGTGGTTTGTGGAAAGAACACACATGCAATGACACTAGTGGATCCATATGTGGTTTGTGAAAGAACACACATGCAATGACTCTAGTGCTATATGTTTGTTTGTGTATAAGAACACACATGCAATGACCACTAGTGCATATATGGTTTTGGAAAGAACACACATGCAATGACTCTAGTTGATCCATATGTGGTTTGTGGAAAGAACACACATGCAATGACGTTTTAGTATAGAACACACATCAGGGATCCATGTGGTTTGTGGAAAGAACACACATGCAATGACCACTAATTAGATCCATGTGGTTTGTGGAAGAACACACATGCAATGACACTAGTGGATCCATATGTGGTTTGTGAAAGAACACACATGCAATGACTCTAGTGCTTTGGTTTTAGTATAAGAACACACATTAAATGACTATAGTGGGTCCATATGTGGTTTTTGAAAAGAACACACATGCAATGACTCTAGTGGATCCATATGTGGTTTTTGGAAAGAACACACATGCAATGACCACAGGTTGATCCATATGTGGTTTGTGGAAGAACACATGCAATGACCTGGTTGATCCATTATGGTGGTTTGTGGAAAGAACACACATGCAATGACACTAGTGGATCCATATGTGGTTTGTGAAAAGGACACATGCAATAACTCTAGTGCTGGTTTTAGTATAAGAACACACATGCAATGACTCTAGTGCTAGTTTTAGTAAAGAATACACATTCAATGACTCTAGTGCTGGTTTTAGTATAAGAACACACATGCAATGACTCTAGTTGGTCCATATGTGGTTTGTGAAGAATACACATGCAATGACTCAGAGATCCATATGTGGTTTGTGGAAAGAACACACATACAATGACACTGGTTGATCCATGTGTGGTTTGTGAGAACACACATGCAATGACTCTAGTGCTGGTTTTAGTATAAGAACACACATGCAATGACTGATCTAGTCTGCTTTTGTATAAGAACACACATGCAATGACTTTAGTCCATGTTGGTTTTGTAAAGAACACACATGCAATGACCACTAGTGGATCCATATGTGGTTTGTGGAAAGAACACACATGCAATGACTCTGGTGGATCCATATGTGGTTTTTGGAAAGAACACACATGCAATGACAGTGGTGATCCACATGTGGTTTGTGAAAAAGAACACACATGCAATGACTCTAGTGCTGGTTTTTAGTATAAGAACACACATGCAATGACTCTAGGGGATCCATATGTGGTTTGTGGAAAACACATTGAAGTGGATCCATGTGGTTTGTGGAAAGAACACACATGCAATGACCACTAGTTGATCCATATGTGGTTTGTGGAAAGAACACACATGCAATGACTCTAGTGCTGGTTTTAGTATAAGAAAACACACATGCAATGACTCTAGTGGGTCCATATGTGTTTGTGAAAGAACACACATGCAATGACTCAGTGGATCCATATGTGGTTTTGAAGAACACACATGCAATGACACCGGTTGATCCATATGTGGTTAATGGAAAGAACACATGCAATGACATTGTTGATCCATGTGGTTTTGTGGAAAGAACACACATGCAATGACTCTAGTGCTGGTTTTAGTGTAAGAACACACATGCAATGACTCTAGTGCTGGTTTTGGTATAAGAACACACATGCAATGACACTGGTTGATCCATATGTGGTTTGTGGAAAGAATACACATGACTCAATGACTCAGGATCCATGTGTGGTTTGTGGAAAGAAACACATACATATATGGGTGCATGTGTGGTTTGTTGAGAAAAGAGCACACATGCAATGACACTAGTGGATCATATGTGGTTTGTAAAGAACACACATGCAATGACTCTAGTGCTGGTTTTAGTATAAGAACACATGCAATGACTCTAGTGGGTCCATATGTGGTTTGCGAAAAGAACACACATGCAATGACTCTAGTGTTGGTTTGTGTAAAGAACACACATGAAATGACTCTCGTGGGTCCATATGTGGTTTGTGAAAAGAACACACATGCAATGACACTAGTGGATCCATATGTGGTTTGTGGAAAGAACACACATGCAATGACACTGGTGGATCCATATGTGGTTTGTGAAAAGAACACACATGCAATGACTCTAGTGCTGATTTTAGTATAAGAACTTACATGCAATGGCTCAGCGGGATCCATGTGTGGTTTGTGGAAAGAACACACATGCAATGACCACTGGTCGATCCATGTGTGGTTTGTGGAGAGAACACACATGCAATGACACTGGTGGATCCATTTGTGGTTTGTGGAAAGAACATACATGCAATGACTCTAGTGCTGGTTTTAGTATAAGAACACACATGCAATGACTCTAGTGGGTCCATATGTGGTTTGTGAAAAGAACACACATGCAATGACTCTAGTGGATCCATATGTGGTTTGTGGGAAAGAACACACATTCAATGACCACTGGTTGATCCATATGTGGTTTGTTCAAAGAACACACATGTAATGACACTGGTGGATACATGTGTGGTTTGTGAAAAGAACACACATGCAATGACACTAAATGAATCCATATGTGGTTTGTGAAAGAACACACATGCAATAACTCTAGTGCTGGTTTTAGTATAAGAACACACATGCAATGACTCTTAGTTTTATTATTGAACACACATTGAATGAATCTAGTGCTGGTTTTAGTATAAGAACACACATGCAATGAATCTATTGTGTCCATATGTGGTTTGTGAAAAGAATAAACATGCAATGTCTCTAGTGGATCCATATGTGGTTTGTGGAAAAGAACACACATGCAATGACCACTGGTTGATCCATATGTGGTTTGTGGAAAGAACACACATGCAATGACACTGGTTGATCCATGTCTGGTTTGTGGAAAGAACACACATGCAATGACTCTAGTGCTGGTTTTAGTATAAGAACACACATGCAATGACTCTAGTGCTGGTTTGTGGAAAGAACACACATGCAATGACTCTGGTGGATCCATATGTGGTTTGTGGAAAGAACACACATGCAATGACTCTGGTGGATCCATGTGTGGTTTGTGGAAGAACACACATGCAATGACCACGAGTCGATCCATGTGTGGTTTGTGGAAAGAACACACATGCAATGACACTGGTGGATCCATGTGTGGTTTGTGAAAAGAACACACATGCAATGACTCTAGTGCTAGTTTTAGTATAAGAACACACATGCAATGACTCTAGTGGGTCATGTGGTTTTGAAAAAGAACACACATGCAATGACTCTAGTGGATCCATATGTGGTTTGTGGAAAGAACACACATGCAATGACCACTGGTTGATCCATATGTGGTTTGTGGAAAAGAACACACATACAAAGACACAGGTTGATCCATGTGTGGTTTGTGGAAAGAACACACATGCAATGACACTGGTTGATCCATGTGTGGTTTGTGGAAAGAACACATGCAATGACCACTAGTCGATCCATGTGCTGGTTTGTGTAAAGAACACATGCAATGACCACTAGTGGATCCATGTGTGGTTTGTGGATAAGAACACACATGCAATTTCTCCAGTGCTAGTTTTAGTATAAGAACACACATGCAATGACTCTAGTGCTGGTTTTAGTATAAGAACACACATGCAATGACTCTAGTGGGTCCATATGTGGTTTGTGAAAAGAACACACATGCAATGAATCTAGTGGATCCATTTGTGGTTTGTGGAAAGAACACACATGCAATGACTCTGGTTGATCCATATGTGGTTTGTGGAAAGAACACACATGCAATGACCTTTGGTTGATCCATATGTGGTTTGTGGAAAGAACACACATGCAATTACTTAGATCATGTGTGGTTTTAGGAAAGAACACACATGCAATGACTCTAGTGCTGGTTTTAGTATAAGAACACTCATGCAATGACTCTAGTGGATCCATATGTGGTTTTTGAAAAGAACACACATGCAATGAATATTGTTGTTTCATTTTTTGTTTTTTGTAAAGAACACACATGCAATGACCACTGGTTGATCCATATGTGGTTTGTGGAAAGAACACACATGCAATGACTCAGGTTGATCCATATGTGGTTTGTGGAAAGAAAACACATGCAATTACCTCTAGTGCTAGTTTTGGTATAAGATCAATGTATGGTTTGTGGAAAGAACACACGTGCAATGACTCAAGGGGATCCATATGTGGTTTGTGAAACGAACACACATGCAATGACTCTAGTGGATCCATATGTGGTTTGTGGAAAGAACACACATGCAATGACACTGGTTGATCCATATGTGGTTTGTGGAAAGAACACACATGCAATGACCACTGGTTGATCCATATGTGGTTTGTGGAAAGAACACACATGCAATGACACTACTGGATCCATACGTGGTTTGTGAAAAGAACACATGCAATGACTCTAGTGCTGGTTTAGTATAAGAACACACATGCAATGACTCTAGTGGGTCCATATGTGGTTTGTGAAAAGAACACATGGCAATGACTCTAGTGGATCCATATGTGGTTTGTGGAAAGAACACACATGCAATGACACTGGTTGATCCATATGTGGTTTGTGGAAAGAACACACATGCAATGACTCTGGTTGATCCATGTGTGGTTTGTGGAAAGAACACACATGCAATGACACTGGTGGATCCATTGTGGGTTGTGGAAAGTACACACATGCAATGACCTCTAGTGCCATGTGTGGTTTGTGGAAAAACACATGCAATGACACTGGTGGATCCATATGTGGTTTGTGAAAAGAACACATGCAATGACTCTAGTGTTGGTTTGTATAAGAACACACATGCAATGACACTGGTGGATCCATGTGTGGTTTGTCAAAGAACACACATGCAATGACTCTAGTGGATCCATATGTGGTTTGTGGAAAGAACACACATGCAATGACACTGGTGGATCCATATGTGGTTTGTGAAAAGAACACACATGCAATGACTCTAGTGCTTGTTTTAGTATAAGAACACACATGCAATGACTCAGGGGGATCCATGTGTGGTTTGTGGAAAGAACACACATGCAATGACTCAGGGTGATCCATGTTTGGTTTGTGGAAATATCTCACTTGCAATGACACTTGTGTATCAATCTGTTGTTTGTGATAAGAACACACATGCAATGACTCTAGTGCTGGTTTTAGTATAAGAACACACATGCAATGACTCTAGTGGGTCCATATGTGGTTTGTGGAAAGAACACACATGCAATGACACTAGTGGATCCATGTGTGGTTTGTGGAAAGAACACACATGCAATGACCCTGGTTGATCCATGTGTGGTTTGTGGAAAGAACACACATGCAATGACATAATGATCTAGTGCTGGTTTAGTATAAGAACACACATGCAATGACTCTAGTGCTGGTTTTAGTATAAGAACACACATGCAATGACACTGGTTGATCCATATGTGGTTTGTGGAAAGAACACACATGCAATAACTCAGGGGGATCCATGTGTGGTTTGTGGAGAGAACACACATGCAATGACACTAGTGGATCCATATGTGGTTTGTGAAAAGAACACACATGCAATGACACTGGTTGATCCATATGTGGTTTGTGAAAAGAACACACATGCAATGACTCTAGTGCTGGTTTTAGTATAAGAACACACATGCAATGACTCATGGGGATCCATGTGTGGTTTGTGGAAAGAACACACATGCAATGACCACTGGTCGATCCATGTGTGGTTTGTGGAAAGAACACACATGCAATGACACTAGTGGATCCATATGTGGTTTGTGAAAAGAACACACATGCAATGACTCTAGTGCTGGTTTTAGTATAAGAACACACATGCAATGACTCTAGTGGGTCCATATGTGGTTTGTGAAAACAATACACATGCAATGACTCTAGTGGATCCATATGTGGTTTGTGGAAAGAACACACATGCAATGACACTGGTTGATCCATATGTGGTTAATGGAAAGAACACACATGCAATGACACTAGTTGATCCATGTGTGGTTTGTGGAAAGAACACACATGCAATGACTCTAGTGCTGGTTTTAGTGTAAGAACACACATGCAATGACTCTAGTGCTGGTTTTGGTATAAGAACACACATGCAATGACACTGGTTGATCCATATGTGGTTTGTGGAAAGAATACACATGCAATGACTCAGGGGGATCCATGTGTGGTTTGTGGAAAGAACACACATGCAATGACCACTGGTCGATCCATGTGTGGTTTGTGGAAAGAAAACACATGCAATGACACTAGTGGATCCATATGTGGTTTGTGAAAAGAACACACATGCAATGACTCTAGTGCTGGTTTTAGTATAAGAACACACATGCAATGACTCTAGTGGGTCCATATGTGGTTTGTGAAAAGAACACACATGCAATGACTCTAGTGTTGGTTTTAGTATAAGAACACACATGCAATGACTCTAGTGGGTCCATATGTTGTTTGTGAAAAGGACACATGCAATGACACTAGTGGATCCATATATGGTTTGTGGAAAGAACACACATGCAATGACACTGGTTGATCCATATGTGGTTTGTGAAAGAACACACATGCAATGACTCTAGTGCTAGTTTTAGTATAAGAACACATGCAATGACTCAAGGGATCCATGTGTGGTTTGTGGAAAGAACACACATGCAATGACCACTGGTCGATCCATGTGTGGTTTGTGGAAAGAACACACATGCAATGACATTGGTGGATCCATATGTGGTTTGTGAAAAGAACACACATGCAATGACTCTAGTGCTTGTTTTAGTATAAGAACACACATGGAATGACTCTAGTGGGTCCATATGTGGTTTGTGAAAAGAACAGACATGCAATGACTCTAGTGGATCCATATGTGGTTTGTGGAAAGAACACACATGCAATGACACTGGTTGATCCATATGTGGTTTGTGAAAAGAACACACATGCAATGACTCTAGTGATGCTTTTAGTATAAGAACACACATGCAATGACTCAAGGGGATCCATGTGTGGTTTGTGGAAAGAACACACATGCAATGACCACTGGTCGATCCATGTGTGGTTTGTGGAAAGAACACACATGCAATGACACTAGTGGATCCATATGTGGTTTGTGAAAAGAACACACATGCAATGACTCTAGTGCTGGTTTTAGTATAAGAACACACATGCAATGACTCTAGTGGGTCCATATGTGGTTTGTGAAAAGAACACACATGCAATGACTAGTGGATCCATATGTGGTTTGTGGAAAGAACACACATGCAATGACACTGGTTGATCCATATGTGGTTTGTGGAAAGAACACACATGCAATGACTCTAGTGCTGGTTTTAGTATAAGAACACATGCAATGACTCTAGTGCTGGTTTTAGTCTAAGAACACACATGCAATGACACTTGTGGATACATTTGTTGTTTGTGGAAATAACACACATGCAATTACTCTATTGCTTGTTTTAGTATAAGAACACACATGCAATGACTCTAGTGCTGGTTTTAGTATCAGAACACACATGCAATGACTCTAGTGGGTCCATATGTGGTTTGTGAAAAGAATACAGATGCAATGACTCTAGTGGATCCATATGTGGTTTGTGAAAAGAACACACATGCAATGACTCTAGTGGATCCATATGTGGTTTGTGGAAAGAACACACATGCAATGACCACTGGTCGATCCATATGTGGTTTGTGGAAAGAACACACATGCAATGACACTGGTTGATCCATATGTGGTTTGTGGAAAGAACACACATGCAATGACTCTAGTGCTGGTTTTAGTATAAGAACACACATGCAATGACTCAGGGGGATCCATGTGTGGTTTGTGGAAAGAACACACATGCAATGATCACTTGTCGATCCATGTGTGGTTTGTGGAAAGAACACACATGCAATGACACTGTTGGATCCGTATGTGGTATATGAAAAGAACACACATGCACTGACTCTAGTGCTGGTTTTAGTATCAGAACACACATGCAATGACTCTAGTGGGTCCATGTGTGGTTTGTGAAAGAACACACATGCAATGACTCTAGTGGATCCATATGTGGTTTGTGGGAAAGAACACACATGCAATGACCACTGGTTGATCCATATGTGGTTTGTGGAAAGAACACACATGCAATGACACTGGTTGATCCATGTGTGGTTTGTGGAAAGAACACACATGCAATGACTCTAGTGCTGGTTTTAGTATAAGAACACACATGCAATGACACTGGTTGATCCATATGTGGTTTGTGGAAAGAACACACATGCAATGACTCAGGTGGGTCCATGTGTGGTTTGTGGAAAGAACACACATGCAATGACCACTGGTTGATCCATGTGTGGTTTGTGGAAAGAACACACATGCAATGACACTGGTGGATCCATATGTGGTTTGTGAAAAGAACACACATGCAATGACTCTAGTGTTGGTTTTAGTATAAGAACATACATGCACTAACTCTAGTGGGTCCATATGTGGTTTGTGGAAAGAACACACATGCAGTGACCACTGGTCGATCCATATTTGGTTAGTGTAAAGCACACACATGCAATGACTCAGGGGGATCCATGTGTGGTTTGTGGAAAGAACACACATGCAATGACCACTGGTCAATCCATGTGTGGTTTGTGGAAAGAACACACATGCAATGCCACTAGTGGATCCATGTGTGGTTTGTGGAAAGAACACACATGCAATTACTCTAGTGCTAGTTTTAGTATAAGAACACACATGCAATGACTCTAGTGTTGGTTTTAGTATAAGAACACACATGCAATGACTCTAGTGGGTCCATATGTGGTTTGTGAAAAGAATACAGATGCAATGACTCTAGTGGATCCATATGTGGTTTGTGGAAAAGAACACACATGCAATGACCACAGGTTGATCCATATGTGGTTTGTGGATAGTACACACATGCAATGACACTGGTTGATCCATGTGTGATTTGTGGAAAGAACACACATGCAATGACCACTGGTCAATCCATGTGTGGTTTGTGGAAAGAACACACATGCAATCCCACTAGTGGATCCATGTGTGGTTTGTGGAAAGAACACATGCAATTACTCTAGTGCTAGTTTTAGTATAAGAACACACATGCAATGACTCTAGTGCTGGTTTTAGTATAAGAACACACATGCAATGACTCTAGTGGGTCCATATGTGGTTTGTGAAAAGAATACACATGCAATGACTCTAGTGGATCCATATGTGGTTTGTGAAAAGAACACACATGCAATGACTCTAGTGGATCCATATGTGGTTTGTGGAAAGAACACACATGCAATGACCACTGGTTGATCCATATGTGGTTTGTGGAAATAACACACATGCAATGACACTGGTGGATCCATATGTGGTTTGTGGAAAGAACACACATGCAATGACTCTAGTGCTGGTTTTAGTATAAGAACACACATGCAATGACTCTAGTGCTGGTTTTAGTATAAGAACACACATGCAATGACTCTAGTGCTGGTTTTAGTATAAGAACACACATGCAATGACACTGGTTGATCCATATGTGGTTTGTGGAAAGAACACACATGCAATGACTCAGGGGGATCCATGTGTGGTTTGTGGAAAGAACACACATGCAATGACCACTGGTCGATCCATGTGTGGTTTGTGGAAAGAACACACATGCAATGACACTAGTGGATCCATATGTGGTTTGTGAAAAGAACACACATGCAATGACTGTAGTGCATCCATATGTGGTTTGTGGAAAGAACACACATGCAATGACACTGGTTGATCCATATGTGGTTTGTCGAAAGAACACACATGCAATGACCACTGGTCGATTGCTGTGTGGTTTGTGGAAAGAACACACATGCAATGACACTGGTGGATCCATATGTGGTTTGTGAAAAGAACACACATGCAATGAGTCTAGTGCTGGTTTTAGTATAAGAACACACATGAATTGACTCTAGTGGGTCCATATGTGGTTTGTGAAAAGAACACACGTGCAATGACTCTAGTGGATCCATATGTGGTTTGTGGAAAGAACACACATGCAATGACACTCGTTTATCCATATGTGGTTTGTGGAAAGAACACACATGCAATGACTCAGGGGGATCCATGTGTGGTTTGTGGAAAGAACACACATGCAATGACCACTAGTCGATCAATGTGTGGTTTGTGGAAAGAACACACATGCAATGACCACTGGTCGATCCATGTGTGGTTTGTGGAAAGAACACACATGCAATGACACTGGTGGATCCATATGTGGTTTGTGAAAAGAACACACATGCAATGACTCTAGTGTTGGTTTTAGTATAAGAACACACATGCAATGACTCTAGTGGGTCCATGTGTGGTTTGTGAAAAGAACAGACATGCAATGACTCTAGTGGATCCATATGTGGTTTGTGGAAAGAACACACATGCAATGACACTGGTTGATCCATATGTGGTTTGTGAAAAGAACACACATGCAATGACTCTAGTGCTGCTTTTAGTATAAGAACACACATGCAATGACACAGGGGGATCCATGTGTGGTTTGTGGAAAGAACACACCTGCAATGACCACTGGTCGATCCATGTGTGGTTTGTGGAAAGAATACACATGCAATGACACTAGTGGATCCATATGTGGTTTGTGAAAAGAACACACATGCAATGACTCTAGTGCTGGTTTTAGTATAAGAACACACATGCAATGACTCTAGTGGGTCCATATGTGGTTTGTGAAAAGAACACACATGCAATGACTCTAGTGGATCCATATGTGGTTTGTGGAAAAGAACACACATGCAATGACACTGGTTGATCCATGTGTGGTTTGTGGAAAGAACACACATGCAATGACTCTAGTGCTGGTTTTAGTATAAGAACACACATGCAATGACTCTAGTGCTGGTTTTGGTATAAGAACACACATGCAATGACACTGGTTGATCCATATGTGGTATGTGGAAAGAACACACATGCAATGACTCAGGGGGATCCATGTGTGGTTTGTGGAAAGAACACACATGCAATGACACTAGTGGATCCATATGTGGTTTGTGGAAAAGAACACACATGCAATGACACTGGTTGATCCATATGTGGTTTGTGAAAAGAACACACATGCAATGACTCTAGTGCTAGTTTTAGTATAAGAACACACATGCAATGACTCAAGGGGATCCATGTGTGGTTTGTGGAAAGAACACACATGCAATGACCACTGGTCGATCCATGTGTGGTTTGTGGAAAGAACACACATGCAATGACACTAGTGGATCCATATGTGGTTTGTGAAAAGAACACACATGCAATGACTCTAGTGCTACTTTTAGCATAAGAACACACATGCAATGACTCTAGTGGGTCCATATGTGGTTTGTGAAAAGAAAACACATGCAATGACTCTAGTGGATCCATATGTGGTTTGTGGAAAGAACACACATGCAATGACACTGGTTGATCCATATGTGGTTAATGGAAAGAACACACATGCAATGACACTAGTTGATCCATGTGTGGTTTGTGGAAAGAACACACATGCAATGACTCTAGTGCTGGTTTTAGTGTAAGAACACACATGCAATGACTCTAGTGCTGGTTTTGGTATAAGAACACACATGCAATGACACTGGTTGATCCATATGTGGTTTGTGGAAAGAATACACATGCAATGACTCAGGGGATCCATGTGTGGTTTATGGAAAGAACACACATGCAATAACCACTGGTCGATCCATGTGTGGTTTGTGGAAAGAACACATGCAATGACACTAGTGGATCCATATGTGGTTTGTGAAAAGAACACACATGCAATGACTCTAGTGCTGGTTTTAGTATAAGAACACACATGCAATGACTCTAGTGGGTCCATATGTGGTTTGTGAAAAGAACACACATGCAATGACTCTAGTGTTGGTTTTAGTATAAGAACACACATGAAATGACTCTAGTGGGTCCATATGTGGTTTGTGAAAAGGACACACATGCAATGACACTAGTGGATCCATATATGGTTTGTGGAAAGAACATACATGCAATGACACTGGTTGATCCATATGTGGTTTGTGAAAAGAACACACATGCAATGACTCTAGTGCTAGTTTTAGTATAAGAACACACATGCAATGACTCAAGGGGATCCATGTGTGGTTTGTGGAAAGAACACACATGCAATGACCACTGGTCGATCCATGTGTGGTTTGTGGAAAGAACACACATGCAATGACACTAGTGGATCCATATGTGGTTTGTGAAAAGAACACACATGCAATGACTCTAGTGCTGGTTTTAGTATAAGAACACACATGCAATGACTCTAGTGGGTCCATATGTGGTTTGTGAAAAGAACACACATGCAATGACTCTAGTGGATCCATATGTGGTTTGTGGAAAAGAACACACATGCAATGACCACTGGTTGATCCATATGTGGTTTGTGAAAAGAACACACATGCAATGACACTGGTTGATCCATGTGTGGTTTGTTGAAAGAACACACATGCAATGACACTAGTAGATCCATATGTGGTTTGTGAAAAGAACACACATGCAATAACTCTAGTGCTGGTTTTAGTATAAGAACACACATGCAATGACTCTAGTGCTAGTTTTAGTATTGAACACACATTCAATGAATCTAGTGCTGGTTTTAGTATAAGAACACACATGCAATGACTCTATTGGGTCCATATGTGGTTTGTGAAAAGAATACACATGCAATGGCTCTAGTGGATCCATATGTGGTTTGTGGAAAAGAACACACATGCAATGACCACTGGTTGATCCATATGTGGTTCGTGGAAAGAACACACATGCAACGACACTGGTTGATCCATGTGTGGTTTGTGGAAAGAACACACATGCAATGACTCTAGTGCTGGTTTTAGTATAAGAACACACATGCAATGACTCTAGTGCTGGTTTTGGTATAAGAACACACATGCAATGACACTAGTTGATAAATATGTAGTTTGTGGAAAGAACACACATGCAATGACTCAGGGGGATCCATGTGTGGTTTGTGGAAAGAACACACATGCAATGACCATTGGTCGATCCATGTGTGGTTTGTGGAAAGAACACACATGCAATGACACTAGTGGATCCACATGTGGTTTGTGAAAAGAACACACATGCAATGACTCTAGTGCTGGTTTTAGT
Organism: Avena insularis; assembly: GCA_023614405.1. Classification (NCBI taxonomy): domain Eukaryota; kingdom Viridiplantae; phylum Streptophyta; class Magnoliopsida; order Poales; family Poaceae; genus Avena; species Avena insularis. The sequence goes on along the minus strand of CM042688.1, from coordinate 73,511,663 downwards.
ATAACAACACACATGCAATGACTCTAGTGGGTCCATATGTGGTTTTTGAAAAGAACACACATGCAATGACTCTAGTGGATCCATATGTGTTTGTGGAAAAGAACACACATGCAATGACCACTGGTTGATCCATATGTGGTTTGTGGAAAGAACAGGCATGCAAAGACACTGGTTGATCCATGTGTGGTTTGTGGAAAGAACACACATGCAATGACTCTAGTGCTGGTTTTAGTAAAAGAACACACATGCAATGACTCTAGTGCTGGTTTTAGTATAAGAACACACTTGCAATGACTCTAGTGCTGGTTTTAGTATAAGAACACACATGCAATTACTCTAGTGCTAGTTTTAGTATAAGAATACACATGAAATGACTCTAGTGCTGGTTTTAGTATAAGAACACACATGCAATGACTCTAGTGGGTCCATATGTGGTTTGTGAAAAGAATCAGATGCAATGAATCTAGTGGCTCCATATTTTGTTTGTGGAAAATAACAAACATGCAATGACCACTGGTTGATCCATATGTGGTTTGTGGAAAGAACACACATGCAATGACCACTGGTTGATCCATATGTGGTTTGTGGAAAGAACACACATGCAATTACTCTAGTGCTAGTTTTAGTATAAGAATACACATGAAATGACTCTAGTGCTGGTTTTAGTATAAGAACACACATGCAATGACTCTAGTGGGTCCATATGTGGTTTGTGAAAAGAATACAGATGCAATGAATCTAGTGGATCCATATGTTGTTTGTGGAAAAGAACACACATGCAATGACCACTGGTTGATCCATATGTGGTTTGTGGAAAGAACACACATGCAATGACCACTGGTTGATCCATATGTGGTTTGTGGAAAGAACACACATGCAATTACTCTAGTGCTAGTTTTAGTATAAGAATACACATGAAATGACTCTAGTGCTGGTTTTAGTATAAGAACACACATGCAATGACTCTAGTGGGTCCATATGTGGTTTGTGAAAAGAATACAGATGCATTGAATCTAGTGGATCCATATGTTGTTTGTGGAAAAGAACACACATGCAATGACCACTGGTTGATCCATATGTGGTTTGTGGAAAGAACACACATGCAATGACCACTGGTTGATCTATATGTGGTTTGTGGAAAGAACACACATGCAATTACTCTAGTGCTAGTTTTAGTATAAGAATACACATGAAATGACTCTAGTGCTGGTTTTAGTATAAGAACACACATGCAATGACTCTAGTGGGTCCATATGTGGTTTGTGAAAAGAATACAGATGCAATGAATCTAGTGGATCCATATGTTGTTTGTGGAAAAGAACACACATGCAATGACCACTGGTTGATCCATATGTGGTTTGTGGAAAGAACACACATGCAATGACCACTGGTTGATCCATATGTGGTTTGTGGAAAGAACACACATGCAATGACACTGGTTGATCCATGTGTGGTTTGTGGAAAGAACACACATGCAATAACTCTAGTGCTGGTTTTAGTATAAGAACACACATGCAATGACTCTAGTGCTGGTTTTGGTATAAGAACACACATGTAATGACACTGGTTGATCCATATGTGGTTTGTGGAAAGAACACACATGCAATGACTCAGGGGGATCCATGTGTGGTTTGTGGAAAGAACACACATGCAATGACCACTGGTCGATCCATGTGTGGTTTGAGGAAAGAACACACATGCAATGACATTGGTGGATCCATATGTGGTTTGTGAAAAGAACACACATGCAATGACTCTAGTGCTTGTTTTAGTATAAGAACACACATGGAATGACTCTAGTGGGTCCATATGTGGTTTGTGAAAAGAACACACATGCATTGACTCTAGTGGATCCATATGTGGTTTGTGGAAAAGAACACACATGCAATGACACTGGTTGATCCATGTGTGGTTTGTGGAAAGAACACACATGCAATGACTCTAGTGCTAGTTTTAGTATAAGAACACACATGCAATGACTCTAGTGCTGGTTTTGGTATAAGATCACACATGCAATGACACTGGTTGATCCATATGTGGTTTGTGGAAAGAACACACATGCAATGACTAAGGAGGATCCATGTGTGGTTTGTGGAAAGAACACACATGCAATGACCACTGGTCGATCCATGTGTGGTTTGTGGAAAGAACACACATGCAATGACACTAGTAGATCCATATGTGGTTTGTGAAAAGAACACACATGCAATGACTCTAGTGCTGGTTTTAGTATAAGATCACACATGCAATGACTCTAGTGGGTCCATATGTGGTTTGTGAAAAGAACACACATGCAATGACTCTAGTGTTGGTTTTAGTATAAGAACACACATGCAATGACTCTAGTGGGTCCATATGTGGTTTGTGAAAAGAACACACATGCAATGACACTAGTGGATCCATATGTGGTTTGTGGAAAGAACACACATGCAATGACACTGGTTGATCCATATGTGGTTTGTGAAAAGAACACACATGCAATGACTCTAGTGCTAGTTTTAGTATAAGAACACACATGCAATGACTCAAGGGGATCCATGTGTGGTTTGTGGAAAGAACACACATGCAATGACCACTGGTCGATCCATGTGTGGTTTGTGGAAAGAACACACATGCAATGACACTAGTGGATCCATATGTGGTTTGTGAAAAGAACACACATGCAATGACTCTAGTGCTAGTTTTAGTATATGAACACACATGCAATGACTCTAGTGGGTCCATATGTGGTTTGTGAAAACAATACACATGCAATGACTCTAGTGGATCCATAAGTGGTTTGTGGAAAAGAACACACATGCAATGACACTGGTTGATCCATATGTGGTTAATGGAAAGAACACACATGCAATGACACTAGTTGATCCATGTGTGGTTTGTGGAAATAACACACATGCAATGACTCTAGTGCTGGTTTTAGTGTAAGAACACACATGCAACGACTCTAGTGCTGGTTTTGGTATAAGAACACACATGCAATGACACTGGTTGATCCATATGTGGTTTGTGGAAAGAATACACATGAAATGACTCAGGGGGATCCATGTGTGGTTTGTGGAAAGAACACACATGCAATGACCACTGGTCGATCCATGTGTGGTTTGTGGAAAGAACGCACATGCAATGACACTAGTGGATCCATATGTGGTTTGTGAAAAGAACACACATGCAATGACTCTAGTGCTGGTTTTAGTATAAGAACACACATGCAATGACTCTAGTGGGTCCATATGTGGTTTGTGAAAAGAACACACATGCAATGACTCTAGTGTTGGTTTTAGTACAAGAACACACATGCAATGACTCTAGTGGGTCCATATGTGGTTTGTGAAAAGAACACACATGCAATGACACTAGTGGATCCATATATGGTTTGTGGAAAGAACACACATGCAATGACACTGGTTGATCCATATGTGGTTTGTGAAAAGAACACACATGCAATGACTCTAGTGCTAGTTTTAGTATAAGAACACACATGCAATGACTCAAGGGGATCCATGTGTGGTTTGTGGAAAGAACACACATGCAATGACCACAGGTCGATCCATGTGTGGTTTGTGGAAAGAACACACATGCAATGACACTGGTGGATCCATATGTGGTTTGTGAAAAGAACACAAATGCAATGACTCTAGTGCTGGTTTTAGTATAAGAACACACATGCAATGACTCTAGTGGGTCCATATGTGGTTTGTGAAAAGAACACACATGCAATGACTCTAGTGGATCCATATGTGGTTTGTGGAAAAGAACACACATGCAATGACCACTGGTTGATCCATATGTGGTTTGTGGAAAGAACACACATGCAATGACACTGGTTGATCCATGTGTGGTTTGTTGAAAGAACACACATGCAATGACACTAGTAGATCCATATGTGGTTTGTGAAAAGAACACACATGCAATAACTCTAGTGCTGGTTTTAGTATAAGAACACACATGCAATGACTCTAGTGCTAGTTTTAGTATTGAACACACATTCAATGACTCTAGTGCTGGTTTTAGTATAAGAACACACATGCAATGACTCTAGTGGGTCCATATGTGGTTTGTGAAAAGAATACACATGCAATGGCTCTAGTGGATCCATATGTGGTTCGTGGAAAAGAACACACATGCAATGACCACTGGTTGATCCATATGTGGTTCGTGGAAAGAACACACATGCAACGACACTGGTTGATCCATGTGTGGTTTGTGGAAAGAACACACATGCAATGACTCTAGTGCTGGTTTTAGTATAAGAACACACATGCAATGACTCTAGTGCTGGTTTTGGTATAAGAACACACATGTAATGACACTGGTTGATCCATATGTGGTTTGTGGAAAGAACACACATGCAATGACTCAGGGGGATCCATGTGTGGTTTGTGGAAAGAACACACATGCAATGACCATTGGTCGATCTATGTGTGGTTTGTGGAAAGAACACACAATGCAATGACACTAGTGGATCCACATGTGGTTTGTGAAAAGAACACACATGCATTGACTCTAGTTCTGGTTTTAGTATAACAACACACATGCAATGACTCTAGTGGGTCCATATGTGGTTTTTGAAAAGAACACACATGCAATGACTCTAGTGGATCCATATGTGGTTTGTGGAAAAGAACACACATGCAATCACCACTGGTTGATCCATATGTGGTTTGTGGAAAGAACACGCATGCAAAGACACTGGTTGATCCATGTGTGGTTTGTGGAAAGAACACACATGCAATGACTCTAGTGCTGGTTTTAGTAAAAGAACACACATGCAATGACTCTAGTGCTGGTTTTAGTATAAGAACACACATGCAATGACTCTAGTGCTGGTTTTAGTATAAGAACACACATGCAAGGACACTGGTTGATCCATATGTGGTTTGTGGAAAGAACACACATGCAATGACTCAGGGGGGTCCATGTGTGGTTTGTGGAAAGAACACACATGCAATGACCACTGGTTGATCCATGTGTGGTTTGTGGAAAGAACACACATGCAATGACACTGGTGGATCCATATGTGGTTTGTGAAAAGAACACACATGCAATGACTCTAGTGTTGGTTTTAGTATAAGAACACACATGCAATGACTCTAGTGGGTCCATATGTGGTTTGTGAAAAGAACACACATGCAATGACTCTAGTGGATCCATATGTGGTTTGTGGAAAGAACACACATGCAATGACACTGGTTGATCCATATGTGGTTTGTGAAAAGAACACACATGCAATGACTCAGGGGAGTCCATGTGTGGTTTGTGGAAAGAACACACATGCAATGACCACTAGTCAATCCATGTGCGGTTTGTGGAAAGAACACACATGCAATGCCACTAGTGGACCCATGTGTGGTTTGTGGAAAGAACACACATGCAATTACTCTAGTGCTAGTTTTAGTATAAGAACACACATGCAATGACTCTAGTGTTGGTTTTAGTATAAGAACACACATGCAATGACTCTAGTGGGTCCATATGTGGTTTGTGAAAAGAATACAGATGCAATGAATCTAGTGGATCTATATGTTGTTTGTGGAAAAGAACACACATGCAATGACCACTGGTTGATCCATATGTGGTTTGTGGAAAGAACACACATGCAATGACACTGGTTGATCCATGTGTCGTTTGTGGAAAGAACACACATGCAATGACTCTAGTGCTAGTTTTAGTATAAGAACACACATGCAATGACTCTAGTGCTGGTTTTGGTATAAGAACACACATGCAATGACACTGGTTGATCCATATGTGGTTGGTGGAAAGAACACACATGCAATGACTAAGGGGGATCCATGTGTGGTTTGTGGAAAGAACACACATGCAATGACCACTGGTCGATCCATGTGTGGTTTGTGGAAAGAACACACACGCAATGACACTAGTGGATCCATATGTGGTTTGTGAAAAGAACACACATGCAATGACTCTAGTGCTGGTTTTAGTATAAGAACACACATGCAATGACTCTAGTGGATCCATATGTGGTTTGTGGAAAAGAACACACATGCAATGACCACTGGTTGATCCATATGTGGTTTGTCGAAAGAACACACATGCAATGACACTGGTTGATCCATGTGTGGTTTGTGGAAAGAACACACATGCAATGACACTAGTGGATCCATATGTGGTTTGTGAAAAGGACACACATGCAATAACTCTAGTGCTGGTTTTAGTATAAGAACACACATGCAATGACTCTAGTGCTAGTTTTAGTATTGAATACACATTCAATGACTCTAGTGCTGGTTTTAGTATAAGAACACACATGCAATGACTCTAGTTGGTCCATATGTGGTTTGTGAAAAGAATACACATGCAATGGCTCTAGTCGATCCATATGTGGTTTGTGGAAAAGAACACACATACAATGACACTGGTTGATCCATGTGTGGTTTGTGGAAAGAACACACATGCAATGACTCTAGTGCTGGTTTTAGTATAAGAACACAGATGCAATGACTCTAGTGCTGCTTTTGGTATAAGAACACACATGCAATGACACTGGTTGATCCATATGTTGTTTGTGGAAAGAACACACATGCAATGACTCAGGGGGATCCATGTGTGGTTTGTGGAAAGAACACACATGCAATGACCACTGGTCGATCCATGTGTGGTTTGTGGAAAGAACACACATGCAATGACACTAGTGGATCCACATGTGGTTTGTGAAAAGAACACACATCCAATGACTCTAGTGCTGGTTTTAGTATAACAACACACATGCAATGACTCTAGTGGGTCCATATGTGGTTTGTGAAAAGAGCACACATGCAATGACTCTAGTGGATCCATATGTGTTTTGTGGAAAAGAACACACATGCAATGACCACTAGTTGATCCATATGTGGTTTGTGGAAAGAACACGCATGCAATGACACTGGTTGATTCATGTGTGGTTTGTGGAAAGAACACACATGCAATGACTCTAGTGCTGGTTCTAGTAAAAGAACACACATGCAATGACTCTAGTGCTGGTTTTAGTATAAGAACACACATGCAATGACTCTAGTGCTGGTTTTAGTATAAGAAAACACATGCAATGACACTGGTTGATCCATATGTGGTTTGTGGAAAGAACACACATGCAATGACTCAGGGGGGTCCATGTGTGGTTTTTGGAAAAACACACATGCAATGACACTGGTTGATCCATATGTGGTTAATGGAAAGAACACACATGCAATGACACTAGTTGATCCATGTGTGGTTTGTGGAAAGAACACACATGCAATGACTCTAGTGCTGGTTTTAGTGTAAGAACACACATGCAATGACTCTAGTGCTGGTTTTGGTATAAGAACACACATGCAATGACACTGGTTGATCCATATGTGGTTTGTGGAAAGAATACACATGCAATGACTCAGGGGGATCCATGTGTGGTTTGTGGAAAGAACACACATGCAATGACCACTGGTCGATCCATGTGTGGTTTGTTGAAAGAACACACATGCAATGACACTAGTGGATCCATATGTGGTTTGTGAAAAGAACACACATGCAATGACTCTAGTGCTGGTTTTAGTATAAGAACACACATGCAATGACTCTAGTGGGTCCATATGTGGTTTGTGAAAAGAACACACATGCAATGACTCTAGTGTTGGTTTTAGTATAAGAACACACATGAAATGACTCTAGTGGGTCCATATGTGGTTTGTGAAAAGGACACACATGCAATGACACTAGTGGATCCATATATGGTTTGTGGAAAGAACACACATGCAATGACACTGGTTGATCCATATGTGGTTTGTGAAAAGAACACACATGCAATGACTCTAGTGCTAGTTTTAGTATAAGAACACACATGCAATGACTCAAGGGGATCCATGTGTGGTTTGTGGAAAGAACACACATGCAATGACCACTGGTGGATCCATGTGTGGTTTGTGGAAAGAACACACATGCAATGACACTGGTGGATCCATATGTGGTTTGTGAAAAGAACACACATGCAATGACTCTAGTGCTGGTTTTAGTATAAGAACACACATGCAATGACTCTAGTGGGTCCATATGTGGTTTGTGAAAAGAACACACATGCAATGACTCTAGTGGATCCATATGTGGTTTGTGGAAAAGAACACACATGCAATGACCACTGGTTGATCCATATGTGGTTTGTGAAAAGAACACACATGCAATGACACTGGTTGATCCATGTGTGTTTTGTTGAAAGAACACAAATGTAATGACTCTAGTGGATCCATATGTGGTTTGTGAAAAGAACACACATGCAATGACTCTAGTGCTGGTTTTAGTATAAGAACACACATGCAATGACTCTAGTGCTAGTTTTAGTATTGAACACACATTCAATGAATCTAGTGCTGGTTTTAGTATAAGAACACACATGCAATGACTCTATTGGGTCCATATGTGGTTTGTGAAAAGAATAAACATGCAATGGCTCTAGTGGATCCATATGTGGTTTGTGGAAAAGAACACACATGCAATGACCACTGGTTGATCCACATGTGGTTTGTGGAAAGAACACACATGGAATGACAGTTGTTGATCCATGTGGGGTTTGTGGAAAGAACACACATGCAATGACTCTAGTGCTGGTTTTAGTATAAGAACACACATGAAGTGACTCTAGTGCTGGTTTTAGTATAAGAACACACATGCAATGACAGTAGTTTGTGGAAAGAACACACATGCAATGACTCAGGGGGATCCATGTGTGGTTTGTGGAAAGAACACACATGCAATGACCACTGGTCGATCCATGTGTGGTTTGTGGAAAGAACACACATGCAATGACACTAGTGGATCCATATGTGGTTTGTGAAAAGAACACACATGCAATGACTCTAGTGCTGGTTTTAGTATAACAACACACATGCAATGACTCTAGTGGGTCCATATGTGGTTTGTGAAAAGAACACACATGCAATGACTCTAGTGGATCCATATGTGGTTTGTGGAAAAGAACACACATGCAATGACCACTGGTTGATCCATATGTGGTTTGTGGAAAGAACACACATGCAATGACACTGGTTGATCCATGTGTGGTTTGTGGGAAGAACACACATGCAATGACTCTAGTGCTGGTTTAGTGAAAAGAACACACATGCAATGACTCTAGGGATGCTGGTTTGTGAAAAGAACACACATGCAATGACTCTAGTGCTGGTTTTAGTATAAGAACACACATGCAATGACTCTAGTGCTGGTTTTAGTATAAGAACACACATGCAATGACTCTAGTGCTGGTTTTAGTATAAGAACACACATGCAATGACTCTAGTGGGTCCATATGTGGTTTGTGAAAAGAATACAGATGCAATGAATCTAGTGGATCCATATGTTGTTTGTGGAAAAGAACACACATGCAATGACCACTGGTTGATCCATATGTGGTTTGTGGAAAGAACACACATGCAATGACCACTGGTTGATCCATATGTGGTTTGTGAAAAGAACACACATGCAATGACTCTAGTGCTAGTTTTAGTATAAGAACACACATGCAATGACTCTAGTGCTGGGTTTAGGATAAGAACACACATGCAATGACAATAGTTGAACCATATGTGGTTTGTGAAAAGAACACACATGCAATGAATCTAGTGGATCCATATGTTGTTTGTGGAAAGAACACACATGCAATGACCACTGGTGGATGCATGTGTGGTTTGTGGAAAGAACACGCATGCAATAACCACTGGTGGATCCATATGTGGTTTGTGAAAAGAACACACATGCAATGACTCTAGTGCTAGTTTTAGTATAAGAATACACATGCAATGACTCTAGTGCTGGTTTTAGTATAAGAACACACATGCAATGACTCTAGTGGGTCCATATGTGGTTTGTGAAAGAACACACATGCAATGACATCTAGTGGATCCATATGTGGTTTGTGGAAAGAACACACATGCAATGACCACTGGTTGATCCATGTGGTTTGTGGAAAAGAACACACATGCAATGACCATTGGTGGATCCATATGTGGTTTGTGAAAAGAATACACATGCAATGTCTCTAGTGCTAGTTTTAGTATAAGAACACACATGCAATGACTCTAGTGCTGGTTTTAGTATAAGAACACACATGCAATGACTCTAGTGGGTCCATATGTGGTTTGTGAAAAAAATAAAGAATCAATTAATCAAGTGGATCCATATTTTGTTTTTGGAAAAGAACACACATGCAATGACCACTGGTGGATCCATGTGTGGTTTGTGAAAAGAACACACATGCAATGACCAGTTGATCCATATGTGGTTTGTGGAAAGAACACACATGCATTGACACTAGTGGATCCATGTGTGGTTTGTGGAAAGAACACACATGCAATGACTCTAGTGCTGGTTTTAGTATAAGAACACACATGCAATGACTCTAGTGCTGGTTTTGGTATAAGAACACACATGCAATGACACTGGTGGAACCATATGTGGTTTGTGGAAAGAACACACATGCAATGACTCAAGGGATCCATATGTGGTTACTGGAAAGAACACACATGCAATGACCATCGGTGGATCCATGTGTGGTTTGTGAAAGAACACACATGCAATGACATTGGTGGATCCATAGTGGTTGTGAAAAGAACACACATGCAATGACTCTAGTGCTTGTTGTTAGTATAAGAACATACATGCAATGACTCTAGTGGGTCCATAGGTGGTTTGTGAAAAGAACACACATGCAATGACTCTAGTGGGTCCACATGTAGTTTGTGAAAAGAACACACATGCAATGACACTGGTTGATCCATGTGTGGTTTGTGGAAAGAACACACATGCAATGACTCTAGTGCTAGTTTTTGTATAAGAACACACATGCAATGACTCTAGTGCTGGTTTTAGTATAAGAACACACATGCAATGACACTGGTGGATCCATATGTGGTATGTGGAAAGAACACACATGCAATGACTCTAGGTGGATCCATGTGGTTTGTGAAAAGAACACACATGCAATGACACTGGTGGATCCATGTGTGGTTTGTGAAAAGAACACACATGCAATGACACTAGTGGATCCATATCTGGTTAGTGAAAAGAACACACATGCAATGACTCTAGTTGTTGTTAGTAAAAGAACACACATGCAATGACTCTAGTGGGTCCATATGTGGTTTGTGAAAAGAACACACATGCAATGACTCTAGTGGATTGTTGTTACTAAGAACACACATGCAATGACACTAGTGGTTCCATATGTGGTTTACGAAAAGAACACACATGCAATGACACTAGTGCATCCATAGGTGGTATGTGAAAAGAACACACATGCAAAATGACTATGGTTGATGTTACTGAAAAGAACACACATGCAATGACACTAGTGGATCCATGTGTGGTCTCTGTAAAGAACACACATGCAATGACACTGGTGGATCCATATGTTGTATGTGAAAAGAACACACATGCAATGACTGTTGTTAGTGAAAGAACACACATGCAATGACACTGTGGTGTGGTATGTGAAAAGAACACACATGAAAAATGACTCTGGTGCTATTGTTACTAAAAAGAACACACATGCAATGACACTGGTGGATCCATAGGTGGTATGTGAAAAGAACACACATTTCAATGACTCTGGTTGTTGTTACTAAAAATAACATACATGCAATGACACTAGTGGATCCATGTGTGGTCTCTGTAGAGAACACACATTTCAATGACATTGGTGGATCCATATGTGGTATGTGAAAAGAACACACATGCAATGACTCTGGTTATTGTTAGTGAAAAGAACACACATGCAATGATACTAGTGGATCCATAGGTGGTATGTGAAAAGAACACACATGCAATGATACTAGTGGATCCATAGGTGGTATGTGAAAAGAACACACATGCAAAATGACTCCGGTTGTTGTTACTAAAAAGAACACACATGCAATGACACTGGTGGATCCATGGGTGGATTGTGAAAAGAGCACACATGCAATGACATTGGTGGATCCATATGTGGTATGTGAAAAGAACACACATGCAATGACTCTTCTTGTTGGTTAAAATAACACACATGCAATGATACTGGTGGATCCATAGGTGGTATGTGAAAAGAACACACATGCCAAATGACTCTGGTTGTTGTTACTAAAAAGAACACACATGCAATGACACTGGTTGTTGTTAGTGAAAAGAACACACATGCAATGACTCTGGTTGTTGTTAGTGAAAAGAACACACATGCAATGATACTGGTGGATCCATAGGTGGTATGTGAAAAGAACACACATGCAAAATGACTCTGGTTGTTGTTACTAAAAAGAACACACATGCAATTACACTGGTGGATCCATGGGTGGATTGTGAAAAGAGCACACATGCAATGACATTGGTGGATCCATATGTGGTATGTGAAAAGAACACACATGCAATGACTCTGATTGTTGTTAGTGAAAAGAACACACATGCTATGACACTGGTGGATCCATAGGTGGTATGTAAAAAGAACACACATGCAAAATGACTCTAGTTGTTGTTACTAAAAAGAACACACATGCAATGACTCTGGTTGTTGTTAGTGAAAAGAACACACACGCAATGACACTGGTGGATCCATAGGTGGTATGTAAAAAGAACACACATGCAAAATGACTCTAGTTGTTGTTACTAAAAAGAACACACATGCAATGACTCTGGTTGTTGTTAGTGAAAAGAACACAAATGCAATGACACTGGTGGATCCATAGGTGGTATGTGAAAAGAACACACATTTCAATGGAAATAGTTGTTGTTACTAAAAATAACACACATGCAATGACACTGGTGGATCCATGGGTGGATTGTGAAACGAACACACATGCAATGACACTGGTGGATCCATAGGTGGTATGTGAAAATAACACACATGCAAAATGACTCTCGTTGGTACTAAAAATAACACACATGCAATGACACTGGTGGATCCATGTGTGGCCTCTGTAGAGAACACACATTTCAATGACACTGGTGGATCCATATGTGGTATGTGAAAAGAACACACATGCCATGACTCTGGTTGTTGTTAGTGAAAAGAACACACATGCAATGACACTAGTGGATCCATAGGTGGTATATGAAAAGAACACACATGCAAAATGAGTCTGGTTGTTGTTACTAAAAAGAACACACGTGCAATGACACTGGTGGATCCATGTGAAAAGAACACACATGCAATGACACTGGTGGATCCATAGGTGGTATGTGAAAAGAACACACATTTCAATGACTCTGGTTGTTGTTACTAAAAATAACATACATGCAATGACACTAGTGGATCCATATGTGGTATGTGAAAAGAACACACATGCAATGACTCTGGTTGTTGTTAGTGAAAAGAACACACATGCAATGATACTGGTGGATCCATAGGTGGTATGTGAAAAGAACACACATGCAAAATGACTCTGGTTGTTGTTACTAAAAAGAACACACATGCAATTACACTGGTGGATCCATGGGTGGATTGTGAAAAGAGCACACATGCAATGACATTGGTGGATCCATATGTGGTATGTGAAATGAACACACATGCAATTACTCTGGTTGTTGTTAGTGAAAAGTACACACATGCAATGATACTGGGGGATCCATGTGTGGTCTCTAAAGAGAGCACACATTTCAATGACTCTGGTTGTTGTTAGTAAATAGAATACACATGCAATGATATATGGATCCATGTGTGGTCTCTGAAGAGAACACACATGCAATGACACAGTTGTTGTTACTAAAAGAACACACATGCAATGACACTGGTTGTTGTTGAAAGAACACACATGCAATGACACTGGTGGATCCATAGGTGGTATGTGAAGAGAACACAAATTTCAATGACTCTGGTTGTTGTTACTAAAAAGAACACACATGCAATGACACTGGTGGATCCATGTGTGGTCTCTGTAGAGAACACACATTTCAGTGACACTGGTGGATCCATATGTGGGATGTGAAAAGAACACACATGCAAAATGACTCTGGTTATTGTTACTAAAAAGAACACGCATGCAATGACACTGCTGGATCCATGTGTGGTCTCTGAAGAGAGCACACATTTCAATGACTCAAGATTGCTAGTGAAAAGAACACACATTCAATGACATTGGTGGATCCATGTGTGGTCTCTGAAGAAAACACACATTTCAAAGACTTTGTTTGTTGTTAGTGAAAAACACACACAAAAGCTGGAACAATGGGTGGTATGTAAAAAGAACACACATGTAAAATGACTCTAGTTGTTGTTACTAAAAGAACACACATGCAATGACTCTGTGTTGGTTGGTATGAAAAGAACACACATGCAATGACTGTGGATCCATCTGTTGTTACTAAAAGAACACACATGCAATGACTCAAGTTGTTGTTAGTGAAAAGAACACAAATGCAATGACACTGGTGGATCCATAGGTGGTATGTGAAAAGAACACACATTTCAATGACACTGGTGGATCCATATGTGGTATGTGAAAAGAACACACATGCAAAATGACTCTGGTTGTTGTTACTAAAAAGAACACACATGCAATGACACTGGTGGATCCACGTGTGGTCTCTGTAGAGAACACACATTTCAGTGACACTGGTGGATCCATATGTGGTATGTGAAAAGAACACACATGCTAAATGACTCTGGTTATTGTTACTAAAAAGAACACACATGCAATGACACTGGTGGATCCATGTGTGGTCTCTGTAGAGAACACACATTTCAATGACACCGGTGGATCCATGTGTGGTCTCTGAAGAGAGCACACATTTCAATGACTCTGGTTGTTGTTAGTGAAAAGAACACACATGCTATGACACTGGTGGATCCATAGGTGGTATGTAAAAAGAACACACATGCAAAATGACTCTAGTTGTTGTTACTAAAAAGAACACGCATGCAATGACTCTGGTTGTTGTTAGTGAAAAGAACACACATGCAATGACACTAGTGGATCCATAGGTGGTATGTGAAAAGAACACACATGCAAAATGACTCTGGTTGTTGTTACTAAAAAGAACACACGTGCAATGACACTGGTGGATCCATGTGAAAAGAACACACATGCAATGACATTGGTGGATCCATAGGTGGTATGTGAAAAGAACACACATTTCAATGACTCTGGTTGTTGTTACTTAAAAGAACATACATGCAATGACACTAGTGGATCCATGTGTGGTCTCTGTAGAGAACACACATTTCAATGACATTGGTGGATCCATATGTGGTATGTGAAAAGAACACACATGCAATGACTCTGGTTGTTGTTAGTGAAAAGAACACACATGCAATGATACTGGTGGATCCATAGGTGGTATGTGAAAAGAACACACATGCAAAATGACTCTGGTTGTTGTTACTAAAAAGAACACACATGCAATGACTCTGGTTGTTGTTAGTGAAAAGAACACACATGCAATGACACTGGTGGATCCATCGGTGGTATGTAAAAAGAACACACATGCAAAATGACTCTGGTTGTTGTTACTAAAAAGAACACACGTGCAATGACTCTGGTTGTTGTTAGTGAAAAGAACACAAATGCAATGACACTGGTGGATCCATAGGTGCTATGTGAAAAGAACACACATTTCAATGACACTGGTGGATCCATATGTGGTATGTGAAAAGAACACACATGCAAAATGACTCTGGTTGTTGTTACTAAAAAGAACACACATGCAATGACACTGGTGGATCCATGTGTGGTCTCTGTAGAGAACACACATTTCAGTGACACTGGTGGATCCATATGTGGTATGTGAAAAGAACACACATGCTAAATGACTCTGGTTGTTGTTACTAAAAAGAACACACATGCAATTACACTGGTGGATCCATGGGTGGATTGTGAAAAGAGCACACATGCAATGACATTGGTGGATCCATATGTGGTATGTGAAAAGAACACACATGCAATGACTCTGATTGTTGTTAGTGAAAAGAACACACATGCTATGACACTGGTGGATCCATAGGTGGTATGTAAAAAGAACACACATGCAAAATGACTCTAGTTGTTGTTACTAAAAAGAACACACATGCAATGACTCTGGTTGTTGTTAGTGAAAAGAACTGTCACATCCCAAGATTTTCCAAATCTTGTAATGTGAAAAATAAAATAACAAAATAAATTTTTGTTGAAAATCAGGGTGAAAAGAAACTTTTGTTTCTAAAAGGAGACTTGAAATCCCATCTTGAACAAACCTTGGCAGAAGTTTGAATTCAACAAAAATCCAAATCAAGGGAAATGCATTCCTCAATGAATGTATTTGGAAATTTGAACACCTGGAAAATAAATCAAAAACCCTAAACCCTAATGGAAGGAAATCATTTTCCAAAGTATCTCCAAATCCATGGATTTGATCCATACCAAATTTGATCAACAAATTTTCACAAAGGATCAAGAAAGACCATAGAGGTTGGTTTCACTTAGTTTGGAACCATAGACAAGATCTTGTGAATATAATGAGTTAAGGAAAATGAATTTCCAAAGCCTTTAAAGCCCTTACCCAAAAGCCCATACCAATTGGTGATCAGGTAATCCTAAAGGGATTTATAAAGATAAACATTTATCAAAGGAAGATAAATTGTTTTGGAAATACTATTTTAGATCTTTTAATAAAAGACTCTGTTTCAAATGAAAAGGTGAGCCAAATTAATTTTGGCCAAGATTTTGTAATAAAATATTTTGTTTTGATAAAATGAGTAAAGGTTTATTTAAATAAAATAAAGGATTTAAATATCCAATTTTATTTAAGTAAAAGCTTTTCCCATTTTAAATGAACACCAAGTATTTTATTACTACTTTGAAATCTTTTATTAAAAGGTTTTGCTTTGATTAAAATGAGTAAAGGATTATTTAAATAAAATAATAAGGATTTAAATATCCAATTTTATTTAAGTAAAGGCTTTCCCATTTTAATTAAACACCAAAACTTATTTATTTATTTAATTAAGTTTCCAAGTAATCTTTTATTTTTCAAATAAAACCTTCTGGTTTGGTTTTGAAAATAATTGGATTTCAAATGGAAATTTTATTTGAATAAATCAAACACTATTAAACAACTAAAGATCCATTTTATTAAATGGATCCTAAAATAAATAAAAATAATATTTCATTTTGAGATTTGGATTATGTTGCCAAACAGAACCAAATTCAAAGTGAAGTTGAGTGATTGTTTGAAATTGTTTGAATGTGTGAATAATTGTTTGAAATTCAAAACAGAAAAAGAATTAGAAAAAGAAAAAGATTTAGACAGAAAAAAAAATAGAGGCCCAACAAAGCCCAAAGAAATTTCAGCCTTTTCAACCTCAAGAAAACTTTTTCGTACCAAATAATGACCCATCGAGTCAATGACAAACCGGACCCACTTCTCCCTCTCCCTCACTGACCAGAGGACCCCACCGCCACGCAGCTTCTTCTTCCTCATGACTTCTTCTCCCCAGACGACGCTACCGTTGTCGCCTTCAATCCATGGCTTCAATTGCGTTAATCTGCGTTAATCCTCGCCGACGATGTCTACTTAAACGCCTCCCTCTCCTCTGTCATTTCCTCGCCCCTTCCCCAAGCTTGCCCCAGGCGCCTCAATTTCTCCCGAGCCACCTCTTTGACGATGTTCCGTGACAATTCAACGAAACCCCACGCCTTGCCTTCCTAAGCAACCTAGCCTTCCTCACTTCCAGACGCATCCTCCTCTGCCAGCCATTCATCCGCGGGTGCCCAGAAGCTCGACTTCAACGACGAGCTACATCACCGTCTGCCTCTTTCTCCGGCGAGCCCCAAAGGTAGATTCCGGTCGCCCCTCTTCTCCTCGTTCACGCACACAGCACCTCCGTGACCTCCTGCGTCTAACCCAACCCTCGGTTGTTCTTCTCGTGATCTGTAGCGACGACTCCGACAAGCACAGAGCGCCGCCGAGTCTGCTTCTTCTCCGGCAACGTTTCCGGTAAGCCTCGACCGCCCGAGCCCTCTCGTTCACGCCCATAGCTCGACATGATCTCTGCGTCAACCCAGACCTCCGTTCGTCTCTCGTGGTCCACAGACCGTCTTCGACCGTGGACGAGCCAACCGCCGTTCCCAACTCCGACGAGGAATTGCGACGCCTGGCGCCCTCGTCGAGCCATCAAAACGTAGAGCTTCACCGCAACCTCCGAGCACGGTGAGCAACTTCCTTTCCTCACCCCGCTGTCGTCGCGTCGCCATCGACCGCTTCCGCCGCCAGCAGGCCGCCTTGGCCGTCTCGTGGTCGAGCACCCACGTGCCCGATTCAGATCGAACGAATACGATAGATTCATTTAATCACGAAGGGGTACTAGCTCTGTGCCGTGCGATCAAACTTGATCCAACGCTCCATGTTGCCCATCCACACCGAACCGGTACGGGCGAATAATATTAAGACGCGTGGCACTAGATCTGTTTAAAAACAGATTTGAAAACAGAAACTTTTGCCATTTTCAAACCCATGTATCTTTTGATCCACACGTCCAAATTTTACAAATTTGATGTCGTCGGAATCAGCAAGACAAGCCCTAGCCAACCCTACCCTTAGTTTAGCAAATAGTAACTGCTAGCTTTTTTAACTTTGCAGATTCTTTTGTGTGCTTGCTAACATTAGAAAAATCATTTAAAAATGATATTTAGGTTAAGACCTTTGCAATTTAGTTTGTTGTGACCTTACTGACCCTAGGAACCAACCCATAGTTTGGAAAGTGATTTTGGAAAAGAATAGGATGGATTAATTAGTTTAGTCCATTTCTAGCTAATTAAAACTATTTGTTTTGTTTATGAAAATGCTTTCATAAAGAAAACTTTGGAGAAAATGTTTTGAACCAAACCTACTGACCCAAAACACCAAGTTTTGCAATAGCAACTCATTTGGTGAAACCTATAGGTTAATACCCTAGTAGAAATGTTTCTACACCACATAGAATGACACTTTGTTTTGCAAATGGTTTTATAGTGAAACCTTTTGCAAATGACTTAGCCACTTCACAAAATGACCAATAGGTGTTCCCAAAAGTCTATGACCCATTAGGAACCCCTTTTTCAAAACAAAACAAGGCTTGGCATGCTTGCATGCATTTCTTAACTTTGCCACTTTGGTAAATGACCATTTTGGATCTTATAAAGTTTAGGAATTTAATAGAGACCCTCTTTGCAAATGACTTCGCCATTTTGGTAAATGACCAATTTGGAACCTACAAAGTTTAGAAGCCTAGTGAAGACCATCCCTACATTAGACCAACCTTTGCATGCTTATGCCTGACTTAGATCCCATTACTTTGTGTGAGAGAAATTGTTTGTTTGACTTTGGTTTGGAATGTTAGATGATTTTGTGTTTTGCTTGATTGGTGGATTGAGTTTGTGTCTGCTTGATTGACTTGTAGTGAAGTTAGAGAAGAGTGAGACTAGCAAGATCAAGGAGTAAACCTATACCCTCTACCAAAAAGGCAAGTGATGCTTCATATCTTATGTCCCATTATTTTCACTATGCATTAGTGTTTTTGCTAAGTAAAACTTGCATGGTTTTTTTATTTTTAGCTAAGTATAGACCTTACTATAGGAAAACTAGTAGATAAATCCTTAGAAGGATTTTCCTTAGTTAAGAATCCTATTACTACCAAGCTTAGCCTAGCTAATAGAAAACTTGGGTGGTATATATTCACTATGGAAAAATCTCTAAGTCGAGGACTTATGTTTTTGATTAATAAAATAACTGAGTTAATGAATCACCTGGGTGGAAATGGAAGGAATGGTTTATGTTGAGTGGTTACACAAGGCCAGGGGTACTGGTGAACCTTGTGTATCTCACTTGTGGATGGCCACCCAGGAAACAAAGAGATTTGAGATGTCAAATGTTGAGAAGCTTCAAGTGCAACCACTTGGCAATATGGGATCTGCCATGATCATATAGGTTGCAAGAACTTAGCCACATGGACAGTGGGTGGTAGTGATTGATAGGTTGGAGCGCGTCCATGTTGGTCTAAGGGAAGGCTTCTGAAAGATTTTGTCTTGGGAAACCAAGTCTTGTGGGGAAAGTGCACCACCTCTGCAGTGTAAAACCTAAGTACTTAGCCATGTCCCTGGTAAAGGACAATTTGAGCATCAAGACATGGAAGCAATCAAGAATCTCATCATTCCAATTTCTAAATAAAACTTGTGGGTTCAACAAGGGTTGTGTGAAATTCTTAAGTCTTTGATTGGTAGATGCCTTGAGAGGATCTTCAATCATTGATTGAGAAATTGTTTTTGCCAAGCACTTCAGTCTTTGATTGGTAGATGCCCTGAGTGGATCTTCAGTCTTTGATTGGTAGATGCCTTGTGCTGTTTTTGCCAAAACAAAAACTTAGTATTTTCAAAATGATAGGGAAAAATCTATTTTGAGCAATGGAAGCCTCAGCTCCACTTAGCCAAATGCATATAGATGATAGACTCCACTATACTACCAAAGTATCACTTGCCAATACAATTCAAATGTATTGACCCTTGTGGCTGTAACTTATGATGTTGCAGGTTTGATTGTTTTAGTGAGGATTGATTGATTAGGATTACAAAGTCTACAACCAACATCTGCCTGTGGCACTTTGAAGATGAAGGACCCATGACTAAAGATATTCCGCTGCAATGTAATGTAATAGCCTAATGAGCTATGTAAAGATGTAATAAAATTATGTTATTCCTGGTTATAAAGTTGTATTATGACCTTTGTTTCTTGATATTACATCTGAACTGTGGATGCTAGCTATTGATCCAGGGACTAGCATTGCAATCACAGGGATCTTTTCCTTTTATAAGGAGGGATCTTACAGAATGGTATCAGAGCCAGGTTGCCTGTAGGATTTGTAACCCTAGGTTTGGACAAAAACCCTTAGAAAAATAGGAGTTATTTTGTTCCAAAACTTATTTACAAAAACAATCTTGTAAACTCTTTCCTCAACCATTTTGGTTTCAACTCTACTTCTCTTCTACTTCAAACTTAATGGAAAGCCTACCCCATGACCAAAGACTACACCATGTGCAAAGGACTTCTTCAACACTTTCAACTCTAATGACTTCAACTTCTTCAACATCTTCAACATGTACACCAAGGACTTCAACTTGGATGTCACTAAAGAATACAAGTCTTGAGTAACATTTCATTTGAAGACTAAGGAAACACAACTTAGAAGAAGCCATCATCACCTTTGAAGATTTGTGACCAAGACACAAGAATTCTCCAAGGATACAAAGATCTCAAGCAAGAAGAATGGAAAGATCACAAGTAAACCATGTAGATGGACCACCATATTTTAGTTAAGTCAAACCCACCAACTTATGTGGTGTAACAAAAATTATTTTGTTGCCTAAGTATGTGCTTGAAACATGTTGTTTGAGTGGAATGTGTGATTGTGATTGCTTGCACATTGCTTGTGTGAAATGTGAAGTGTGTGAATAGAATTGACTTCTTAGAAAAACCTTTTGCCTATTCTAATCCCCTCCAACCCAAACAGATGACTTCTCCAAGAAACTCCAACATCAAGGATGGTGACAACAACAACCAAGAGGACAACATGAGAGAACTCCTAGCAACCCAACACCAATTGAGCCAACTAACAGCTCAGTTCATAGCCAACAATAGTGATAAAGACCCTACCTTGCAAAAGTTTTTGGAAGAACAATCCCAACTGATGCTTAAGGTGACTAATCAAATGATCAGCATGGAAGAAAACTATCCCAAAAGAGTGTATGACAACAAGGATGACAAGAATGTTATTCTAGATGGAGCCCCAGCTTGCATTATTTGTGGAGACAAGGATCATACATCCAAAGAGCATGAAGATCAATGCCCCAATTGTGAAGAGGAACATCCAGTTGGCCAATGCCCCACATCTCAAGTTACTTGTTACCTTTGTGAAGGAAATGACCATGTTCCTATCCAATGCCCCATCTATGCCATTGTTGAACAAAAGAAACAAGAAGGATCCAAGTACGCCAAGAATGTTGATGACAAAGGAAAAGGACCACTTATACCTCCAAACAAGACAACCCAATTCAAAGGATCAAAGAAGCCCAAGAAACCAAAGCAAGACATGAGCCTTGTGCAATGTCGTAAATAAATGTGAAATGGGACACAACCCCAGTGGATGCCCAGAGTCCATAAAGAATAAAAGGATGGACCAAGTAGTGTGCAACAACTGCAAAGAACCAGGCCACTATGTAGCCACTTGTCCACAAGAGCAACGTAAAGAACTCCAAGATATCCACTGTTTCAATTGCAAGGAACCAGGACACTATGTAAGCAATTGTCCAGGAAAGATGAAGAACAAGATAAACAAGCCTATGAAGGATCTCAACCTTGGCCCATGAGTCAAGTATGGAAATAAAGACCACTATGCAGAAGTTTTCCCAAGGAAGTTTCATCAAGATTCCAAGCAAGCCAAGATGAAGTTTAGTTGGAAATTTTTTTTAAGGGTGGTAGTACCCTAGTTGTTTTGAACCTGCTTGTAACCCTAGCCTCCCCAAATCTCAGGACGAGATTTATTTTAAGGGTGGTAGCCTGTCACATCCCAAGATTTTCCAAATCTTGTAATGTGAAAATAAAATAACAAAATAAATTTTGTTGAAAATCAGGGTGAAAAGAAACTTTGTTTCTAAAAGGAGACTTGAAATCCCATCTTGAACAAACCTTGGCGAAGTTTGAATTCAACAAAATCCAAATCAAGGAAATGCATTCCTCAATGAATGTATCTGGAAATTTGAACACCTGGAAAATAAATCAAAAACCTTAAACCCTAATGGAAGGAAATCATTTTCCAAAGTATCTCCAAATCCATGGATTTGATCCATACCAAATTTGATCAACAAATTTTCACAAAGGATCAAGAAAGACCATAGAGGTTGGTTTCACTTAGTTTGGAACCATAGACAAGATCTTGTGAATATAATGAGTTAAGGAAAATGAATTTCCAAAGCCTTTAAAGCCCTTACCCAAAAGCCCATACCAATTGGTGATCAGGTAATCCTAAAGGGATTTATAAAGATAAACATTTATCAAAGGAAGATAAATTGTTTTGGAAATACTATTTTAGATCTTTTAATAAAAGACTCTGTTTCAAATGAAAAGGTGAGCCAAATTAATTTTGGCCAAGCTTTTGTAATAAAATATTTTGTTTTGATAAAATGAGTAAAGGTTTATTTAAATAAAATAAAGGATTTAAATATCCAATTTTATTTAAGTAAAAGCTTTTCCCATTTTAAATGAACACCAAGTATTTTATTACTACTTTGAAAGCTTTTATTAAAAGGTTTTGCTTTGATTAAAATGAGTAAAGGATTATTTAAATAAAATAATAAGGATTTAAATATCCAATTTTATTTAAGTAAAGGCTTTCCCATTTTAATTAAACACCAAAACTTATTTATTTATTTAATTAAGTTTCCAAGTAATCTTTTATTTTTCAAATAAAACCTTCTGGTTTGGTTTTGAAAATAATTGGATTTCAAATGGAAATTTTATTTGAATAAATCAAACACTATTAAACAACTAAAGATCCATTTTATTAAATGGATCCTAAAATAAATAAAAATAATATTTCATTTTGAGATTTGGATTATGTTGCCAAACAGAACCAAATTCAAAGTGAAGTTGAGTGATTGTTTGAAATTGTTTGAATGTGTGAATAATTGTTTGAAATTCAAAACAGAAAAGAATTGGAAAAAGGAAAAAGAGTTTATACAGAAAAAAAATAGAGGCCCAACATGACTGACCCGATACCAGCCTTTTCTTTGCAAGAAAACTTTTCGTACCAAATAACAGACCCACTGAGTCAATGACAGCCCGGACCCACTTCTCCCTCTCCCTCACTCGCTGACCAGAGGACCCCACCGCCACGCAGGCTTCTTCTTCCCCGCGACTTCTTCTCCCCCAGACGACGCTACCGTTGCTGCCTTCAATCCGCGGCTTCAATTCGCGTTAATACTGCGTTAATCCCTCATGACGATGTCTACTTAAACGCCTCCCTCTCTCATCATTTCCCTCAGACCCCTTCCCCAAGCTCGCCCCCAGGCCGCCTCAATTTCTCCCGAGCCACCTCTGCTCCGACGATGTTCCGGTGACAATTCCGACGAAACCCCACTGCCCCTTGCCTTCCTAAGCAACCTAGCCGCTTCCTCACTTCCAGACGCATCCTCCTGTGCCAGCCATTCATCCGCGGGTGCCCTGTAAGCTCGACTTCAACGACGAGCTACATCACCGCCGTCTGCCTCTTTCTCCGGCGAGCCCCAAAGGTAGATTCCGGTCGCCCCTCTTCTCCTCGTTCACGCACACAGCACCTCCATGACCTCCTGCGTCTAACCCAACCCTCGGTTGTTCTTCTCGTGATCTGTAGCGACTCAGGCAAGCACAGGCGCCGCCGTTCCGCTTCTTCTCCGCAACGTTTCCGTAAGCCTCGACCGCCCGAGCCTCTCGTTCACGCCCATAGCTCTGACATGATCTCCTGCGTCTAACCCAGACCTCCGTTCGTCCTCTCGTGGTCCACAGCACCGTCTTCGACCGTGGACAGAGCCAACCGCCGCCGTTCCCAACTCCGACGAGGAATTGCGACTGCCCCTGAGCGCCCCTCGTCGAGCCATCAAAACGTAGAGCTTCACCGCAACCTCCTGAGCACGGTGAGCAACTTCCCTTTCTCCCTCACCCCAGAAGCGTCCGCGACCGAACGCCCAGCGAGCCTCCTGCTGCGCCCCTAGCCGTATCGCTCGTCCTAGTCGCGTGGCCGAGACCGTCTGTTGATCGACGTGCAGCCCGGACTGAGGCGCTCACCCCGCCCGGCGCCAGCCGGCCCGCCGCTAAATGTGGGTCGAAGGCACACCCGCCTTCAGATCGAACGAATACGATAGATTCATTTAATCACGAAGGGGTACTAGCTCTGTGCCGTGCGATCAAACTTGATCCAACGCTCCATGTTGCCCATCCACACCGAACCGGTACGGGCGAATAATATTAAGACGCGTGGCACTAGATGCATTTAAAAGCAGTTTGAAAACGAAACTTTTGCCATTTTCAAACCCATGTATCTTTTGATCCACGTCCAAATTTTACAAATTTGATGTCGGAATCAGCAAGACAAGCCCTAGCCAACCCTACCCTTAGTTTAGCAAATAGTAACTGCTAGCTTTTTAACTTTGCAGATTCTTTTGTGCTTGCTAACATTAGAAAAATCATTTAAAAATGATATTTAGGTTAAGACCTTTGCAATTTAGTTTGTTGTGACCTTACTGACCCTAGGAACCAACCCATAGTTTGGAAAGTGATTTTGGAAAAGAATAGGATGGATTAATTAGTTTAGTCCATTTCTAGCTAATTAAAACTATTTGTTTTGTTTATGAAAATGCTTTCATAAAGAAAACTTTGGAGAAAATGTTTTGAACCAAACCCTACTGACCAAAACACCAAGTTTTGCAATAGCAACTCATTTGGTGAAACCTATAGGTTAATACCCTAGTAGAAATGTTTCTACACCACATAGAATGACACTTTGTTTTGCAAATGGTTTTATAGTGAAACCTTTTGCAAATGACTTAGCCACTTCACAAAATGACCAATAGGTGTTCCCAAAAGTCTATGACCCATTAGGAACCCCTTTTTCAAAACAAAACAAGGCTTGGCATGCTTGCATGCATTTCTTAACTTTGCCACTTTGGTAAATGACCATTTTGGATCTTATAAAGTTTAGGAATTTAATAGAGACCCTCTTTGCAAATGACTTCGCCATTTTGGTAAATGACCAATTTGGAACCTACAAAGTTTAGAAGCCTAGTGAAGACCATCCCTACATTAGAACCAACCTTTGCATGCTTATGCCTGACTTAGATCCCATTACTTTGTGTGAGAGAAATTGTTTGTTTGACTTTGGTTTGGAATGTTAGATGATTTTGTGTTTTGCTTGATTGGTGGATTGAGTTTGTGCCTTGATTGACTTGTAGTGAAGTTAGAGAAGAGTGAGACTAGCAAGATCAAGGAGTAAACCTATACCCTCTACCAAAAAGGCAAGTGATGCTTCATATCTTATGTCCCATTATTTTCACTATGCATTAGTGTTTTTGCTAAGTAAAACTTGCATGGTTTTTTTATTTTTAGCTAAGTATAGACCTTACTATAGGAAAACTAGTAGATAAATCCTTAGAAGGATTTTCCTTAGTTAAGAATCCTATTACTACCAAGCTTAGCCTAGCTAATAGAAAACTTGGGTGGTATATATTCACTATGGAAAAATCTCTAAGTCTGAGGACTTATGTTTTTGATTAATAAAATAACTGAGTTAATGAATCACCTGGGTGGAAATGGAAGGAATGGTTTATGTTGAGTGGTTACACAAGGCCAGGGGTACTGGTGAACCTTGTTTATCTCACTTGTGGATGGCCACCCAGGAAACAAAGAGATTTGAGATGTCAAATGTTGAGAAGCTTCAAGTGCAACCACTTGGCAATATGGGCTCTGCCATGATCATATAGGTTGCAAGAACTTAGCCACATGGACAGTGGGTGGTAGTGATTGATAGGTTGGAGCGCGTCCATGTTGGTCTAAGGGAAGGCTTCTGAAAGATTTTGTCTTGGGAAACCAAGTCTTGTGGGGAAAGTGCACCACCTCTGCAGAGTGTAAAACCTAAGTACTTAGCCATGTCCCTGGTAAAGGACAATTTGAGCATCAAGACATGGAAGCAATCAAGAATCTCATCATTCCAATTTCTAAATAAAACTTGTGGGTTCAACAAGGGTTGTGTGAAATTCTTAAGTCTTTGATTGGTAGATGCCTTGAGAGGATCTTCAATCATTGATTGAGAAATTGTTTTTGCCAAGCACTTCAGTCTTTGATTGGTAGATGCCCTGAGTGGATCTTCAGTCTTTGATTGGTAGATGCCTTGTGCTGTTTTTGCCAAAACAAAAACTTAGTATTTTCAAAATGATAGGGAAAAATCTATTTTGAGCAATGCAAGCCTCAGCTCCACTTAGCCAAATGCATATAGATGATAGACTCCACTATACTACCAAAGTATCACTTGCCAATACAATTCAAATGTATTGACCCTTGTGGCTGTAACTTATGATGTTGCAGGTTTGATTGTTTTAGTGAGGATTGATTGATTAGGATTACAAAGTCTACAACCAACATCTGCCTGTGGCACTTTGAAGATGAAGGACCCATGACTAAAGATATTCCGCTGCAATGTAATGTAATAGCCTAATGAGCTATGTAAAGATGTAATAAAATTATGTTATTCCTGGTTATAAAGTTGTATTATGACCTTTGTTTCATGATATTACATCTGAACTGTGGATGCTAGCTATTGATCCAGGGACTAGCATTGCAATCACAGGGATCTTTTCCTTTTATAAGGAGGGATCTTACAGAATGGTATCAGAGCCAGGTTGTTGTTACTAAAAAGAACACACATGCAATGACTCTGGTTGTTGTTAGTGAAAAGAACACACATGCAATGACACTGGTGGATCCATAGGTGGTATGTAAAAAGAACACACATGCAAAATGACTCTGGTTGTTGTTACTAAAAAGAACACACATGCAATGACTCTGGTTGTTGTTAGTGAAAAGAACACAAATGCAATGACACTGGTGGATCCATAGGTGGTATGTGAAAAGAACACACATTTCAATGGATCTAGTTGTTGTTACTAAAAATAACACACATGCAATGACACTGGTGGATCCATGGGTGGATTGTGAAACGAACACACATGCAATGACACTGGTGGATCCATAGTAGGTATGTGAAAATAACACACATGCAAAATGACTCTCGTTGGTACTAAAAAGAACACACATGCAATGACACTGGTGGATCCATGTGTGGCCTCTGTAGAGTACACACATTTCAATGACACTGGTGGATCCATATGTGGTATGTGAAAAGAACACACATGCAATGACTCTGGTTGTTGTTAGTGAAAAGAACACACATGCAATGACACTAGTGGATCCATAGGTGGTATGTGAAAAGAACACACTTGCAAAATGACTCTGGTTGTTGTTACTAAAAGTACACACGTGCAATGACACTGGTGGATCCATGTGAAAAGAACACACATGCAATGACACTGGTGGATCCATAGGTGGTATGTGAAAAGAACACACATTTCAATGACTCTGGTTGTTGTTACTTAAAAGAACATACATGCAATGACACTAGTGGATCCATGTGTGGTCTCTGTAGAGAACACACATTTCAATGACATTGCTGGATCCATATGTGGTATGTGAAAAGAACACACATGCAATGACTCTGGTTGTTGTTAGTGAAAAGAACACACATGCAATGATACCGGTGGATCCATAGGTGGTATGTGAAAAGAACATACATGCAAAATGACTCTGGTTGTTTTTACTAAAAAGAACACACATGCAATGATACTGGTGGATCCATGGGTGGATTGTGAAAAGAGCACACATGCAATGACATTGGTGGATCCATATGTGGTATGTGAAAATAACACACATGCAATGACTCTGGTTGTTGTTAGTGAAAAGAACACACATGCAATGATACTGGTGGATCCATGTGTGGTCTCTAAAGAGAGCACACATTTCAATGACTCTGGTTGTTGTTAGTAAAAAGAATACACATGCAATGATACCAATAGATCCATGTGTGGTCTCTGAAGAGAACACACATGCAATGACAATGGTGGATCCATAGGTGGTATGTGAAGAGAACACACATTTCAATGACTCTTGTTGTTGTTACTAAAAAGAACACACATGCAATGACACTGGTTGTTGTTACTAAAAAGAACACACATGCAATGACACTGGTGGATCCATAGGTGGTATGTGAAGAGAACACACATTTCAATGACTCTGGTTGTTGTTACTAAAAAGAACACACATGCAATGACACTGGTGGATCCATGTGTGGTCTCTGTAGAGAACACACATTTTAGTGACACTGGTGGATCCATATGTGGTATGTGAAAAGAACACACATGCAAAATGACTCTGGTTATTGTTACTAAAAAGAACACACATGCAATGACACTGGTGGATCCATACGTGGTCTCTGTAGAGAACACACATTTCAATGACACTGGTGGATCCATGTGTGGTCTCTGAAGAGAGCACACATTTCAATGACTCTGGTTGTTGTTAGTGAAAAGAACACACATGCTATGACACTGGTGGATCCATAGGTCGTATGTAAAAAGAACACACATGCAAAATGACTCTAGTTGTTGTTACTAAAAAGAACACACATGCAATGACTCTGGTTGTTGTTAGTGAAAAGAACACACATGCAATGACACTGGTGGATCCATCGGTGGTATGTAAAAAGAACACACATGCAAAATGACTCTGGTTGTTGTTACTAAAAAGAACACACGTGCAATGACTCTGGTTGTTGTTAGTGAAAAGAACACAAATGCAATGACACTGGTGGATCCATAGGTGGTATGTGAAAAGAACACACATTTCAATGACACTGGTGGATCCATATGTGGTATGTGAAAAGAACACACATGCAAAATGACTCTGGTTATTGTTACTAAAAAAGAACACACATGCAATGACACTGGTGGATCCATATGTGGTCTCTATAGAGAGCACACATTTCAATGACTCTGGTTGTTGTTAGTGAAAAGAACACACATGCAATGACACTGGTGGATCCATAGGTGGTATGTGAAAAGAACATACATGCAAAATGACTCTGGTTGTTTTTACTAAAAAGAACACACATGCAATGATACTGGTGGATCCATGGGTGGATTGTGAAAAGAGCACACATGCAATGACATTGGTGGATCCATATGTGGTATGTGAAAATAACACACATGCAATGACTCTGGTTGTTGTTAGTGAAAAGAACACACATGCAATGATACTGGTGGATCCATGTGTGGTCTCTAAAGAGAGCACACATTTCAATGACTCTGGTTGTTGTTAGTAAAAAGAATACACATGCAATGATACCAATAGATCCATGTGTGGTCTCTGAAGAGAACACACATGCAATGACAATGGTGGATCCATAGGTGGTATGTGAAGAGAACACACATTTCAATGACTCTTGTTGTTGTTACTAAAAAGAACACACATGCAATGACACTGGTTGTTGTTACTAAAAAGAACACACATGCAATGACACTGGTGGATCCATAGGTGGTATGTGAAGAGAACACACATTTCAATGACTCTGGTTGTTGTTACTAAAAAGAACACACATGCAATGACACTGGTGGATCCATGTGTGGTCTCTGTAGAGAACACACATTTCAGTGACACTGGTGGATCCATATGTGGTATGTGAAAAGAACACACATGCAAAATGACTCTGGTTATTGTTACTAAAAAGAACACACATGCAATGACACTGGTGGATCCATACGTGGTCTCTGTAGAGAACACACATTTCAATGACACTGGTGGATCCATGTGTGGTCTCTGAAGAGAGCACACATTTCAATGACTCTGGTTGTTGTTAGTGAAAAGAACACACATGCTATGACACTGGTGGATCCATAGGTGGTATGTAAAAAGAACACACATGCAAAATGACTCTAGTTGTTGTTACTAAAAAGAACACACATGCAATGACTCTGGTTGTTGTTAATGAAAAGAACACACATGCAATGACACTGGTGGATCCATCGGTGGTATGTAAAAAGAACACACATGCAAAATGACTCTGGTTGTTGTTACTAAAAAGAACACACGTGCAATGACTCTGGTTGTTGTTAGTGAAAAGAACACAAATGCAATGACACTGGTGGATCCATAGGTGGTATGTGAAAAGAACACACATTTCAATGACACTGGTGGATCCATATGTGGTATGTGAAAAGAACACACATGCAAAATGACTCTGGTTGTTGTTACTAAAAAGAACACACATGCAATGACACTGGTGGATCCATTTGTGGTCTCTGTAGAGAACACACATTTCAGTGACACTGGTGGATCCATATGTGGTATGTGAAAAGAACACACATGCAAAATGACTCTGGTTATTGTTACTAAAAAGAACACACATGCAATGACACTGGTGGATCCATGTGTGGTCTCTATAGAGAACACACATTTCAATGACACTGGTAGATCCATGTGTGGTCTCTGAAGAGAGCACACATTTCAATGACTCTGGTTGTTGTTAGTGAAAAGAACACACATGCTATGACACTGGTGGATCCATAGGTGGTATGTAAAAAGAACACACATGCAAAATGACTCTAGTTGTTGTTACTAAAAAGAACACACATGCAATGACACTGGTGGATCCATGTGTGGTCTCTGTAGAGAACACACATTTCAATGACACTGGTGGATCCATGTGTGGTCTCTGAAGAGAGCACACATTTCAATGACTCTGGTTGTTGTTAGTGAAAAGAACACACATGCTATGACACTGGTGGATCCATAGGTGGTATGTAAAAAGAACACACATGCAAAATGACTCTAGTTGTTGTTACTAAAAAGAACACACATGCAATGACTCTGGTTGTTGTTAGTGAAAAGAACACACATGCAATGACACTGGTGGATCCATAGGTGGTATGTAAAAAGAACACACATGCAAAATGACTCTGGTTGTTGTTACTAAAAAGACACACATGCAATGACTCTGGTTGTTGTTAGTGAAAAGAACACAAATGCAATGACACTGGTGGATCCATAGGTGGTATGTGAAAAGAACACACATTTCAATGGATCTAGTTGTTGTTACTAAAAATAACACACATGCAATGACACTGGTGGATCCATGGGTGGATTGTGAAACGAACACACATGCAATGACACTGGTGGATCCATAGGTGGTATGTGAAAATAACACACATGCAAAATGACTCTCATTGGTACTAAAAATAACACACATGCAATGACACTGGTGGGTCCATGTGTGGCCTCTGTAGAGAACACACATTTCAATGACACTGGTGGATCCATATGTGGTATGTGAAAAGAACACACATGCAATGACTCTGGTTGTTGTTAGTGAAAAGAACACACATGCAATGAAACTAGTGGATCCATAGGTGGTATGTGAAAAGAACACACATGCAAAATGACTCTGGTTGTTGTTACTAAAAGAACACACGTGCAATGACACTGGTGGATCCATGTGAAAAGAACACACATGCAATGACACTGGTGGATCCATAGGTGGTATGTGAAAAGAACACACATTTCAATGACTCTGGTTGTTGTTACTAAAAAGAACATACATGCAATGACACTAGTGGATCCATGTGTGGTCTCTGTAGAGAACACACATTTCAATGACATTGGTGGATCCATATGTGGTATGTGAAAAGAACACACATGCAATGACTCTGGTTGTTGTTAGTGAAAAGAACACACATGCAATGATACCGGTGGATCCATAGGTGGTATGTGAAAAGAACACACATGCAAAATGACTCTGGTTGTTGTTACTAAAAAGAACACAGATGCAATGATACTGGTGGATCCATGGGTGGATTGTGAAAAGAGCACACATGCAATGACATTGGTGGATCCATATGTGGTATGTGAAAAGAACACACATGCAATGACTCTGGTTGTTGTTAGTGAAAAGAACACACATGCAATGATACTGGTGGATCCATGTGTGGTCTCTAAAGAGAGCACACATTTCAATGACTCTGGTTGTTGTTAGTAAAAAGAATACACATGCAATGATACCAATAGATCCAGGTCTCTGAAGAGAACACACATGCAATGACACTGGTTGTTGTTACTAAAAAGAACACACATGCAATGACAATGGTGGATCCATAGGTGGTTTGTGAAGAGAACACACATTTCAATGACTCTTGTTGTTGTTACTAAAAAGAACACACATGCAATGACACTGGTTGTTGTTACTAAAAAGAACACACATGCAATGACACTGGTGGATCCATAGGTGGTATGTGAAGAGAACACACATTTCAATGACTCTGGTTGTTGTTACTAAAAAGAACACACATGCAATGACACTGGTGGATCCATGTGTGGTCTCTGTAGAGAACACACATTTCAGTGACACTGGTGGATCCATATGTGGTATGTGAAAAGAACACACATGCAAAATGACTCTGGTTATTGTTACTAAAAAGAACACACATGCAATGACACTGGTGGATCCATACGTGGTCTCTGTAGAGAACACACATTTCAATGACACTGGTGGATCCATGTGTGGTCTCTGAAGAGAGCACACATTTCAATGACTCTGGTTGTTGTTAGTGAAAAGAACACACATGCTATGACACTGGTGGATCCATAGGTGGTATGTAAAAAGAACACACATGCAAAATGACTCTAGTTGTTGTTACTAAAAAGAACACACATGCAATGACTCTGGTTGTTGTTAGTGAAAAGAACACACATGCAATGACACTGGTGGATCCATAGGTGGTATGTAAAAAGAACACACATGCAAAATGACTCTGGTTGTTGTTACTAAAAAGAACACACGTGCAATGACTCTGGTTGTTGTTAGTGAAAAGAACACAAATGCAATGACACTGGTGGATCCATAGGTGGTATGTGAAAAGAACACACATTTCAATGGATCTAGTTGTTGTTACTAAAAATAACACACATGCAATGACACTGGTGGATCCATGGGTGGATTGTGAAACAAACACACATGCAATGACACTGGTGGATCCATAGGTGGTATGTGAAAATAACACACATGCAAAATGACTCTCGTTGGTACTAAAAAGAACACACATGCAATGACACTGGTTGTTGTTACTAAAAAGAACACACATGCAATGACACTGGTGGATCCATAGGTGGTATGTGAAGAGAACACACATTTCAATGACTCTGGTTGTTGTTACTAAAAAGAACACACATGCAATGACACTGGTGGATCCATGTGTGGTCTCTGTAGAGAACACACATTTCAGTGACACTGGTGGATCCATATGTGGTATGTGAAAAGAACACACATGCAAAATGACTCTGGTTATTGTTACTAAAAAGAACACACATGCAATGACACTGGTGGATGCATACGTGGTCTCTGTAGAGAACACACATTTCAATGACACTGGTGGATCCATGTGTGGTCTCTGAAGAGAGCACACATTTCAATGACATTGGTTGTTGTTAGTGAAAAGAACACACATGCTATGACACTGGTGGATCTATAGGTGGTATGTAAAAAGAACACACATGCAAAATGACTCTAGTTGTTGTTACTAAAAAGAACACACATGCAATGACTCTGGTTGTTGTTAGTGAAAAGAACACACATGCAATGACACTGGTGGATCCATAGGTGGTATGTAAAAAGAACACACATGCAAAATGACTCTGGTTGTTGTTACTAAAAAGAACACACGTGCAATGACTCTGGTTGTTGTTAGTGAAAAGAACACAAATGCAATGACACTGGTGGATCCATAGGTGGTATGTGAAAAGAACACACATTTCAATGACTCTGGTTGTTGTTACTAAAAATAACACACATGCAATGACACTAGTGGATCCATGTGTGGTCTCTGTAGAGAACACACATTTCAATGACATTGGTGGATCCATATGTGGTATGTGAAAAGAACACACATGCAATGACTCTGTTTGTTGTTAGTGAAAAGAACACACATGCAATGATATGGTGGATCCATAGGTGGTATGTGAAAAGAACACACATGCAAAATGACTCTAGTTGTTGTTACTAAAACGAACACACATGCAATGACACTGGTGGATCCATGGGTGGATTGTGAAAAGAGCACACATGCAATGACATTGGTGGATCCATATGTCGTATGTGAAAAGAACACACATGCAATGACTCAGGTTGTTGTTAGTGAAAAGTACACACATGCAATGATACTGGGGGATCCATGTGTGGTCTCTAAAGAGAGCACACATTTCAATGACTCTGGTTGTTGTTAGTAAAAAGAATACACATGCAATGATACCAATGGATCCATGTGTGGTCTCTGAAGAGAACACACATGCAATGACACTGGTTGTTGTTACTAAAAAGAACACACATGCAATGACACTGGTGGATCCATAGGTGGTATGTGAAGAGAACACACATTTCAATGACTCTTGTTGTTGTTACTAAAAAGAACACACATGCAATCACACTGGTTGTTGTTACTAAAAAGAACACACATGCAATGACACTGGTGGATCCATAGGTGGTATGTGAAGAGAACACACATTTCAATGACTCTGGTTGTTGTTACTAAAAAGAACACACATGCAATGACACTGGTGGATCCATGTGTGGTCTCTGTAGAGAACACACATTTCAGTGACACTGGTGGATCCATATGTGGTATGTGAAAAGAACACACATGCAAAATGATTCTAGTTATTGTTACTAAAAAGAACACACATGCAATGACACTGGTGGATCCATGTGTGGTCTCTGTAGAGAACACACATTTCAATGACACTGGTGGATCCATGTGTGGTCTCTGAAGAGAGCACACATTTCAATGACTCTGGTTGTTGTTAGTGAAAAGAACACACATGCTATGACACTGGTGGATCTATAGGTGGTATGTAAAAAGAACACACATGCAAAATGACTCTAGTTGTTGTTACTAAAAAGAACACACATGCAATGACTCTGGTTGTTGTTAGTGAAAAGAACACACATGCAATGACACTGGTGGATCCATAGGTGGTATGTAAAAAGAACACACATGCAAAATGACTCTGGTTGTTGTTACTAAAAAGAACACACCTGCAAAATGACTCTGGTTGTTGTTACTTAAAAGAACACACGTGCAATGACTCTGGTTGTTGTTAGTGAAAAGAACACAAATGCAATGAAACTAGTGGATCCATAGGTGGTATGTGAAAAGAACACACATGCAAAATGACTCTGGTTGTTGTTACTAAAAAGAACACACGTGCAATGACACTGGTGGATCCATGTGAAAAGAACACACATGCAATGACACTGGTGGATCCATAGGTGGTATGTGAAAAGAACACACATTTCAATGACTCTGGTTGTTGTTACTAAAAAGAACATACATGCAATGACACTAGTGGATCCATGTGTGGTCTCTGTAGAGAACACACATTTCAATGACATTGGTGGATCCATATGTGGTATGTGAAAAGAACACACATGCAATGACTCTGGTTGTTGTTAGTGAAAAGAACACACATGCAATGATACCGGTGGATCCATAGGTGGTATGTGAAAAGAACACACATGCAAAATGACTCTGGTTGTTGTTACTAAAAAGAACACAGATGCAATGATACTGGTGGATCCATGGGTGGATTGTGAAAAGAGCACACATGCAATGACATTGGTGGATCCATATGTGGTATGTGAAAAGAACACACATGCAATGACTCTGGTTGTTGTTAGTGAAAAGAACACACATGCAATGATACTGGTGGATCCATAGGTGGTATGTGAAAAGAACACACATGCAAAATGACTCTGGTTGTTGTTACTAAAAAGAACACACATGCAATGACACTGGTGGATCCATGGGTGGATTGTGAAAAGAGCACACATGCAATGACATTGGTGGATCCATATGTGGTATGTGAAAAGAACACACATGCAATGACTCTAGTTGTTGTTAGTGAAAAGTACACACATGCAATGATACTGGGGGATCCATGTGTGGTCTCTAAAGAGAGCACACATTTCAATGACTCTGGTTGTTGTTAGTAAAAAGAATACACATGCAATGATACCAATGGATCCATGTGTGGTCTCTGAAGAGAACACACATGCAATGACACTGGTTGTTGTTACTAAAAAGAACACACATGCAATGACACTGGTGGATCCATAGGTGGTATGTGAAGAGAACACACATTTCAATGACTCTTGTTGTTGTTACTAAAAAGAACACACATGCAATGACACTGGTTGTTGTTACTAAAAAGAACACACATGCAATGACACTGGTGGATCCATAGGTGGTATGTGAAGAGAACACACATTTCAATGACTCTGGTTGTTGTTACTAAAAAGAACACACATGCAATGACACTGTGGATCCATGTGTGGTCTCTATAGAGAACACACATTTCAGTGACACTTGTGGATCCATATGTGGTATGTGAAAAGAACACACATGCAAAATGACTCTGGTTATTGTTACTAAAAAGAACACACATGCAATGACACTGGTGGATCCATGTGTGGTCTCTGTAGAGAACACACATTTCAATGACACTGGTGGATCCATGTGTGGTCTCTGAAGAGAGCACACATTTCAATGACTCTGGTTGTTGTTAGTGAAAAGAACACACATGCTATGACACTGGTGGATCCATAGGTGGTATGTAAAAAGAACACACATGCAAAATGACTCTGGTTGTTGTTACTAAAAAGAACACACGTGCAATGACTCTGGTTGTTGTTAGTGAAAAGAACACAAATGCAATGACACTAGTGGATCCATAGGTGGTATGTGAAAAGAACACACATGCAATGACTCTTGTTGTTGTTACTAAAAAGAACACACGGCAATGACTGGTTGTTGTTAGTGAAAAGAACACAAATGCAATGACACTGTGGATCCATAGGTGGTATGTGAAAGAACACACATTTCAATGGATCTAGTTGTTGTTACTAAAAATAACACACATGCAATGACACTGGTGGATCCATGGGTGGATTGTGAAACGAACACACATGCAATGACACTGGTGGATCCATAGGTGGTATGTGAAAATAACACACATGCAAAATGACTCTCGTTGGTACTAAAAAGAACACACATGCAATGACACTGGTTGTTGTTACTAAAAAGAACACACATGCAATGACACTGGTGGATCCATAGGTGGTATGTGAAGAGAACACGCATTTCAATGACTCTGGTTGTTGTTACTAAAAAGAACACACATGCAATGACATGGTGGATCCATGTGTGGTCTCTAGAGAACACACATTTCAATGACACTGTGGATCCATATGTGGTATGTGAAAAGAACACACATGCAAAATGATTCTAGTTATTGTTACTAAAAAGAACACACATGCAATGACACTGGTGGATCCATGTGGTCTCTGAGAGAACACACATTTCAATGACACTGGTGGATCCATGTGTGGTCTCTGAAGAGAGCACACATTTCAATGACTCTGGTTGTTGTTAGTGAAAAGAACACACATGCTATGACACTGGTGGATCTATAGGTGGTATGTAAAAAGAACACACATGCAAAATGACTCTAGTTGTTGTTACTAAAAAGAACACACATGCAATGACTCTGGTTGTTGTTAGTGAAAAGAACACACATGCAATGACACTGGTGGATCCATAGGTGGTATGTAAAAAGAACACACATGCAAAATGACTCTGGTTGTTGTTACTAAAAAGAACACACGTGCAATGACTCTGGTTGTTGTTAGTGAAAAGAACACAAATGCAATGACACTGGTGGATCCATAGGTGGTATGTGAAAAGAACACACATTTCAATGACTCTGGTTGTTGTTACTAAAAATAACACACATGCAATGACACTAGTGGATCCATGTGTGGTCTCTGTAGAGAACACACATTTCAATGACATTGGTGGATCCATATGTGGTATGTGAAAAGAACACACATGCAATGACTCTGGTTGTTGTTAGTGAAAAGAACACACATGCAATGATAGTGGTGGATCCATAGGTGGTATGTGAAAAGAACACACATGCAAAATGACTCTAGTTGTTGTTACTAAAACAAACACACATGCAATGACACTGGTGGATCCATGGGTGGATTGTGAAAAGTGCACACATGCAATGACATTGGTGGATCCATATGTCGTATGTGAAAAGAACACACATGCAATGACTCAGGTTGTTGTTAGTGAAAAGTACACACATGCAATGATACTGGGGGATCCATGTGTGGTCTCTAAAGAGAGCACACATTTCAATGACTCTGGTTGTTGTTAGTAAAAAGAATACACATGCAATGATACCAATGGATCCATGTGTGGTCTCTGAAGAGAACACACATGCAATGACACTGGTTGTTGTTACTAAAAAGAACACACATGCAATGACACTGGTGGATCCATAGGTGGTATGTGAAGAGAACACATATTTCAATGACTCTTGTTGTTGTTACTAAAAAGAACACACATGCAATGACACTGGTTGTTGTTACTAAAAAGAACACACATGCAATGACACTGGTGGATCCATAGGTGGTATGTGAAGAGAACACACATTTCAATGACTCTGGTTGTTGTTACTAAAAAGAACACACATGCAATGACACTGGTGGATCCATGTGTGGTCTCTGTAGAGAACACACATTTCAGTGACACTGGTGGATCCATATGTGGTATGTGAAAAGAACACACATGCAAAATGACTCTGGTTATTGTTACTAAAAAGAACACACATGCAATGACACTGGTGGATCCATGTGTGGTCTCTGTAGAGAACACACATTTCAATGACACTGGTGGATCCATGTGTGGTCTCTGAAGAGAGCACACATTTCAATGACTCTGGTTGTTGTTAGTGAAAAGAACACACATGCTATGACACTGGTGGATCCATAGGTGGTATGTAAAAAGAACACACATGCAAAATGACTCTAGTTGTTGTTACTAAAAAGAACACACATGCAATGACTCTGGTTGTTGTTAGTGAAAAGAACACACATGCAATGACACTGGTGGATCCATAGGTGGTATGTAAAAAGAACACACATGCAAAATGACTCTGGTTGTTGTTACTAAAAAGAACACACGTGCAATGACTCCGATTGTTGTTAGTGAAAAGAACACAAATGCAATGACACTGGTGGATCCATAGGTGGTATGTGAAAAGAACACACATTTCAATGGATCTAGTTGTTGTTACTAAAAATAACACACATGCAATGACACTGGTGGATCCATGGGTGGATTGTGAAACGAACACACATGCAATGACACTGGTGGATCCATAGGTGGTATCTGAAAATAACACACATGCAAAATGACTCTCGTTGGTACTAAAAAGAACACACATGCAATGACACTGGTGGATCCATGTGTGGCCTCTGTAGAGAACACACATTTCAATGACACTGGTGGATCCATATGTGGTATGTGAAAAGAACACACATGCAATGACTCTGGTTGTTGTTAGTGAAAAGAACACACATGCAATGACACTAGTGGATCCATAGGTGGTATGTGAAAAGAACACACATGCAAAATGACTCTGGTTGTTGTTACTAAAAAGAACACACGTGCAATGACACTGGTGGATCCATGTGAAAAGAACACACATGCAATGACACTGGTGGATCCATAGGTGGTATGTGAAAAGAACACACATTTCAATGACTCTGGTTGTTGTTACTAAAAAGAACATACATGCAATGACACTAGTGGATCCATGTGTGGTCTCTGTAGAGAACACACATTTCAATGACATTGGTGGATCCATATGTGGTATGTGAAAAGAACACACATGCAATGACTCTGGTTGTTGTTTGTGAAAAGAACACACATGCAATGATACAGGTGGATCCATAGGTGGTATGTGAAAAGAACACACATGAAAAATGACTCTGGTTGTTGTTACTAAAAAGAACACACATGCAATGACACTGGTGGATCCATGGGTGGATTGTGAAAAGAGCACACATGCAATGACATTGGTGGATCCATATGTGGTATGTGAAAAGAACACACATGCAATGACTCTGGTTGTTGTTAGTGAAAAGTACACACATGCAATGATACTGGGGGATCCATGTGTGGTCTCTAAAGAGAGCACACATTTCAATGACTCTGGTTGTTGTTAGTAAAAAGAATACACATGCAATGATACCAATGGATCCATGTGTGGTCTCTGAAGAGAACACACATGCAATGACACTGGTTGTTGTTACTAAAAAGAACACACATGCAATGACACTGGTGGATCCATAGGTGGTATGTGAAGAGAACACACATTTCAATGACTCTGGTTGTTGTTACTAAAAAGAACACACATGCAATGACTCTGGTTGTTGTTACTAAAAAGAACACACATGCAATGAAACTTGTGGATCCATAGGTGGTATATGAAGAGAACACACATTTCAATGCCTCTGGTTGTTGTTACTAAAAAGAACACACATGCAATGACACTAGTGGATCCATGTGTGGTCTCTGTAGAGAACACACATTTCAGTGACACTGGTGGATCCATATGTGGTATGTGAAAAGAACACACATGCAAAATGACTCTGGTTATTGTTACTAAAAAGAACACACATGCAATGACACTGGTGGATCCATGTGTGGTCTCTGTAGAGAACACACATTTCAATGACACTGGTGGATCCATGTGTGGTCTCTGAAGAGAGCACACATTTCAATGACTCTGGTTGTTGTTAGTGAAAAGACACACATGCTATGGCACTGGTGGATCCATAGGTGGTATGTAAAAAGAACAGACATGCAAAATGACTCTAGTTGTTACTAAAAAGAACACACATGCAATGACTCTGGTTGTTGTTAGTGAAAAGAACACACATGCAATGACACTGGTGGATCCATAGGTGGTATGTAAAAAGAACACACATGCAAAATGACTCTGGTTGTTGTTACTAAAAAGAACACACATGCAATGACTCTGGTTGTTGTTAGTGAAAAGAACACAAATGCAATGACACTGGTGGATCCATAGGTGGTATGTGAAAAGAACACACATTTCAATGGATCTAGTTGTTGTTACTAAAAATAACACACATGCAATGACACTGGTGGATCCATGGGTGGATTGTGAAACGAACACACATGCAATGACACTGGTGGATCCATAGGTGGTATGTGAAAATAACACACATGCAAAATGACTCTCGTTGGTACTAAAAAGAACACACATGCAATGACACTGGTGGATCCATGTGTGGTCTCTGTAGAGAACACACATTTCAATGACACTGGTGGATCCATATGTGGTATGTGAAAAGAACACACATGCAATGACTCTGGTTGTTGTTAGTGAAAAGAACACACATGCAATGACACTAGTGGATCCATAGGTGGTATGTGAAAAGAACACACATGCAAAATGACTCTGGTTGTTGTTACTAAAAAGAACACACGTGCAATGACACTGGTGGATCCATGTGAAAAGAACACACATGCAATGACACTGGTGGATCCATAGGTGGTATGTGAAAAGAACACACATTTCAATGACTCTGGTTGTTGTTACTAAAAAGAACATACATGCAATGACACTAGTGGATCCATGTGTGGTCTCTGTAGAGAACACACATTTCAATGACATTGGTGGATCCATATGTGGTATGTGAAAAGAACACACATGCAATGACTCTGGTTGTTTATAGTGAAAAGAACACACATGCAATGATACTAGTGGATCTATAGGTGGTATGTGAAAAGAACACACATGCAAAATGACTCTGGTTGTTGTTACTAAAAAGAACACACATGCAATGACACTGGTGGATCCATGGGTGGATTGTGAAAAGAGCACACATGCAATGACATTGGTGGATCCATATGTGGTATGTGAAAAGAACACACATGCAATGACTCTGGTTGTTGTTAGTGAAAAGAACACACATGCAATGACACTGGTGGATCCATGTGTGGTCTCTAAAGAGAGCACACATTTCAATGACTCTGGTTGTTGTTAGTAAAAAGAATACATGCAATGACACTGATGGATCCATGTGTGGTCTCTGAAGAGAACACACATGCAATGACACTGGTTGTTACTAAAAAGAACACACATGCAATGACACTAGTGGATCCATAGGTGGTATGTGAAGAGAACACACATTTCAATGACTCTGGTTGTTGTTACTAAAAAGAACACACATGCAATGACATCAGGATCCATGTGTGGTCTCTCAGAGAGAACACACATTTCAATGACACTGTGGATCCATATGTGGTATGTGAAAAGAACACACATGCAAAATGACTCGTTGTTGTTACTAAAAGAACACACATGCAATGACATCAGGATCCATGTGTGGTCTCTCAGAGAGAACACACATTTCATTGCCACTGGTGGATCCATATGTGGTATGTGAAAAGAACGCACATGCAATGACT
Organism: Avena insularis; assembly: GCA_023614405.1. Classification (NCBI taxonomy): domain Eukaryota; kingdom Viridiplantae; phylum Streptophyta; class Magnoliopsida; order Poales; family Poaceae; genus Avena; species Avena insularis. Next base: position 73,468,695 of record CM042688.1, on the reverse strand, counting down.
CTGGTTGTTGTTAGTGAAAAGAACACACATGCAATGACACTGATTGGATCCATAGGTGGTATGTGAAAAAAAAACATGCAAAGTGACTCTTGTTGTTGTTACTAAAAAGAACACACATGCAATGACACTGGTGGATCCATAGGTGGATTATGAAATGAACACACATGCAATGACACTGGTGGATCCATAGGTGGTATGTGAGAAGAACACACATTTCAATGAATCTAGTTGTTGTTACTAAAAATAACACACATGAAATGACACTGGTGGATCCATAGGTGGTATGTGAAAATGACACACATGCAAAATGACTCTGGTTGTTACTAAAAAGAACACACATGCAATGACACTGGTGGATCCATGTGTGGTCTCTGTAGAGAACACACATTTCAATGACACTGGTGGATCCATATGTGGTATGTGAAAAGAACACACATGCAATGACTCTAGTTGTTGTTAGTGAAAAGAACACACATGCAATGACACTGGTGGTGGTATGTGAAAAGAACACACATGAAAAATGACTCTGGTTATTGTTACTAAAAAGAACACACATGCAATGACACTGGTGGATCCATAGGTGGTATGTGAAAATAACACACATGCAAAATGACTCTAGTTGTTACTAAAAAGAACACACATGCAATGACACTGGTGGATCCATCTGTGGTCTTTGTAGAGAACACACATTTCAATGACACTGGTGGATCCATATGTGGTATGTGAAAAGAACACACATGCAATGACTCTGGTTGTTGTTAGTGAAAAGAACACACATGCAATGACACTGGTGGATCCATTTGTGGTATGTGAAAAGAACACACATGCAAAATGACTCTGGTTGTTGTTACTAAAAAGAACACACGTGCAATGACACTGGTGGATCCATGTGAAAAGAACACACATGCAATGACACTGGTGGATCCATAGGTGGTATGCGAAAAGAACACACATTTCAATTACTCTGGTTGTTGTTACTAAAAAGAACACACATGCAATGACACTGGTGGATCCATGTGTGGTCTCTGTAGAGAACACACATTTCAATGACATTGGTGGATCCATATGTGGTATGTGAAAAGAACACACATGCAATGACTCTGGTTGTTGTTAGTGAAAAGAACACACATGCAATGATACTGGTGGATCCATAGGTGGTATGTGAAAAGAACACACATGCAAAATGACTGGTTGTTGTTACTAAAAAGAACACACATGCAATGACACTGGTGGATCCATGGGTGGATTGTGAAAAGAGCACACATGCAATGACACTTGTGGATCCTTATGTGGTATGTGAAAAGAACACACATGCAATGACTCGTTGTTGTTAGTGAAAAGAACACACATGCAATGACATCAGGATCCATGTGTGGTTTCTAAAGAGAGCACACATTTCAATGACTCTGGTTGTTGTTAGTAAAAGAACACACATGCAATGACACTATGGATCCATGTGGTCTCTCAAGAGAACACACATGCAATGACACTAGTTGTTGTTACTAAAAAGAACACACATGCAATGACACTGGTGGATCCATAGGGGGTATGTGAAGAGAACACACATTTCAATGACTCTTGTTGTTGTTACTAACAAGAACACACATGCAATGACACTGGTGGATCCATGTGTGGTCTCTGTAGAGAACACACATTTCAATGACACTGGTGGATCCATATGTGGTATGTGAAAAGAACACACATGCAAAATGACTCTGGTTGTTGTTACTGAAAAGAACACACATGCAATGACACTGGTGGATCCATATGTGGGATGTGAAAAGAACACACATGGAAAATGACTCTGGTTATTGTTACTAAAAAGAACACGCATGCAATGACACTGGTGGATCCATGTGTGGTCTCTGTAGAGAACACACATTTCAATGATACTGGTGGATCCATGTGTGGTCTCTGAAGAGAGCACACATTTCAATGACTCTAGTTGTTGTTACTGAAAACAACACACATGCAATGACACTGGTGGATCCATAGGTGGTATGTAAAAAGAACACACATGCAAAATGACTCTGATTGTTGTTACTAAAAAGAACACACATGCAATGACTCTGGTTGTTGTTAGTGAAAAGAACACACATGCAATGACACTGGTGGATCCATAGGTGGTATGTGAAAATAACACACATTTCCATGAATCTGGTTGTTGTTACTAAAAAGAATACACATGCAATGACACTGGCGGATCCATGGGTGGATTGTGAAAAGAGCACACATGCAATGACACTGATGGATCCATAGGTGGTATGTGAAAAGAACACACATGCAAAATGACTCTGGTTGGTGTTACTAAAAAGAACACACATGCAATGACACTGGTGGATCCATGTGTGGTATCTGCAGAGAACACACATTTCAATGACACTGGTGGATCCATATGTGGTATGTGAAAATACCACACATGCAATGCCTGTGGTTGTTATTAGTGAAAACAACACACATGCAATGACACTGGTGGATCCATAGGTGGTATGTGAAAAGAACACACATGCAAAATGACTCTGGTTGTTGTTACTAAAAAGAACACACGTGCAATGACACTGGTGGATCCATGTGAAAAGAACACACATGCAATGACACTGGTGGATCCATAGGTGGTATGTGAAAAGAACACACATGCAATGACTCTGGTTGTTGTTACTAAAAAGAACACACATGCAATGACACTGGTGGATCCATGGGTGGATTGTGAAAAGAGCACACATGCAATGACACTGGTGGATCCATATGTGGTATGTGAAAAGAACACACATGCAATGACTCTGGTTGTTGTTAGTGAAAAGAACACACATGCAATGACACTGGTGGATCCATGTGTGGTTTCTGAAGAGAGCACACATTTCAATGACTCTGGTTGTTGTTAGTAAAAAGAACAAACATGCAATGACACTGATGGATCCATGTGTGGTCTCTGAAGAGAACACACATGCAATGACACTGGTTGTTGTTACTAAAAAGAACACACATGCAATGACACTGGTGGATCCATAGGTGGTATGTGAAGAGAACACACATTTCAATGACTCTGGTTGTTGTTACTAAAAAGAACACACATGCAATGACACTGGTGGATCCATGTGTGGTCTCTGTAGAGAACACACATTTCAATGACACTTGTGGATCCATATGTGGTATGTGAAAAGAACACACATGCAAAATGACTCTGGTTGTTGTTACTAAAAAGAACACACATGCAATGACACTGGTGGATCCATATGTGGGATGTGAAAAGAACACACATGCAAAATGACTCTGGTTATTGTTACTAAAAAGAACACGCATGCAATGACACTGCTGGATCCATGTGTGGTCTCTGTAGAGAACACACATTTCAATGATACTGGTGGATCCATGTGTGGTCTCTGAAGAGAGCACACATTTCAATGACTCTAGTTGTTGTTAGTGAAAAGAACACACATGCAATGACACTGGTGGATCCATAGGTGGTATGTAAAAAGAACACACATGCAAAATGACTCTGGTTGTTGTTACTAAAAAGAACACATATGCAATGACTCTGGTTGTTGTTAGTGAAAAGAACACACATGCAATGACACTGGTGGATCCATAGGTGGTATGTGAAAAGAACACACATTTCAATGAATCTGGTTGTTGTTACTAAAAATAACACACATGCAATGACACTGGTGGATCCATGGGTGGATTGTGAAAAGAACACACATGCAATGACACTGGTGGATCCATAGGTGGTATGTGAAAAGAACACACATGCAAAATGACTCTGGTTGTTGTTAGTGAAAAGAACACACATGCAATGACTCATTGTTAGTGAAAAGAACACACATGCAATGACACTGGTGGATCCATGTGTGGTCTCTGTAGAGAACACACATTTCAATGACACTGGTGGATCCATATGTGGTATGTGAAAAGAACACACATGCAATGACTCTGGTTGTTGTTAGTGAAAAGAACACACATGCAATGACACTGGTGGATCCATAGGTGGTATGTGAAAAGAACACACATGCAAAATGACTCTGGTTGTTGTTACTAAAAAGAACACACATGCAATGACACTGGTGGATCCATGTGAAAAGAACACACATGCAATGACACTGGTGGATCCATAGGTGGTATGTGAAAAGAACACACATTTCAATGACTCTGGTTGTTGTTACTAAAAAGAACACACATGCAATGACACTAGTGGATCCATGTGTGGTCTCTGTAGAGAACACACATTTCAATGACATTGGTGGATCCATATGTGGTATGTGAAAAGAACACACATGCAATGACTCTGGTTGTTAGTGAAAAGAACACACATGCAATGATACTGGTGGATCCATAGGTGGTATGTGAAAAGAACACACATGCAAAATGACTCTGGTTGTTGTTACTAAAAAGAACACACATGCAATGACACTGGTGGATCCATGGGTGGATTGTGAAAAGAGCACACATGCAATGACACTGGTGGATCCATATGTGGTATGTGAAAAGAACACACATGCAATGACTCTGGTTGTTGTTAGTGAAAAGAACACACATGCAATGACACTGGTGGATCCATGTGTGGTCTCTGAAGAGAGCACACATTTCAATGACTCTGGTTGTTGTTAGTAAAAAGAACACACATGCAATGACACTGATGGATCCATGTGTGGTCTCTGAAGAGAACACACATGCAATGACACTGGTTGTTGTTACTAAAAAGAACACACATGCAATGACACTGGTGGATCCATAGGTGGTATGTGAAGAGAACACACATTTCAATGACTCTGGTTGTTGTTACTAAAAAGAACACACATGCAATGACATCAGGATCCATGTGGTCTCTGAGAGAACACACATTTCAATGACACTGGTGGATCCATATGTGGTATGTGAAAGAACACACATTTCAATGACTCATTGTTGTTAGTGAAAAGAACACACATGCAATGACACTGGTGGATCCATAGGTGGTATGTGAAAAGAACACACATGCAAAATGACTGGTTGTTGTTACTAAAAAGAACACACATGCAATGACACTGGTGGATCCATGTGTGGTCTCTGTAGAGAACACACATTTCAATGACACTGGTGGATCCATGTGTGGTCTCTGAAGAGAGCACACATTTCAATGACTCTAGTTGTTGTTAGTGAAAAGAACACACATGCAATGACACTGGTGGATCCATAGGTGGTATGTAAAAAGAACACACATGCAAAATGACTCTGGTTGTTGTTACTAAAAAGAACACACATGCAATGACTCTGGTTGTTGTTAGTGAAAAGAACACACATGCAATGACACTGGTGGATCCATAGGTGGTATGTGAAAAGAACACACATTTCAATGAATCTGGTTGTTGTTACTAAAAATAACACACATGCAATGACACTGGTGGATCCATTGGGGGATTGTTAAAAGAACGCACATGCAATGACACTGCTGGATCCATGGGTGGTATGTGAAAATGACACACATGCAAAATGACTCTGGTTGTTACTAAAAAGAACACACATGCAATGACACTAGTGGATCCATGTGTGGTCTCTGTAGAGAACACACATTTCAATGACACTGGTGGATCCATATGTGGTATGTGAAAAGAACACACATGCAATGACTCTGGTTGTTGTTAGTGAAAAGAACACACATGCAATGACACTGGTGGATCCATAGGTGGTATGTGAAAAGAACACACATGCAAAATGACTCTGGTTGTTGTTACTAAAAAGAACACACGTGCAATGACACTGGTGGATCGATGTGAAAAGAACACACATGCAATGACACTGGTGGATCCATAGGTGGTATGTGAAAAGAACACACATTGCAATGACTCTGGTTGTTGTTACTAAAAAGAACACACATGCAATGACACTGGTGGATCCATGTGTGGTCTCTGTAGAGAACACACATTTCAATGACATTGGTGCATCCATATGTGGTATGTGAAAAGAACACACATGCAATGACTCTGGTTGTTGTTAGTGAAAAGAACACACATGCAATGATACTGGTGGATCCATAGGTGGTATGTGAAAAGAACACACATGCCAAATGACTCTGGCTGTTGTTACTAAAAAGAACACACATGCAATGACACTGGTGGATCCATGGATGGATTGTGAAAAGAGCACACATGCAATGACACTGGTGGATCCATATGTGGTATGTGAAAAGAACACACATGCAATGACTCTGGTTGTTGTTAGTGAAAAGAACACACATGCAATGACACTGGTGGATCCATGTGTGGTCTCTGAAGAGAGCACACATTTCAATGACTCTGGTTGTGGTTACTAAAAAGAACACACATGCAATGACACTGGTTGTTGTTACTAAAAAGAACACACATGCAATGACACTGGTGGATCCATGTGTGGTCTCTGTAGAGAACACACATTTCAATGACACTGGTGGATCCATATGTGGTATGTGAAAAGAACACACATGCAAAATGACTCTGGTTGTTACTAAAAAGAACACATATGCAATGACACTGGTGGATCCATGTGTGGTCTCTGTAGAGAACACACATTTCAATGACACTGGTGGATCCATATGTGGTATGTGAAAAGAACACACATGCAATGACTCTGGTTGTTGTTAGTGAAAAGAACACACATGCAATGACACTGGTGGATCCATAGGTGGTATGTGAAAAGAACACACATTTCAATGAATCTGGTTGTTGTTACTAAAAATAACACACATGCAATGACACTGGTGGATCCATGGGTGGATTGTGAAAAGAACACACATGCAATGACACTGGTGGATCCATAGGTGGTATGTGAAAAGAACACACATGCAAAATGACTCTGGTTGTTGTTAGTGAAAAGAACACACATGCAATGACTCATTGTTAGTGAAAAGAACACACATGCAATGACACTGGTGGATCCATGTGTGGTCTCTGCAGAGAACACACATTTCAATGACACTAGTGGATCCATATGTGGTATGTGAAAAGAACACACATGCAATGACTCTGGTTGTTGTTAGTGAAAAGAACACACATGCAATGACACTGGTGGATCCATAGGTGGTATGTGAAAAGAACACACATGCAAAATGACTCTGGTTGTTGTTACTAAAAAGAACACACGTGCAATGACACTGGTGGATCCATGTGAAAAGAACACACATGCAATGACACTGGTGTATCCATAGGTGGTATGTGAAAAGAACACACATTTCAATGACTCTGGTTGTTGTTACTAAAAAGAACACACATGCAATGACACTGGTGGATCCATGTGTGGTCTCTGTAGAGAACACACATTTCAATGACATTGGTGGATCCATATGTGGTATGTGAAAAGAACACACATGCAATGACTCTGGTTGTTGTTAGTGAAAAGAACACACATGCAATGATACTGGTGGATCCATAGGTGGTATGTGAAAAGAACACACATGCAAAATGACTCTGGTTGTTGTTACTAAAAAGAAAACACATGCAATGACACTAGTGGATCCATGGGTGGATTGTGAAAAGAGCACACATGCAATGACACTGGTGGATCCATATGTGGTATGTGAGAAGAACACACATGCAATGACTCTGGTTGTTGTTAGTGAAAATAACACACATGCAATGACACTGGTGGATCCATGTGTGGTCTCTGAAGAGAGCACACATTTCAATGACTCTGGTTGTTGTTAGTAAAAAGAACACACATGCAATGACACTGATGGATCCATGTGTGGTCTCTGAAGAGAACACACATGCAATGACACTGGTTGTTGTTACTAAAAAGAACACACATGCAATGACACTGGTGGATCCATAGGTGGTATGTGAAGAGAACACACATTTCAATGACTCTGGTTGTTGTTACTAAAAAGAACACACATGCAATGACACTGGTGGATCCATGTGTGGTCTCTGTAGAGAACACACATTTCAATGACACTGGTGGATCCATGTGTGGTCTCTAAAGAGAGCACACATTTCAATGACTCTGGTCGTTGTTAGTGAAAAGAACACACATCCAATGACACTGGTGGATCCATAGGTGGTATGTAAAAAGAACACACATGCAAAATGACTCTGGTTGTTGTTACTAAAAAGAACACACATGCAATGACACTGGTGGATCCATGTGTGGTCTCTGTAGAGAACACACATTTCAATGACACTGGTGGATCCATGTGTGGTCTCTAAAGAGAGCACACATTTCAATGACTCTGGTTGTTGTTAGTGAAAAGAACACACATGCAATGACAGTGGTGGATCCATAGGTGGTATGTAAAAAGAACACACATGCAAAATGACTCTGGTTGTTGTTACTAAAAAGAACACACATGCAATGACTCTCGTTGTTGTTAGTGAAAAGAACACACATGCAATGACACTGGTGGATCCATAGGTGGTATGTGAAAAGAACACACATTTCAATGAATCTGGTTGTTGTTACTAAAAATAACACACATGCAATGACACTGGTGGATCCATGGGTGGATTGTGAAACGAACGCACATGCAATGACACTGGTGGATCCATAGGTGGTATGTGAAAATGACACACATGCAAAATGACTCTGGTTGTTACTAAAAAGAACACACATGCAATGACACTGGTGGATCCATGTGTGGTCTCTGTAGAGAACACACATTTCAATGACACTGGTGGATCCATATGTGGTATGTGAAAAGAACACACATGCAATGACTCTGGTTGTTGTTAGTGAAAAGAACACACATGCAATGACACTGGTGGATCCATAGGTGGTATGTGAAAAGAACACACATGCAAAATGACTCTGGTTGTTGTTACTAAAAAGAACACACATGCAATGACACTGGTGGATCCATGTGAAAAGAACACACATGCAATGACACTGGTGTATCCATAGGTGGTATGTGAAAAGAACACACATTTCAATGACTCCAGTTGTTGTTACTAAAAGAACACACATGCAATGACATCGTGGATCCATGTGTGGTCTAGAGAACACATTTCAATGACATTTCTGGATCCATATGTGTTATGTGAAAAGAACACACATGCAATGACTCTGGTTGTTGTTAGTGAAAAGAACACACATGCAATGATACTGGTGGATCCATAGGTGGTATGTGAAAAGAACACACATGCAAAATGACTCTGGTTGTTGTTACTAAAAAGAAAACACATGCAATGACACTGGTGGATCCATGGGTGGATTGTGAAAAGAGCACACATGCAATGACACTGGTGGATCCATATGTGGTATGTGAGAAGAACACACATGCAATGACTCTGGTTGTTGTTAGTGAAAAGAACACACATGCAATGACACTGGTGGATCCATGTGTGGTCTCTGAAGAGAGCACACATTTCAATGACTCTGGTTGTTGTTAGTAAAAAGAACACACATGCAATGACACTGATGGATCCATGTGTGGTCTCTGAAGAGAACACACATGCAATGACACTGGTTGTTGTTACTAAAAAGAACACACATGCAATGACACTGGTGGATCCATAGGTGGTATGTGAAGAGAACACACATTTCAATGACTCTGGTTGTTGTTACTAAAAAGAACACACATGCAATGACACTGGTGGATCCATGTGTGGTCTCTGTAGAGAACACACATTTCAATGACACTGGTGGATCCATGTGTGGTCTCTAAAGAGAGCACACATTTCAATGACTCTGGTTGTTAGTGAAAAGAACACACATGCAATGACACTGGTGGATCCATAGGTGGTATGTGAAAAGAACACACATGCAAAATGACTCTGGTTGTTGTTACTAAAAAGAACACACATGCAATGACACTGGTGGATCCATGTGTGGTCTCTGTAGAGAACACACATTTCAATGACACTGGTGGATCCATGTGTGGTCTCTAAAGAGAGCACACATTTCAACGACTCTGGTTGTTGTTAGTGAAAAGAACACACATCCAATGACACTGGTGGATCCATAGGTGGTATGTAAAAAGAACACACATGGAAAATGACTCTGGTTGTTGTTACTAAAAAGAACACACATGCAATGACTCTCGTTGTTGTTAGTGAAAAGAACACACATGCAATGACACTAGTGGATCCATCGGTGGTATGTGAAAAGAACACACATTTCAATGAATCTGGTTGTTGTTACTAAAAATAACACACATGCAATGACACTGGTGGATCCATGGGTGGATTGTGAAACGAACGCACATACAATGACACTGGTGGATCCATAGGTGGTATGTGAAAATGAGACACATGTAAAATGACTCTGGTTGTTACTAAAAAGAACACACATGCAATGACACTGGTGGATCCATGTGTGGTCTCTGTAGAGAACACACATTTCAATGACACTGGTGGATCCATATGTGGTATGTGAAAAGAACACACATGCAATGACTCTGGTTGTTGTTAGTGAAAAGAACACACATGCAATGACACTGGTGGATCCATAGGTGGTATGTGAAAAGAACACACATGCAAAATGACTCTGGTTGTTGTTACTAAAAAGAACACACGTGCAATGACACTGGTGGATCCATGTGAAAAGAACACACATGCAATGACACTGGTGTATCCATAGGTGGTATGTGAAAAGAACACACATTTCAATGACTCTGGTTGTTGTTACTAAAAAGAACACACATGCAATAACACTGGTGGATCCATGTGTGGTCTAGAGAACACACATTTCAATGACATTGGTGGATCCATATGTGGTATGTGAAAAGAACACACATGCAATGACTCTGGTTGTTGTTAGTGAAAAGAACACACATGCAATGATACTGGTGGATCCATAGGTGGTATGTGAAAAGAACACACATGCAAAATGACTCTGGTTGTTGTTACTAAAAAGAAAACACATGCAATGACACTGGTGGATCCATGGGTGGATTGTGAAAAGAGCACACATGCAATGACACTGGTGGATCCATATGTGGTATGTGAAAAGAACACACATGCAATGACTCTGGTTGTTGTTAGTGAAAAGAACACACATGCAATGACACTGGTGGATCCATGTGTGGTTTCTGAAGAGAGCACACATTTCAATGACTCTGGTTGTTGTTAGTAAAAAGAACAAACATGCAATGACACTGATGGATCCATGTGTGGTCTCTGAAGAGAACACACATGCAACGACACTGGTTGTTGTTACTAAAAATAACACACATGCAATGACACTGGTGGATCCATAGGTGGTTTGTGAAGAGAACACACATTTCAATGACTCTGGTTGTTGTTACTAAAAAGAACACACATGCAATGACACTGGTGGATCCATATGTGGTCTCTGTAGAACACACATTTCAATGACACTGGTGGATCCATGTGTGGTCTCTAAAGAAACACACATTTCAATGACTCTGGTTGTTAGTGAAAAGAACACACATGCAATGACACTGGTGGATCCATAGGTGGTATGTGAAAAGAACACACATGCAAAATGACTCTGGTTGTTGTTACTAAAAAGAACACACATGCAATGACACTGGTGGATCCATGTGTGGTCTCTGTAGAGAACACACATTTCAATGACACTGGTGGATCCATGTGTGGTCTCTGAAGAGAGCACACATTTCAATGACTCTAGTTGTTGTTAGTGAAAAGAACACACATGCAATGACACTGGTGGATCCATAGGTGGTATGTAAAAAGAACACACATGCAAAATGACTCTGGTTGTTGTTACTAAAAAGAACACACATGCAATGACTCTCGTTGTTGTTAGTGAAAAGAACACACATGCAATGACACTAGTGGATCCATCGGTGGTATGTGAAAAGAACACACATTTCAATGAATCTGGTTGTTGTTACTAAAAATAACACACATGCAATGACACTGGTGGATCCATGGGTGGATTGTGAAACGAATGCACATACAATGACACTGGTGGATCCATAGGTGGTATGTGAAAATGAGACACATGCAAAATGACTCTGGTTGTTACTAAAAAGAACACACATGCAATGACACTGGTGGATCCATGTGTGGTCTCTGTAGAGAACACACATTTCAATGACACTGGTGGATCCATATGTGGTATGTGAAAAGAACACACATGCAATGACTCTGGTTGTTGTTAGTGAAAAGAACACACATGCAATGACACTGGTGGATCCATAGGTGGTATGTGAAAAGAACACACATGCAAAATGACTCTGGTTGTTGTTACTAAAAAGAACACACGTGCAATGATACTGGTGGATCGATGTGAAAAGAACACACATGCAATGACACTGGTGGATCCATAGGTGGTATGTGAAAAGAACACACATTGCAATGACTCTGGTTGTTGTTACTAAAAAGAACACACATGCAATGACACTAGTGGATCCATGTGTGGTCTCTGTAGAGAACACACATTTCAATGACATTGGTGGATCCATATGTGGTATGTGAAAAGAACACACATGCAATGACTCTGGTTGTTGTTAGTGAAAAGAACACACATGCAATGATACTGGTGGATCCATAGGTGGTATGTGAAAAGAACACACATGCCAAATGACTCTGGTTGTTGTTACTAAAAAGAACACACATGCAATGACACTGGTGGATCCATCGATGGATTGTGAAAAGAGCACACATGCAATGACACTGGTGGATCCATATGTGGTATGTGAAAAGAACACACATGCAATGACTCTGGTTGTTGTTAGTGAAAAGAACACACATGCAATGACACTGGTGGATCCATGTGTGGTCTCTGAAGAGAACACACATTTCAATGACACTTGTGGATCCATGTGGTATGTGAAAAGAACACACATGAAAAATGACTCTGGTTGTTACTTAAAAGAACACACATGCAATGACATCAGTGGATCCATGTGTGGTCTCTAGAGAGAACACATTTCAATGACCCTTGTGGATCCATATGTGGTATGTGAACAGAAAACCAATGCTATGACTCCTTTTGTTGTTAGTGAAAAGAACACACATGCAATGACACTGGTGGATCCATAGGTGGTATGTGAAAAGAACACACATGCAAAATGACTGGTTGTTGTTACTAAAAAGAACACACGTGCAATGACACTGGTGGATCCATGTGAAAAGAACACACATGCAATGACACTGGTGGATCCATAGGTGGTATGTGAAAAGAACACACATGCAAAATGACTCTGGTTATTGTTACTAAAAAGAACACACATGCAATGACACTGGTGGATCCATGTGTGGTCTCTGTAGAGAACACACATTTCAATGACACTGGTGGATCCATGTGTGGTCTCTGAAGAGAGCACACATTTCAATGACTCTGGTTGTTGTTAGTGAAAAGAACACACATGCAATGACACTGGTGGATCCATAGGTGGTATGTAAAAAGAACACACATGCAAAATGACTCTAGTTGTTGTTACTAAAAAGAACACACATGCAATGACTCATTGTTAGTGAAAAGAACACACATGCAATGACACTGGTGGATCCATAGGTGGTATGTGAAAAGAACACACATTTCAATGAATCTGGTTGTTGTTACTAAAAATAACACACATGCAATGACACTGGTGGATCCATGGGTGGATTGTGAAAAGAGCACACATGCAATGACACTGGTGGATCCATATGTGGTATGTGAAAAGAACACACATGCAAAATGACTCTGGTTGTTGTTACTAAAAAGAACACACATGCAATGACACTGGTGGATCCATGTGTGGTCTCTGTAGAGAACACACATTTCAATGACACTGGTGGATCCATATGTGGTATGTGAAAAGAACACACATGCAAAATGACTCTGGTTATTGTTACTAAAAAGAACACACATGCAATGACACTGGTGGATCCATAGGTGGTATGTGAAAATGACACACATGCAAAATGACTCTGGTTGTTACTAAAAAGAACACACATGCAATGACACTGGTGGATCCATGTGTGGTCTCTGTAGAGAACACACATTTCAATGACACTGGTGGATCCATATGTGGTATGTGAAAAGAACACACATGCAATGACTCTGGTTGTTGTTAGTGAAAAGAACACACATGCAATGACACTGGTGGATCCATAGGTGGTATGTGAAAAGAACACACATGCAAAATGACTCTGGTTGTTGTTACTAAAAAGAACACACGTGCAATGACACTGGTGGATCCATGTGAAAAGAACACACATGCAATGATACTGGTGGATCCATAGGTGGTATGTGAAAAGAACACACATGCAAAATGACTCTGGTTATTGTTACTAAAAAGAACACACATGCAATGACACTGGTGGATCTATGTGTGGTCTCTATAGAGAACACACATTTCAATGACAAAGGTGGATCCATGTGTGGTCTCTAAAGAGAGCAGACATTTCAATGACTCTGGTTGTTGTTAGTGAAAAGAACACACATGCAATGACACTGGTGGATCCATAAGTGGTATGTAAAAAGAACACACATGCAAAATGACTCTAGTTGTTGTTACTAAAAAGAACACACATGCAATGACTCATTGTTAGTGAAAAGAACACACATGCAATGACACTGGTGGATCCATAGGTGGTATGTGAAAAGAACACACATTTCAATGAATCTGGTTGTTGTTACTAAAAATAACACACATGCAATGACACTGGTGGATCCATGGGTGGATTGTGAAAAGAACACACATGCAATGACACTGGTGGATCCATATGTGGTATGTGAAAAGAACACACATGCAAAATGACTCTGGTTGTTGTTACTAAAAATAACACACATGCAATGACACTGGTGGATCCATGTTTGGTCTCTGTAGAGAACACACATTTCAGTGACACTGGTGGATCCATATGTGGTATGTGAAAAGAACACACATGCAAAATGACTCTGGTTATTGTTGCTAAAAAGAACACACATGCAATGACACTGGTGGATCCATGTGTGGTCTCTGTAGAGAACACACATTTCAATGACACTGGTGGATTCATGTGTGGTCTCTGAAGAGAGCACACATTTTAATGACTCTGGTTGTTGTTAGTGAAAAGAACACACATGCAATGACACTGGTGGATCCATAGGTGGTATGTAAAAAGAACACACATGCAAAATGACTCTGGTTGTTGTTACTAAAAAGAACACACATGCAATGACTCTGGTTGTTGTTAGTGAAAAGAACACAAATGCAATGACACTGGTGGATCCATAGGTGGTATGTGAAAAGAACACACATTTCAATGGATCTAGTTGTTGTTACTAAAAATAACACACATGCAATGACACTTGTGGATCCATGGGTGGATTGTGAAACGAACACACATGCAATGACACTGGTGGATCTATAGGTGGTATGTGAAAATAACACACATGCAAAATGACTCTAGTTGTTACTAAAAAGAACACACATGCAATGACACTGGTCTATCCATGTGTGGTCTCTGTAGAGAACACACATTTTAATGAGACTGGTGGATCCATATGTGGTATGTGAAACAAACACACATGCAATGACTGTGGTTGTTGTTAATGAAAAGAACACACATGCAATGACACTAGTGGATCCATAGGTGGTATGTGAAAACAACACACATGCAAAATGAGTCTGGTTGTTGTTACTAAAAAGAACACACATGCAATGACACTGGTGGATCCATGTGAAAAGAACACACATGCAATGACACTGGTGGCTCCATAGGTGGTATGTGAAAAGAACACACATTTCAATGACTCTGGTTGTTGTTACTAAAAAGAACACACATGCAATGACACTCGTGGATCCATAGGTGGTATGTGAAAAGAACACACATTTCAATGACATTGGTGGATCCATATGTGGTATGTGAAAAGAACACACATGCAATGACTCTGGTTGTTGTTAGTGAAAAGAACACACATGCAATGATACTGGTGGATCCATAGGTGGTATGTGAAAAGAACACACATGCAAAATGACTCTGGTTGTTGTTACTAAAAAGAACACACATGCAATGACACTGGTGGATCCATGGGTGGATTGTGAAAAGAGCACACATGCAATGACATTGGTGGATCCATATGTGGTATGTGAAAAGAACACACATGCAATGACTCTGGTTGTTGTTAGTGAAAAGAACACACATGCAATGACACTGGTGGATCCATGTATGGTCTCTAAAGAGAGCACACATTTCAATGACTCTGGTTGTTGTTAGTAAAAACAATACACATGCAATGATACCAATGGATCCATGTGTGGTCTCTGAAGAGAACACACATGCAATGACACTGGTTGTTGTTACTAAAAAGAACACACATGCAATGACACTGGTGGATCCATAGGTGGTATGTGAAGAGAACACACATTTCAATGACTCTTGTTGTTGTTACTAAAAAGAACACACATGCAATGACACTGGTGGATCCATGTGTGGTCTCTGTAGAGAACACACATTTCAATGACACTGGTGGATCCATATGTGGTATGTGAAAAGAACACACATGCAAAATGACTCTGGTTGTTGTTACTAAAAAGAACACACATGCAATGACATCAGGATCCATGTGTGGTCTCTCAGAGAACACACATTTCAATGCCACTGGTGGATCCATATGTGGTATGTGAAAAGAACGCACATGAAATGACTCTGGTTGTTGTTAGTGAAAAGAACACACATGCAATGACACTGGTGGATCCATAGGTGGTATGTGAAAAAAAAACATGCAAAGTGACTCTTGTTGTTGTTACTAAAAATAACAGACATGCAATGACACTGGTGGATCCATGGGTGGATTGTGAAACGAACGCACATGCAATGACACTGGTGGATCCATAGGTGGTATGTGAAAATGACACACATGCAAAATGACTCTGTTGTTGTTACTAAAAGAACACACATGCAATGACATCAGGATACATGTGTGGTCTCTGCAGAGAACACACATTTCAATGACACTGGTGGATCCATATGTGGTATGTGAAAAAAACACACATGCAATGACTGTGGTTGTTGTTAGTGAAAAGAACACACATGCAATGACACTGGTGGATCCATAGGTGGTATGTGAAAAGAACACACATGCAAAATGACTCTGGTTGTTGTTACTAAAAAGAACACACATGCAATGACACCGGTGGATCCATTTGAAAAGAACACACATGCAATGACACTGGTGTATCCATAGGTGGTATGTGAAAAGAACACACATTTCAATGACTCTGGTTGTTGTTACTAAAAAGAACACACATGCAATAACACTGGTGGATCCATGTGTGGTCTAGAGAACACACATTTCAATGACATTGGTGGATCCATATGTGGTATGTGAAAAGAACACACATGCAATGACTCTGGTTGTTGTTAGTGAAAAGAACACACATGCAATGATACTGGTGGATCCATAGGTGGTATGTGAAAAGAACACACATGCAAAATGACTCTGGTTGTTGTTACTAAAAAGAAAACACATGCAATGACACTGGTGGATCCATGGGTGGATTGTGAAAAGAGCACACATGCAATGACACTGGTGGATCCATATGTGGTATGTGAGAAGAACACACATGCAATGACTCTGGTTGTTGTTAGTGAAAAGAACACACATGCAATGACACTGGTGGATCCATGTGTGGTCTCTGAAGAGAGCACACATTTCAATGACTCTGGTTGTTGTTAGTAAAAAGAACACACATGCAATGACACTGATGGATCCATGTGTGGTCTCTGAAGAGAACACACATGCAATGACACTGGTTGTTGTTACTAAAAAGAACACACATGCAATGACACTGGTGGATCCATAGGTGGTATGTGAAGAGAACACACATTTCAATGACTCTGGTTGTTGTTACTAAAAAGAACACACATGCAATGACACTGGTGGATCCATGTGTGGTCTCTGTAGAGAACACACATTTCAATGACACTGGTGGATCCATATGTGGTATGTGAAAAGAACACACATGCAAAATGACTCTGGTTATTGTTACTAAAAAGAACACACATGCAATGACACTGGTGGATCCATGTGTGGTCTCTGTAGAGAACACACATTTCAATGACACTGGTGGATCCATGTGTGGTCTCTAAAGAGAGCACACTTTTCAATGACTCTGGTTGTTGTTAGTAAAAAGAACACACATGCAATGACACTGGTGGATCCATAGGTGGTATGTAAAAAGAACACACATGCAAAATGACTCTGGTTGTTGTTACTAAAAAGAACACACATGCAATGACTCTCGTTGTTGTTAGTGAAAAGAACACACATGCAATGACACTGGTGGATCCATCGGTGGTATGTGAAAAGAACACACATTTCAATGAATCTAGTTGTTGTTACTAAAAATAACACACATGCAATGACACTGGTGGATCCATGGGTGGATTGTGAAAAGAACACACATGCAATGACACTGGTGGATCCATAGGTGGTATGTGAAAAGAACACACATGCAAAATGACTCTGGTTGTTGTTACTAAAAAGAACACACATGCAATGACACTGGTGGATCCATGTGTGGTCTCTGAAGAGAACACACATTTCAATGACACTGGTGGATCCATATGTGGTATGTGAAAAGAACACACATGCAATGACTCTGGTGTTGCTAGTGAAAAGAACACACATGCAATGACACTGTGGATCCATAGGTGGTATGTGAAAAGAACACACATGCAAAATGACTCGTTGTTGTTAATAAAAAGAACACACGTGCAATGACACTGGTGGATCGATGTGAAAAGAACACACATGCAATGACACTTGTGGATCCATAGGTGGTATGAGAAAAGAACACACATTGCAATGACTCTGGTTGTTACTAAAAATAACACACATGCAATGACACTGGTGGATCCATGTGTGGTCTCTGTAGAGAACACACATTTCAATGACATTGGTGGATCCATATGTGGTATGTGAAAAGAACACACATGCAATGACTCTAGTTGTTGTTAGTGAAAAGAACACACATGCAATGATACTGGTGGATCCATAGGTGGTATGTGAAAAGAACACACATGCAAAATGACTCTGGTTGTTGTTACTAAAAAGAACACACATGCAATGACACTGTGGATCCATGGGTGGATTGAAAATAGCACACATGCAATGACACTGGTGGATCCATATGTGGTATGTGAAAAGAACACACATGCAATGACTCTGGTTGTTGTTAGTGAAAAGAACACACATGCAATGACACTGGTGGATCCATGTGTGGTCTCTGAAGAGAGCACACATTTCAATGACTCTGGTTGTTGTTAGTAAAAAGAACACACATGCAATGACACTGATGGATCCATGTGTGGTCTCTGAAGAGAACACACATGCAATGACACTGGTTGTTGTTACTAAAAAGAACACACATGCAATGACACTGGTGGATCCATAGGTGGTATGTGAAGAGAACACACATTTCAATGACTCTGGTTGTTGTTACTAAAAAGAACACACATGCAATGACACTCAGGATCCATGTGGTCTCTGTAGAGAACACACATTTTAATGACACTGGTGGATCCATATGTGGTAAGTGAAAAGAACACACATGCAAAATGACTCTGGTTATTCTTACTAAAAAGAACACACATGCAATGACACTGGTGGATCCATGTGTGGTCTCTAAAGAGAGCACACATTTCAATGACTCTGGTTGTTGTTAGTAAAAAGAACACACATGCAATGACACTGGTGGATCCATAGGTGGTATGTAAAAAGAACACACATGCAAAATGACTCTGGTTGTTGTTACTAAAAAGAACACACATGCAATGACTCTCGTTGTTGTTAGTGAAAAGAACACACATGCAATGACACTGGTGGATCCATAGGTGGTATGTGAAAAGAATACACATTTCAATGAATCTAGTTGTTGTTACTAAAAAGAACACACATGCAATGACACTGTGGATCCATGGGTGGATTGTGAAAAGAACACACATGCAATGACACTGTGGATCCATAGGTGGTATGTGAAAAGACACACATGCAAAATGACTCGTTGTTGTTACTAAAAAGAACACACATGCAATGACTCTGGTGGATCCATGTGGTGTCTCAAAACACAAACAACATTTCAATGACACTGGTGGATCCATATGTGGTATGTGAAAAGAACACACATGCAATGACTCTGGTTGTTGTTAGTGAAAAGAACACACATGCAATGACACTGGTGGATCCATAGGTGGTATGTGAAAAGAACACACATGCAAAATGACTCTGGTTGTTGTTACTAAAAAGAACACACGTGCAATGATACTGGTGGATCGATGTGAAAAGAACACACATGCAATGACACTGGTGGATCCATAGGTGGTATGTGAATAGAACACATGCAATGACTCTGGTTGTTACTAAAAGAACACACATGCAATGACATCAGGATCCATGTGTGGTCTCTGTAGAGAACACATTTCAATGACATTGGTGGATCCATATGTGGTATGTGAAAAGAACACACATGCAATGACTCTAGTTGTTAGTGAAAAGAACACACATGCAATGACATCTGTGGATCCATGTGTGGTCTCTCAGAGAGAACACACATTTCAATGACACTTGTGGATCCATTTTTGTTTTGTGAAAAGAACACACATGCAAAATGACTCTGTTGTTGTTACTAAAAGAACACACATGCAATGACACTGTGCATCCATGTGGTCTCTATAGAGAACACACATTTCAATGACACTGGTGGATCCATATGTGGTATGTGAAAAGAACACATGAAATGACTCGTTGTTGTTAGTGAAAAGAACACACATGCAATGACACTGTGGATCCATAGGTGGTATGTGAAAAAACACATGCAATGACTCTTGTTGTTGTTACTAAAATAACACACATGCAATGACACTGTGGATCCATGGGTGGATTGTGAAAAGAACACACATGCAATGACACTGGTGGATCCATAGGTGGTATGTGAAAAGAACACACATGCAAAATGACTCTGGTTGTTGTTACTAAAAAGAACACACATGCAATGACACTGGTGGATCCATGTGTGGTCTCTGCAGAGAACACACATTTCAATGACACTGGTGGATCCATATGTGGTATGTGAAAAAAACACACATGCAATGACTGTGGTTGTTGTTAGTGAAAAGAACACACATGCAATGACACTGGTGGATCCATAGGTGGTATGTGAAAAGAACACACATGCAAAATGACTCTGGTTGTTGTTACTAAATAGAACACACATGCAATGACACTGTGGATCCATGTGAAAAGAACACACATGCAATGACACTGTGTGTCCATAGGTGGTATGTGAAAAGAACACACATTTCAATGACTCGTTGTTGTTACTAAAAGAACACACATGCAATGACATCAGGATCCATGTGTGGTCTAGAGAACACACATTTCAATGACATTGGTGGATCCATATGTGGTATGTGAAAAGAACACACATGCAATGACTCTGGTTGATGTTAGTGAAAAGAACACACATGCAATGATACTGGTGGATCCATAAGTGGTATGTGAAAAGAACACACATGCAAAATGACTCTGGTTGTTACTAAAAAGAAAACACATGCAATGACACTGGTGGATCCATGGGTGGATTGTGAAAAGAGCACACATGCAATGACACTGGTGGATCCATATGTGGTATGTGAGAAGAACACACATGCAATGACTCTGGTTGTTGTTAGTGAAAAGAACACACATGCAATGACACTGGTGGATCCATGTGTGGTCTCTGAAGAGAGCACACATTTCAATGACTCTGGTTGTTGTTAGTAAAAAGAACACACATGCAATGACACTGATGGATCCATGTGTGGTCTCTGAAGAGAACACACATGCAATGACACTGGTTGTTGTTACTAAAAAGAACACACATGCAATGACACTGGTGGATCCATAGGTGGTATGTGAAGAGAACACACATTTCAATGACTCTGGTTGTTGTTACTAAAAAGAACACACATGCAATGACACTGGTGGATCCATGTGTGGTCTCTGTAGAGAACACACATTTCAATGACACTGGTGGATCCATATGTGGTATGTGAAAAGAACACACATGCAAAATGACTCTGGTTATTGTTACTAAAAAGAACACACATGCAATGACACCGGTGGATCCATGTGTGGTCTCTGTAGAGAACACACATTTCAATGACACTGGTGGATCCATGTGTGGTCTCTATAGAGAACACACATTTCAATGACTCTGGTTGTTGTTACTAAAAAGAACACACATGCAATGACACTGGTGGATCCATAGGTGGTATGTAAAAAGAACACACATGCAAAATGACTCTGGTTGTTGTTACTAAAAAGAACACACATGCAATGACTCTCGTTGTTGTTAGTGAAAAGAACACACATGCAATGACACTGGTGGATCCATCGGTGGTATGTGAAAAGAACACACATTTCAATGAATCTGGTTGTTGTTACTAAAAATAACACACATGCAATGACACTGGTGGATCCATGGGTGGATTGTGAAAAGAACGCACATGCAATGACACTGGTGGATCCATAGGTGGTATGTGAAAAGAACACACATGCAAAATCACAAGCGTTGTTGTAACTAAAAAGAACAAACATGCAATGACATCGGTGGATACATGTGTGGTCTCTGCAGAGAACACACATTTCAATGACACTGGTGGATCCATATGTGGTATGTGAAAAAACACACATGCAATGACTGTGGTTGTTGTTAGTGAAAAGAACACACATGCAATGACACTGGTGGATCCATTGGTGGTATGTGAAAAGAACACACATGCAAAATGACTCTGGTTGTTGTTACTAAAAAGAACACACATGCAATGACACTGGTGGATCCATGTGAAAAGAACACACATGCAATGACACTGGTGGATCCATAGGTGGTATGTGAAAAGAACACACATTTCAATGACTCTGGTTGTTGTTACTAAAAAGAACACACATGCAATGACACTGGTGGATCCATGTGTGGTCTAGAGAACACACATTTCAATGACATTGGTGGATCCATATGTGGTATGTGAAAAGAACACACATGCAATGACTCTGGTTGTTAGTGAAAAGAACACACATGCAATGATACTGGTGGATCCATAGGTGGTATGTGAAAAGAACACACATGCAAAATGACTCTGGTTGTTGTTACTAAAAAGAAAACACATGCAATGACACTGGTGGATCCATGGGTGGATTGTGAAAAGAGCACACATGCAATGACACTGGTGGATCCATATGTGGTATGTGAGAAGAACACACATGCAATGACTCTGGTTGTTGTTAGTGAAAAGAACACACATGCAATGACACTAGTGGATCCATGTGTGGTCTCTGAAGAGAGCACACATTTCAATGACTCTGGTTGTTGTTAGTAAAAAGAACAAACATGCAATGACACTGATGGATCCATGTGTGGTCTCTAAAGAGAACACACATGCAATGACACTGGTTGTTGTTACTCAAAAGAACACACATGCAATGACACTGGTGGATCGATAGGTGGTATGTGAAGAGAACACACATTTCAATGACTCTGGTTGTTGTTACTAAAAAGAACACACATGCAATGACACTGGTGGATCCATGTGTGGTCTCTGTAGAGAACACGCATTTCAATGACTCTGGTTGTTGTTACTAAAAAGAACACACATGCAATGACACTGGTGGATCCATGTGTGGTCTCTGTAGAGAACACACATTTCAATGACACTGGTGGATCCATATGTGGTATGTGAAAAGAACACACATGCAAAATGACTCTGGTTATTGTTACTAAAAAGAACACACATGCAATGACACTGGTGGATCCATGTGTGGTCTCCATAGAGAACACACATTTCAATGACACTGGTGGATCCATTTGTGGTCTCTAAAGAGAGCACACATTTCAATGATTCTGGTTGTTGTTAGTAAAAAGAACACACATCCAATGACACTGGTGGATCCATAGGTGGTATGTAAAAAGAACACACATGCAAAATGACTCTGGTTGTTGTTACTAAAAAGAACACACATCCAATGACTCTCGTTGTTGTTAGTGAAAAGAACACACATGCAATGACACTGGTGGATCCATCGGTGGTATGTGAAAAGAATACACATTTCAATGAATCTGGTTGTTGTTACTAAAAATAACACACATGCAATGACACTGGTGGATCCATGGGTGGATTGTGAAATGAACGCACATGCAATGACACTGGTGGATCCATAGGTGGTATGTGAAAATGACACACATGCAAAATGACTCTGGTTGTTGTTACTAAAAAGAACACACATGAAATGACACTGGTGGATACATGTGTGGTCTCTGGAGAGAACACACATTTCAATGACACTGGTGGATCCATATGTGGTATGTGAAAAGAACACACATGCAATGACTCTTGTTGTTGTTAGTGAAAAGAACACACATGCAATGACACTGTGGATCCATAGGTGGTATGTGAAAAGAACACACATGCAAAATGACTCTGGTTGTTGTTACTGAAAAGAACACACGTGCAATGACACTTGTGGATCGATGTGAAAAGAACACACATGCAATGACACTTGTGGATCCATAGGTGGTATGTGAAAAGAACACACATTGCAATGACTCTGGTTGTTGTTACTAAAAAGAACACACATGCAATGACATCAGGGATCCATGTGTGGTCTCTGAGAGAACACACATTTCAATGACATTGGTGGATCCGTATGTGGTATGTGAAAAAAACACACATGCAATGACTCTAGTTGTTAGTGAAAAGAACACACATGCAATGATACTGTGGATCCATAGGTGGTATGTGAAAAGAACACACATGCATCATGTCTCGAGTTGTTGTTACTAAAAAGAACACACATGCAATGACACTGGTGGATCCATCGGTGGATTGTGAAAAGAGCACACATGCAATGACACTGGTGGATCCATATGTGGTATGTGAAAAGAACACACATGCAATGACTCTGGTTGTTGTTAGTGAAAAGAACACACATGCAATGACACTGGTGGATCCATGTGTGGTCTCTGAAGAGAGCACACATTTCAATGACTCTGGTTGTTGTTAGTAAAAAGAATACACATGCAATGATACCAATGGATCCATGTGTGGTCTCTGAAGAGAACACACATGCAATGACACTGGTTGTTACTAAAAAGAACACACATGCAATGACACTGGTGGATCCATAGGTGGTATGTGAAAATGACACACATGCAAAATGACTCTGGTTGTTACTAAAAAGAACACACATGCAATGACACTGGTGGATCCATGTGTGGTCTCTGTAGAGAACACACATTTCAATGACACTGGTGGATCTATATGTAGTATGTGAAAAGAACACACATACAAAATGACTCTGGTTATTGTTACTAAAAAGAACACACATGCAATGACACTGGTGGATCCATGTGTGGTCTCTGTAGAGAACACACATTTCAATGACACTAGAGGATCCATGTGAGGTCTCTAAAGAGAGCACACATTTCAATGACTCTGGTTGTTGTTAGTGAAAAGAACACACATGCAATGACACTAGTGGATCCATAGGCGGTATGTAAAAAGAACACACATGCAAAATGACTCTAGTTGTTGTTACTAAAAAGAACGCACATGCAATGACTCTGGTTGTTGTTAGTGAAAAGAACACACATGCAATGACACTGGTGGATCCATAGGTGGTATGTGAAAAGAACACACATTCAATGACACTGGTGGATCCATATGTGGTATGTGAAAAGAACACACATGCAAAATGACTCTGGTTGTTGTTACTAAAAAGAACACACATGCAATGACACAGGTGCATCCATGTGTGGTCTCTATAGAGAACACACATTTCAATGCCACTGGTGGATCCATATGTGGTATGTGAAAAGAACGCACATGAAATGACTCTGGTTGTTGTTGGTGAAAAGAACACACATGCAATGACACTGGTGGATCCATAGGTGGTATGTGAAAAAAAAACACATGCAAAGTGACTCTTGTTGTTGTTACTAAAAATAACGCACATGCAATGACACTGGTGGATCCATGGGTGGATTGTGAAAAGAACACACATGCAATGACACTGGTGGATCCATAGGTGGTATGTGAAAAGAACACACATGCAAAATGACTCTGGTTGTTGTTACTAAAAAGAACACACGTGCAATGACACTGGTGGATCGATGTGAAAAGAACACACATGCAATGACACTGGTGGATCCATAGGTGGTATGTGAAAAGAACACACATTGCAATGACTCTGGTTGTTGTTACTAAAAAGAACACACATGCAATGACACTGGTGGATCCATGTGTGGTCTCTGTAGAGAACACACATTTCAATGACATTGGTGGATCCATATGTGGTATGTGAAAAAAAACACATGCAATGACTCTAGTTGTTGTTAGTGAAAAGAACACACATGTAATGATACTGGTGGATCCATAGGTGGTATGTGAAAAGAACACACATGCAAAATGACTCTGGTTGTTGTTACTAAAAAGAACACACATGCAATGACACTGGTGGATCCATGGGTGGATTGTGAAAAGAGCACACATGCAATGACACTGGTGGATCTATATGTGGTATGTGAAAAGAACACACATGCAATGACTCTGGTTGTTGTTAGTGAAAAGAACACACATGCAATGACACTGGTGGATCCATGTGTGGTCTCTAAAGAGAGCACACATTTCAATGACTCTGGTTGTTGTTAGTAAAAAGAAGACACATGCAATGATACCAATGGATCCATGTGTGGTCTGTGAAGAGAACACACATGCAATGACACTGATTGTTGTTACTAAAAAGAACACACATGCAATGACACTTGTGGATCGATAGGTGGTATGTGAAAAGAACACACATGCAAAATGACTCTGGTTGTTACTAAAAAGAACACACATGCAATGACACTTGGTGGATCCATGTGGTCTCTGAGAGAACACACATTTCAATGACACTGTGGATCTATATGGTATGTGAAAAGAACACACATACAAAATGACTCTGGTTATTGTTACTAAAAGAACACACATGCAATGACATGGTGGATCTATGTGTGGTCTCAGAACAGAAAACACATTTCAATGACACTGGTGGATCCATGTGTGGTCTCTAAAGAGAGCACACATTTCAATGACTCTGGTTGTTGTTAGTGAAAAGAACACACATGCAATGACACTAGTGGATCCATAGGCGGTATGTAAAAAGAACACACATGCAAAATGACTCTAGTTGTTACTAAAAAGAACACACATGCAATGACTCTGGTTGTTGTTAGTGAAAAGAACACACATGCAATGACACTCGTGGATCCATAGGTGGTATGTGAAAAGAACACACATTCAATGACACTGGTGGATCCATATGTGGTATGTGAAAAGAACACACATGCAAAATTACTCTCGTTGTTGTTACTAAAAAGAACACACATGCAATGACACTGGTGGATCCATGTGTGGTCTCTGTAGAGAACACACATTTCAATGCCACTGGTGGATCCATATGTGGTATGTGAAAAGAACGCACATGAAATGACTCTGGTTGTTGTTAGTGAAAAGAACACACATGCAATGACACTGGTGGATCCATAGGTGGTATATGAAAAAAAACACATGCAAAGTGACTCTTGTTATTGTTACTAAAATTAACACACATGCAATGACACTGTTGGATCAATGGGTGGATTGTGAAAAGAACACACATGCAATGACACTGGTGGATCCATAGGTGGTATGTGAAGAGAACACACATGCAAAATGACTGGTTGTTGTTACTAAAAGAACACACATGCAATGACATCAGGATCCATGTGTGGTCTCTGCAGAGAACTCACATTTCAATGACACTGGTGGATCCATATGTGGTATGTGAAAAGAACACACATGCAATGACTGTGGTTGTTGTTAGTGAAAAGAACACACATGCAATGACACTGGTGGATCCATAGGTGGTATGTGAAAAGAACACACATGCAAAATGACTCTGGTTGTTGTTACTAAAAAGAACACACATGCAATGACACTGGTGGATCCATGTGTGGTCTCTGAAGAGAACACACATTTCAATGACACTGGTGGATCCATATGTGGTGAGTGAAAAGAACACACATGCAAAATGACTCTGGTTGTTACTAAAAAGAACACACACATGCAATGACACTGGTGGATCCATGTGTGGTCTCCCAAGAGAACACACATTTCAATGACACTGGTGGATCCATTTGTGGTCTCTAAAGAGAGCACACATTGACAATGATTCTGTTGTTGTTAGTAAAAAGAACACACATCCAATGACACTGGTGGATCCATAGGTGGTATGTAAAAAGAACACACATGCAAAATGACTCTGGTTGTTGTTACTAAAAAGAACACACATGCAATGACTCTCGTTGTTGTTAGTGAAAAGAACACACATGCAATGACACTGGTGGATCCATCGGTGGTATGTGAAAAGAATACACATTTCAATGAATCTGGTTGTTGTTACTAAAAATAACACACATGCAATGACACTGGTGGATCCATGGGTGGATTGTGAAATGAACGCACATGCAATGACACTGGTGGATCCATAGGTGGTATGTGAAAATGACACACATGCAAAATGACTCTGGTTGTTGTTACTAAAAAGAACACACATGAAATGACACTGGTGGATACATGTGTGGTCTCTGGAGAGAACACACATTTCAATGACACTGGTGGATCCATATGTGGTATGTGAAAAGAACACACATGCAATGACTCTTGTTGTTGTTAGTGAAAAGAACACACATGCAATGACACTGGTGGAGCCATAGGTGGTATGTGAAAAGAACACACATGCAAAATGACTTGGTTGTTGTTACTAAAAAGAACACACGTGCAATGACACTGGTGGATCGATGTGAAAAGAACACACATGCAATGACACTTGTGGATCCATAGGTGGTATGAGAAAAGAACACACATTGCAATGACTCTGGTTGTTGTTACTAAAAAGAACACACATGCAATGACACTGGTGGATCCATGTGTGGTCTCTGTAGAGAACACACATTTCAATGACATTGGTGGATCCATATGTGGTATGTGAAAAAAAACACATGCAATGACTCTAGTTGTTGTTAGTGAAAAGAACACACATGTAATGATACTGGTGGATCCATAGGTGGTATGTGAAAAGAACACACATGCAAAATGACTCTGGTTGTTGTTACTAAAAAGAACACACATGCAATGACACTGGTGGATCCATGGGTGGATTGTGAAAAGAGCACACATGCAATGACAGTGGTGGATCTATATGTGGTATGTGAAAAGAACACACATGCAATGACTCTGGTTGTTGTTAGTGAAAAGAACACACATGCAATGACACTGGTGGATCCATGTGTGGTCTCTAAAGAGAGCACACATTTCAATGACTCTGGTTGTTGTTAGTAAAAAGAAGACACATGCAATGATACCAATGGATCCATGTGTGGTCTGTGAAGAGAACACACATGCAATGACACTGATTGTTGTTACTAAAAAGAACACACATGCAATGACACTGGTGGATCGATAGGTGGTATGTGAAAATGACACACATGCAAAATGACTCTGGTTGTTACTAAAAAGAACACACATGCAATGACACTGGTGGATCCATGTGTGGTCTCTGTAGAGAACACACATTTCAATGACACTGGTGGATCTATATGTAGTATGTGAAAAGAACACACATACAAAATGACTCTGGTTATTGTTACTAAAAAGAACACACATGCAATGACACTGGTGGATCTATGTGTGGTCTCTGTAGAGAACACACATTTCAATGACACTGGTGGATCCATGTGTGGTCTCTAAAGAGAGCACACATTTCAATGACTCTGGTTGTTGTTAGTGAAAAGAACACACATGCAATGACACTAGTGGATCCATAGGCGGTATGTAAAAAGAACACACATGCAAAATGACTCTAGTTGTTGTTACTAAAAAGAACGCACATGCAATGACTCTGGTTGTTGTTAGTGAAAAGAACACACATGCAATGACACTGGTGGATCCATAGGTGGTATGTGAAAAGAACACACATTCAATGACACTGGTGGATCCATATGTGGTATGTGAAAAGAACACACATGCAAAATGACTCTGGTTGTTGTTACTAAAAAGAACACACATGCAATGGCACTGGTGGATCCATGTGTGGTCTCTATAGAGAACACACATTTCAATGCCACTGGTGGATCCATATGTGGTATGTGAAAAGAACGCACATGAAATGACTCTGGTTGTTGTTGGTGAAAAGAACACACATGCAATGACACTGGTGGATCCATAGGTGGTATGTGAAAAAAAAACACATGCAAAGTGACTCTTGTTGTTGTTACTAAAAATAACGCACATGCAATGACACTGGTGGATCCATGGGTGGATTGTGAAAAGAACACACATGCAATGACACTGGTGGATCCATAGGTGGTATGTGAAAAGAACACACATGCAAAATGACTCTGGTTGTTGTTACTAAAAAGAACACACATGCAATGACACTGGTGGATCCATGTGTGGTCTCTGCAGAGAACACACATTTCAATGACACTGGTGGATCCATATGTGGTATGTGAAAAAAACACACATGCAATGACTGTGGTTGTTGTTAGTGAAAAGAACACACATGCAATGACACTGGTGGATCCATAGGTGGTATGTGAAAAGAACACACATGCAAAATGACTCTGGTTGTTGTTACTAAAAAGAACACACGTGCAATGACACTGGTGGATCCATGTGAAAAGAACACACATGCAATGACACTGGTGTGTCCATAGGTGGTATGTGAAAAGAACACACATTTCAATGACTCTGGTTGTTGTTACTAAAAAGAACACACATGCAAAGACACTGGTGGATCCATGTGTGGTCTAGAGAACACACATTTCAATGACATTGGTGGATCCATATGTGGTATGTGAAAAGAACACACATGCAAAATGACTCTGGTTGTTGTTACTAAAAAGAAAACACATGCAATGACACTGGTGGATCCATGGGTGGATTGTGAAAAGAGCACACATGCAATGACAGTGGTGGATCCATATGTGGTATGTGAGAAGAACACACATGCAATGACTCTGGTTGTTGTTAGTGAAAAGAACACACATGCAATGACACTGGTGGATCCATGTGTGGTCTCTGAAGAGAGCACATATTTCAATGACTCTGGTTGTTGTTAGTAAAAAGAACACACATGCAATGACACTGATGGATCCATGTGTGGTCTCTGAAGAGAACACACATGCAATGACACTGGTTGTTGATACTAAAAAGAACACACATGCAATGACACTGGTGGATCCATAGGTGGTATGTGAAGAGAACACACATTTCAATGACTCTGGTTGTTGTTACTAAAAAGAACACACATGCAATGACACTGGTGGATCCATGTGTGGTCTCTGTAGAGAACACACATTTCAATGACACTGGTGGATCCATATGTGGTAAGTGAAAAGAACACACATGCAAAATGACTCTGGTTATTGTTACTAAAAAGAACACACATGCAATGACACTGGTGGATCCATGTGTGGTCTCTGTAGAGAACACACATTTCAATGACACTGGTGGATCCATGTGTGGTCTCTAAAGAGAGCACACATTTCAATGACTCTGGTTGTTGTTAGTAAAAAGAACACACATCCAATGACACTGGTGGATCCATAGGTGGTATGTAAAAAGAACACACATGCAAAATGACTCTGGTTGTTGTTACTAAAAAGAACACACATCCAATGACTCTCGTTGTTGTTAGTGAAAAGAACACACATGCAATGACACTGGTGGATCCATCGGTGGTATGTGAAAAGAATACACATTTCAATGAATCTGGTTGTTGTTACTAAAAATAACACACATGCAATGACACTGGTGGATCCATGGGTGGATTGTGAAACGAACGCACATGCAATGACACTGGTGGATCCATAGGTGGTATGTGAAAATGACACACATGCAAAATGACTCTGGTTGTTGTTACTAAAAAGAACACACATGCAATGACACTGGTGGATACATGTGTGGTCTCTGCAGAGAACACACATTTCAATGACACTGGTGGATCCATATGTGGTATGTGAAAAAACACACATGCAATGACTGTGGTTGTTGTTAGTGAAAAGAACACACATGCAATGACACTGGTGGATCCATAGGTGGTATGTGAAAAGAACACACATGCAAAATGACTCTGGTTGTTGTTACTAAAAATAACACACATGCAATGACACTGGTGGATCCATGTGAAAAGAACACACATGCAATGACACTGGTGGATCCATAGGTGGTATGTGAAAAGAACACACATTTCAATGACTCTGGTTGTTGTTACTAAAAAGAACACACATGCAAAGACACTGGTGGATCCATGTGTGGTCTAGAGAACACACATTTCAATGACATTGGTGGATCCATATGTGGTATGTGAAAAGAACACACATGCAATGACTCTGGTTGATGTTAGTGAAAAGAACACACATGCAATGATACTGGTGGATCCATAGGTGGTATGTGAAAAGAACACACATGCAAAATGACTCTGGTTGTTGTTACTAAAAAGAAAACACATGCAATGACACTCGTGGATCCATGGGTGGATTGTGAAAAGAGCACACATGCAATGCCACTGGTGGATCCATATGTGGTATGTGAGAAGAACACACATGCAATGACTCTGGTTGTTGTTAGTGAAAAGAACACACATGCAATGACACTGGTGGATCCATGTGTGGTCTCTGAAGAGAGCACATATTTCAATGACTCTGGTTGTTGTTAGTAAAAAGAACACACATGCAATGACACTGATGGATCCATGTGTGGTCTCTGAAGAGAACACACATGCAATGACACTGGTTGTTGTTACTAAAAAGAACACACATGCAATGACACTGGTGGATCCATAGGTGGTATGTGAAGAGAACACACATTTCAATGACTCTGGTTGTTGTTACTAAAAATAACACACATGCAATGACACTGGTGGATCCATGTGTGGTCTCTGTAGAGAACACGCATTTCAATGACTCTGGTTGTTGTTACTAAAAAGAACACACATGCAATGACACTGGTAGATCCATGTGTGGTCTCTGTAGAGAACACACATTTCAATGACACTGGTGGATCCATATGTGGTAAGTGAAAAGAACACACATGCAAAATGACTCTGGTTATTGTTACTAAAAAGAACACACATGCAATGATACTGGTGGATCCATGTGTGGTCTCTGTAGAGAACACACATTTCAATGACACTGGTGGATCCATTTGTGGTCTCTAAAGAGAGCACACATTTCAATGATTCTGGTTGTTGTTAGTAAAAAGAACACACATCCAATGACACTGGTGGATCCATAGGTGGTATGTAAAAAGAACACACATGCAAAATGACTCTGGTTGTTGTTACTAAAAAGAACACACATCCAATGACTCTCGTTGTTGTTAGTGAAAAGAACACACATGCAATGACACTGGTGGATCCATCGGTGGTACTTGAAAAGAATACACATTTCAATGAATCTGGTTATTGTTACTAAAAATAACACACATGCAATGACACTGGTGGATCCATGGGTGGATTGTGAAACGAACGCACATGCAATGACACTGGTGGATCCATAGGTGGTATGTGAAAAGACACACATGCAAAATGACTCTGGTTGTTGTTACTAAAAGAACACACATGCAATGACATCAGGATACATGTGGTGTCTGCAGACAACACACATTTCAATGACACTGGTGGATCCATATGTGGTATGTGAAAAGAACACACATGCAATGACTCTGGTTGTTGTTAGTGAAAAGAACACACATGCAATGACACTGGTGGAGCCATAGGTGGTATGTGAAAAGAACACACATGCAAAATGACTTGGTTGTTGTTACTAAAAAGAACACACGTGCAATGACACTGGTGGATCGATGTGAAAAGAACACACATGCAATGACACTTGTGGATCCATAGGTGGTATGAGAAAAGAACACACATTGCAATGACTCTGGTTGTTGTTACTAAAAAGAACACACATGCAATGACACTGGTGGATCCATGTGTGGTCTCTGTAGAGAACACACATTTCAATGACATTGGTGGATCCATATGTGGTATGTGAAAAAAAACACATGCAATGACTCTAGTTGTTGTTAGTGAAAAGAACACACATGTAATGATACTGGTGGATCCATAGGTGGTATGTGAAAAGAACACACATGCAAAATGACTCTGGTTATTGTTACTAAAAAGAACACACATGCAATGACACTGGTGGATCCATGGGTGGATTGTGAAAAGAGCACACATGCAATGACAGTGGTGGATCTATATGTGGTATGTGAAAAGAACACACATGCAATGACTCTGGTTGTTGTTAGTGAAAAGAACACACATGCAATGACACTGGTGGATCCATGTGTGGTCTCTAAAGAGAGCACACATTTCAATGACTCTGGTTGTTGTTAGTAAAAAGAAGACACATGCAATGATACCAATGGATCCATGTGTGGTCTGTGAAGAGAACACACATGCAATGACACTGATTGTTGTTACTAAAAAGAACACACATGCAATGACACTGATTGTTGTTACTAAAAAGAACACACATGCAATGACACTGGTGGATCGATAGGTGGTATGTGAAAATGACACACATGCAAAATGACTCTGGTTGTTACTAAAAAGAACACACATGCAATGACACTGGTGGATCCATGTGTGGTCTCTGTAGAGAACACACATTTCAATGACACTGGTGGATCTATATGTAGTATGTGAAAAGAACACACATACAAAATGACTCTGGTTATTGTTACTAAAAAGAACACACATGCAATGACACTGGTGGATCTATGTGTGGTCTCTGTAGAGAACACACATTTCAATGACACTATAGGATCCATGTTAGGTCTCTAAAGAGAGCACACATTTCAATGACTCTGGTTGTTGTTAGTGAAAAGAACACACATGCAATGACACTAGTAGATCCATAGGCGGTATGTAAAAAGAACACACATGCAAAATGACTCTAGTTGTTGTTACTAAAAAGAAAACACATGCAATGACACTCGTGGATCCATGGGTGGATTGTGAAAAGAGCACACATGCAATGCCACTGGTGGATCCATATGTGGTATGTGAGAAGAACACACATGCAATGACTCTGGTTGTTGTTAGTGAAAAGAACACACATGCAATGACACTGGTGGATCCATGTGTGGTCTCTGAAGAGAGCACATATTTCAATGACTCTGGTTGTTGTTAGTAAAAAGAACACACATGCAATGACACTGATGGATCCATGTGTGGTCTCTGAAGAGAACACACATGCAATGACACTGGTTGTTGTTACTAAAAAGAACACACATGCAATGACACTGGTGGATCCATAGGTGGTATGTGAAGAGAACACACATTTCAATGACTCTGGTTGTTGTTACTAAAAAGAACACACATGCAATGACACTGGTGGATCCATGTGTGGTCTCTGTAGAGAACACGCATTTCAATGACTCTGGTTGTTGTTACTAAAAAGAACACACATGCAATGACATCAGGATCCATGTGTGGTCTCTGTAGAGAACACATTTCAATGACACTTGGTGGATCCATATGTGGTAAGTGAAAAGAACACACATGCAAAATGACTCTGGTTATTGTTACTAAAAAGAACACACATGCAATGACACTGGTGGATCCATGTGTGGTCTCTGTAGAGAACACACATTTCAATGACACTGGTGGATCCATTTGTGGTCTCTAAAGAGAGCACACATTTCAATGATTCTGGTTGTTGTTAGTAAAAAGAACACACATCCAATGACACTGGTGGATCCATAGGTGGTATGTAAAAAGAACACACATGCAAAATGACTCTGGTTGTTGTTACTAAAAAGAACACACATCCAATGACTCTCGTTGTTGTTAGTGAAAAGAACACACATGCAATGACACTGGTGGATCCATCGGTGGTATGTGAAAAGAATACACATTTCAATGAATCTGGTTATTGTTACTAAAAATAACACACATGCAATGACACTGGTGGATCCATGGGTGGATTGTGAAACGAACGCACATGCAATGACACTGGTGGATCCATAGGTGGTATGTGAAAATGACACACATGCAAAATGACTCTGGTTGTTGTTACTAAAAAGAACACACATGCAATGACACTGGTGGATACATGTGTGGTCTCTGCAGAGAACACACATTTCAATGACACTGGTGGATCCATATGTGGTATGTGAAAAGAACACACATGCAATGACTCTGGTTGTTGTTAGTGAAAAGAACACACATGCAATGACACTGGTGGAGCCATAGGTGGTATGTGAAAAGAACACACATGCAAAATGACTTGGTTGTTGTTACTAAAAAGAACACACGTGCAATGACACTGGTGGATCGATGTGAAAAGAACACACATGCAATGACACTTGTGGATCCATAGGTGGTATGAGAAAAGAACACACATTGCAATGACTCTGGTTGTTGTTACTAAAAAGAACACACATGCAATGACACTGGTGGATCCATGTGTGGTCTCTGTAGAGAACACACATTTCAATGACATTGGTGGATCCATATGTGGTATGTGAAAAAAAACACATGCAATGACTCTAGTTGTTGTTAGTGAAAAGAACACACATGTAATGATACTGGTGGATCCATAGGTGGTATGTGAAAAGAACACACATGCAAAATGACTCTGGTTGTTGTTACTACAAAGAACACACATGCAATGACACTGGTGGATCCATGGGTGGATTGTGAAAAGAGCACACATGCAATGACAGTGGTGGATCTATATGTGGTATGTGAAAAGAACACACATGCAATGACTCTGGTTGTTGTTAGTGAAAAGAACACACATGCAATGACACTGGTGGATCCATGTGTGGTCTCTAAAGAGAGCACACATTTCAATGACACTGGTGGATCTATATGTAGTATGTGAAAAGAACACACATACAAAATGACTCTGGTTATTGTTACTAAAAATAACACACATGCAATGACACTGGTGGATCTATGTGTGGTCTCTGTAGAGAACACACATTTCAATGACACTGGTGGATCCATGTGTGGTCTCTAAAGAGAGCACACATTTCAATGACTCTGGTTGTTGTTAGTGAAAAGAACACACATGCAATGACACTAGTAGATCCATAGGCGGTATGTAAAAAGAACACACATGCAAAATGACTCTAGTTGTTGTTACTAAAAAGAACACACATGCAATGACTCTGGTTGTTGTTAGTGAAAAGAACACCCATGCAATGACACTGGTGGATCCATAGGTGGTATGTGAAAAGAACACACATTCAATGACACTGGTGGATCCATATGTGGTATGTGAAAAGAACACACATGCAAAATGACTCTGGTTATTGTTACTAAAAAGAACTCACATGCAATGACACTGGTGGATCCATGTGTGGTCTCTATAGAGAACACACATTTCAATGACACTGGTGGATCCATGTGTGGTCTGTGAAAAGAACACACATGCAATGACTCTAGTTGTTGTTAGTGAAAAGAACACACATGCAATGACACTGGTGGATCCATGTGTGGTCTCTGAAGAGAGCACACATTTCAATGACTCTGGTTGTTGTTACTAAAAAGATCACACATGCAATGACACTGATGGATCCATGTGTGGTCTCTGAAGAGAACACACATGCAATTACACTGGTTGTTGTTACTAAAAAGAACACACATGCAATGACACTGGTGGATCCATAGGTGGTATGTGAAAATGACACACATGCAAAATGACTCTAGTTGTTACTAAAAAGAACACACATGCAATGACACTGGTGGATCCATGTGTGGTCTCTGTAGAGAACACACATTTCAATGACACTGGTGGATCCATATGTGGTATGTGAAAAGAACACACATGCAATGACTCTGGTTGTTGTTAGTGAAAAGAACACACATGCAATGACACTGGTGGATCCATAGGTAGTATGTGAAAAGAACACACATGCAAAATGAATCTGGTTATTGTTACTAAAAAGAACACACATGCAATGACACTGGTGGATCTATGTGTGGTCTCTGTAGAGAACACACATTTCAATGACACTGGTGGATCCATGTGTGGTCTCTAAAGAGAGCACACATTTCAATAACTCTGGTTGTTGTTAGTGAAAAGAACACACATGCAATGACACTAGTGGATCCATAGGTGGTATGTAAAAAGAAC
Organism: Avena insularis; assembly: GCA_023614405.1. Lineage (NCBI taxonomy): Eukaryota > Viridiplantae > Streptophyta > Magnoliopsida > Poales > Poaceae > Avena > Avena insularis. The sequence continues at coordinate 73,430,636 of CM042688.1, read as the reverse complement.
ACACATGCAAAATGACTCTAGTTGTTGTTACTAAAAAGAACACACATGCAATGACTCTCGTTGTTGTTAGTGAAAAGAACACACATGCAATGACACTGGTGGATCCATAGGTGGTATGTGAAAAGCACACACATTTCAATGAATCTGGTTGTTGTTACTAAAAATAACACACATGCAATGACACTGGTGGATCCATGGGTGGATTGGGAAAAGAGCACACATGCAATGACACTTGTGGATCCATATGTGGTATGTGAAAAGAACACACATGCAAAATGACTCTGGTTGTTGTTACTAAAAAGAACACACATGCAATGACACTGGTGGATCCATGTGTGGTCTCTATAGAGAACACACATTTCAGTGACACTGGTGGATCCATATGTGGTATGTGAAAAGAACACACATGCAAAATGACTCTGGTTATTGTTACTAAAAAGAACTCACATGCAATGACACTGGTGGATCCATGTGTGGTCTCTATAGAGAACACACATTTCAATGACACTGGTGGATCCATGTGTGGTCTGTGAAGAGAGCACACATTTCATTGACTCTGGTTGTTGTTAGTGAAAAGAACACACATGCAATTACACTGGTGGATCCATAGGTGGTATGTAAAAAGAACACACATGCAAAATGACTCTGGTTGTTGTTACTAAAAAGAACACACATGCAATGACTCTGGTTGTTATTAGTGAAATGAACACAAATGAAATAAAAATGGTGGATCCATAGGTGGTATGTGAAAAGAACACACATTCCAATGGATCTAGTTGTTGTTACTAAAAATAACACACATGCAATGACACTGGTGGATCCATGGGTGGATTGTGAAACGAACACACATGCAATGACACTGGTGGATCCATAGGTGGTATGTGAAAATAACACACATGCAAAATGACTCTAGTTGTTACTAAAAAGAACACACATGCAATGACACTGGTGGATCTATGTTGTAACATCCCAAAAATCATGTTTCAAAAACTCATTCATTTCATTCTTTGCATCATTCATCCATTTAGGGTTTTTCTCAAAATCATTTAGAAACACAAACTTTGGCTATGATTTCATGTGGGCAATTTATCTCAATTAGCCAACACCCTTTGGGATTTGATTGTCCATGATCTTGTTTGCTTGCCTCCATGGTTGGAAAGATTAGAAGTAGCATTTAAACCCAATATTCCAAATTTAGAAATATTTTATAAACCCTATTCCAAATATTTGCAACTAGAGCAAATCTCTGTTTATTTTGAAACCCAAGCTTGACCAAGCCTTTGCAAGGTAACCACTAGGTTAATTGATTGTTCTTGAACCTACTGAACCCTGCAAAAATCCCCAAAGAAGTTTGAATTCAAAAGGATTTGAATTCATATCAAATTCTATCCAGAAAATAGAATTAGAAAAAGAAAAAGCTTAAAGAAAAGAAAAAGGCCGCGCGGCCAGAATCTGGCCCAGCAGCGGATGAAGCCCAGCAAGCCCACCCGGGGACCTCCTTTTCCTTCTCACACGCAGAACACGCCCAGACCCGACACCCACTTGACTCAAGGCCTCACGACAGCGGCCTTCTCCACGCCAAGATCGTCTTCCCCTGTCTCGCGACGATCTCCGCCACGACCGCTGCCGCAGTTGATGCCGGAGTAATTGGGCATTAATCGACGGCGTTTCGTCGAGCATCCGCTATAAGACCCCTCTCGCATCGCGATCATTTTCCCCAAACACCTCGCTCCGCCACCAGGCTGTTCTCAATCCACTTTGCACCACATGGACAGAGCCTCTCGCGATCGATTCCGGTGAGCCTAGTGACCCCTCCGCCTCTCGTTCTACAACTGACTCAGCATGTCTTTGCGCATCTCCCGACCTCACTAGTCTGTCTGACGCCTGTGTCGCCGGTTCCACGACACCGCGAAAGCACCGACGGCGACATCAACTCCGACGAAGTTTTCCCGTAGGTACAGACCGCCTCGCCCCGTTCATGCTCACTACTCGCCTTGACCTCGTGAACCTAACCGTGTCATTATCTTGCCTTGGGTGATTCACGGCGACGCCCCCGACGCACACCGACGCACGACGCCGCCACGAACTCCGGTGAGCAATCGCGGCGTGCTCGGCGCCCTTGACCAACCGCAGTGCGACGAAGCTTGCCGTGACCTCCTGAGCCCGGTGAGCTACTCTCGATCTCACTTACCTCCTGCATCGTCGGCAACGCTATCGATTCGCCGCCGGTAGCCGCCGCCCCGCCGCCGCTTGGCGAGTAGTCGCCGTTAGATCTGCATCGTGGCGCTAGGATAGATCCACTTAACCCAAGCGTACGCGATCTGAGCCGCAGCTGCCCTTTAGATCCAGCGGTCAGTATCGCTCGATCCGATTTAACCGATGCGGCGAATAAAAACATGACGCGTGGCTAGGAGCTGATCTGAAAATAGAATTTAAAACATTTTGATCCAGATTTCAAATGCCTATATCTTTTGAATCCACGTTAGAATTTTGCAAACTTTATACCGTTGATTCAGAAAACAAGACCTTTCTGCCTATCCTTTTTGTTTAGCAAATAGTAACCATTAGATGTGCTAAAATTGCAGAGACTTGTTTGAGGCCTTTTTGAGTATAGATTTAGTTTAGTATTTTGTTTTAGGGTTATTTAAGTTGTCTTGGCTATTTTGTGACTTGTTTAGTTTCTGTATTCATGCACTTGCTTGGTGGAGTTTTCAAAAATCATCACTTGGTAGATTCATGCATGCATGCATTCATACTATTTCTTGTTTGCATATACTTGTGTGTAATTTTGTGCTACAACTTTGTGTGTAGATTTTGCTAGTGATTGTGATTGTGACGAGTGCTACTCTCCACACTACCAAGGCAAGTGATATCATCATGAATATTCCATTCCTATATTTTATTTATGCATTAGTAATATTTTTCTAAGTATAGGACTTGCATGGTTATTTGCCAAGAACAAGCTATGCTTTGGGAAAACCTATTAGGTGAAGCCTTAGTGAAAATTTCCTAAGTCCAGATTCCTATTACTATCATGCTTAGCCTAGCTACTAGAAAACAAGGGTGGTTTATATATTCACTATGGAAAAATTTCTAAATCTAAGGACTTATGTTTTTGTAAAATAAAACAACTAAGTTAATGAACCACCTGGGTGGAATGGAAGGAATGGCTTATGTTGAGTGGTTCACAAGGCCAGGGATTGGCTTGTGTATCTCACTTGTGGATGGCCACCCAGGAAACAAAGAGATTTGAGATGTCAAATGTTGAGAAACTTCAAGTGCAACCACTTGGCATTATGGGCTCTGCCATGATCTTAGGATGCTGGAACTTAGTCTTTTGGACAGTGGGTGGTAGATGGGATGATAGGTTGGAACGCGTCCATTTGACTAAGGAAAGGCTACTGAAGGATCATCCTTGGGAAACCAAGGCTTGTGGGGAAAGTGCACCACCTCTGCAGAGTGTAAAACCTAAGTACTTAGCCATGTCCCTGGTAAAGGACAATTTGAGCATCAAGACATGGAAACTTCAAGAATCTCATCACTCCAATTTCTAAATAAAACTTGTGGGTGAACAAAGGGATAAAAGGATCTTCAGTCATTGATTGCTAGATGCCCTGAGTGGATCTAGAGTCTTTGTTTGATAGATGCCTTGGGTGTTTTTGCCAAGTAAATCTTCAGTCCTTGATTAGTAGATGCCTTGAGTGGATCTTCAGTCTTGGATTGGAAGATGTCTTGGAAAGTTTTTGCCAAACAAAAACTTAGTATTTTCAAAAGTTAAGGAAAAATCTATTTTGAGCAATGCAAGCCTAAGCTCCACCAGCCAAAAGCATATAGTATTATAGTCCACTTATATTATACTAAGGTATCACTTGCCAATACTATTCCAAGGTATTGACCCTTGTGGCTGTAACTTATGATGTTGCAGGTTACTCTGATGATGATTAGGAGTCATGAGTCTACACTCAACATGCTTGCCTGTGGCACATGAAGATGAAGACTTATGTTTATTTACTTATTCCATAAACTCTTGTACTAGGCCTTTGGCCATGAGTTGTAAAGACTATGTTTTATCTCTGGAATGACTGTAATAAACGACCTTTGTATCTGTGTACTTCATCTTAAACTGTGGATGCTAGCAATGATCCAGGGACTAGCATTGCAATCACAGGGATCTTTTCCTTTAATAAGGAGGGATCTTACAGATGGTATCGAGCACTTTGTTGCTGTAGGATTATGACCCTAGGATTGGAAACCACTAAGGAAAATTTTAACTTCTTCTACACTTGTCTATTCTTCTCGTAAACTTTTCTAATCTTCTCATTCTCATCTCTATTTGTAGATGAACTCCGTCAACGAAGCCGTGAAGAAAGGACCACTCATGACCATGACCTTGGAGTGTGAGACTGAGTTTCCCAAGATTCTCAAGGACCTCATGGAAACCATGGGAATACATGGTGCAGCGGTACAAAGGCTTTCCAAAGTGATGGAGGATGAAGTGGAGTATTGGTGGGTGCAACTTCACTTGTACAAGAATAAGGAAGACAACCACAGAGAAAAAGGCTTCTGCATGTACACCAACACTTTTATGCACACCACATTCTTTGAGTCAGCAAAAGAAGCAGCTTGGAAGACTATCAAGGAACTAAGTGCTAGAGTCAAGTGCAAGATGCTCACCCTCCAAAAAGACTTAGAGAAAGAGAAGGAACATACCCAAGAGTTGGAAGTCACCAACCAATCCTTAAGAGGAGATATTATAGACTTAGTGATAGAAGCATGTGAACAAGATAGGGTGATTGCCACTAGGAACATTGTGTTAGCCACCAGATCCAATGAGATAGGATTGTGGCGCACTTCGTTAGTTGACCACCACCTATCACCTTATTTTCCAAAATAAGACCTTAAATAAGTTTGAACCTTGGTTGATGTAATGGATTTATGTATGCATGACTTGTGTGATTTATGTGTTCCATGGTTATGCTTGAATGTTTGTCTTGTTTAATTTAAATTTGTGTTATTCTAACTTTTCAATCTTATAAATAGATGCCTATTGCCATCAGCACCGTTGAGGAGTTCCAGGCTACCCGTTTTGGTCCTCGTATCGTAGAGCTTACTACTTTACTCGATCTCCCTCTTCCTATCATTACGGTGCACCCACTCACCAAGTTTGAGAGGAAGGACCTTTGGGGCTTCAAGGTGAACCAGCCAGGACGCCAGACTGAGCCTACTACGGAGGCCATCGTCTTCAAGCTTATGCACGATGACAGGGAGAGAGGCATGGAGGTTGTCATGTAGGATCTGATAGGACGACTGTTAGGACGTCACTCCCGACAGGTTAGAGGCACTCACTTCCACGCTTTCGGAAGGCGTGATGATGACGGAGAGTCCATTGACTTTGAGGACGACTCGAGGGTCACAACAGAGCCGATACGCCTATACCTCCAGGACTTAGAGACTCTTATTAGGCACGTGGATACCGATAGGACCAACGTCATGCTTAGTAATGACGAGCCTGTGCAGCTTCATGAGAAGGACAAGCTCTTCGCAGACAGGACGAGATAGTCAAGGAGATGGAGGCAAGTTCGAGACCCAAGACCGTAAGTTCAAGAGTCAAGAGAAGCGTGTCCAGGATAGGAACAAGAGGATTCGTGATATGACCGAGGAACTATAGTCCAAGGACTTGAGTTAGAGCAGCAGCAGAGGTGATTGAGAGGCTTCGCCCCGAAGAGGGCTCTCAAGGCCAAGATCGACTCTTTGACCACTACCATCGAGGAGAACAAGACCGCAATGGAGAACGCAGGTCTTACCTTTGTCGAGGAGGAGATTGATCTTGCCGAGTAGATTTGACTACTCGATTATCTTTATTTACCGCACTTGTTATTTATGAACTTATTGTTGGACCATCCGACATGTGGATGGCTTGCCACTTGTATGTTTGTACTTTGAGATTTTGTTATCTTGTTGTTTAGTTTTATCCTTGTGTTGCTATGTGTTTGCTTGCGTAATGTATTGTGCATAAATCATGTAAGGGTATCTCATTCTTATCTCTATATGAATAAACCACAGATGCCTCCTTCAAGCAAACACCAACCCCAACCCCAACATTACCCGGAAATGCAACAAATGATGAATGCGCAGACACAGCTTATGCAAATGATGACGACGTTCATCCGAACTGCAACAACAACAACAACAACAACAACAATAACAACAATAATAACAACAACAACAACCCTCCGTGTTTTGATATGCTTACCAGATTTCGCGTCGAGGCCAGCAAAGTTTTCGTGAACGACCGATCCCATGGTGGCCAATGATTGGCTACGTTACGAACAAAGACTTAGTGACCAGGGATGCACGGATGCTGAAAAGGTCAGTTTGGCAAGACATCTGTTGAAGGACTAGCCGCATGGTGGGACAATTTCATTACCACGCCTATTGATGAGGTGACTTGGGCTATATTTGAAGATGGCTTTCAGACTACTCATATCTCACCGGTATGATGAGCCTGAAAAGAAGGAATTTCACAACTGAAGCAATACCACCACAGTGGCTGAATACATCGAAGAGTTCAACAATCAGCGCGCTATGCACCGGATGAGGTTGACACCGATGCCAAAAGGAAGGAAAAGTTTCTAGAAGGCTTGAATGATGAGCTAAATCTGCAATGCATGTGGCGTATGTTCCAACTTATCACCACGTGTGACAAGGCTGTTATTGTGGAGAATAAAATGAAGCAAGTCGAGAGTAGGAAGAGGAAACACTCGACAAGCACAGCTGGGATCATCTCATAAGCGATCTCACCATGATGATAGTGTCACCAGGATCCCACAAGCATGAGAAGTTTAACAAACACCACAATCACAACCGTCATGACAACAAGCATCATCGCAGTCATGAAAATGATAAGTACAAGAACCACAAGAGTGGATATAAGAGCCACCACAAGTGGAAGTTGAAGTCACCTAAGACGGACATCACCGGTCGAATGCTACAAATGCAAGAAGGGGCATTATGCTAATAAGTGCCCAAAAAGAAAGTTGAAGGACCTAACAAGCCAAATCCTTTTCAGAAGGACAGGTTAACCACATCAATGTGGAGGAGGTCTTTGAAGAGCACGATGTCATTGGTAAGTTCAGACTCAATTCCATCTCAGCATTTGTACTCTTTGACACGTGCATCTCATTCATTCATATCTAAAGCATTTGTCGAAAGAAATGAACTACCGGTAGAAACCATTGGGTGTCCTATAAGAGTAAGTTCTCCGGTGGAGAAATGATAGTAAACTCAGATGCCATGACCTAGTCATAGAGTTTGGAAAACATAAGTTTCAGTGAACCTAATAATCCTAAATTCCCAAGGATTGGATGTGATTTTGGGAATGGATTGGATGACTAAATATGAGGAGTACTAGATTGTGCAAATCATACAGTTTCACTCACAACCCCTGAAGGTAAGAGGATAATATTCAAGTCCAACTTTAAATCAAAAGGGAGTAAGCTGAATTCTCTTAAGGGGGTTAGCATGGACAGTGTGCCAATTGTGTGTGAGTATTCGGATGTGTTCCCGGAAGAATTACCAGGAATGCCACCAGATAGAGATGTGGAGTTTATAATAGATTTGGTACCAGGTTCTGGACCAAGGGCAAAGAGGCCTTATAAAATGTCAGTTGACGAACTTAAAGAACTCAAGAAACAACTTGGAGAACAATTGCAGAAAGGATTCATCCAGCCAATTTCTTCATCTTGGGGAGCTCCAGTTTTGTTCGTAGAAAAGAGAGATAGAACTCAAAGACTATGCATAGATTACCGTTCTCTCAACGAGGTAACCATCAAGAACAAATATCCTTTGCCAAGAATCAATGACTTGTTTGATCAGCTAGAAGGAGCTTGTGTGTTCTCAAAGATTGATCTTCGGTCAGGCTATTTTCAACTCAAAATAAGAGAGCAAGACATACCTAAAACAGCCTTCACCACAAGGTATGGATTGTATGAGTACACGGTGATGCCTTTTGGTTTAACCAATGCTCAGATACTTCATGAATATGATGAATAAAGTGTTCATGGAATTTCTCGACAAGTTCGTTGTCGTTTATCGATGACATCTTAGTCTACTCCAAGAACAAGGATGAACATGAAAGACATCTACGCTTGATACTTGAGAAACTAAGGAACATAAGCTTTATGCCAAATTCAGCAAGTGTGAGTTTTGGTTAGAGGAAGTTGGATTTCTTGGTCATGTTATGACAAAGGATGGTGTAGCATTGATCTGCTAAGGTTTCAGCCGTAATGTAATGGGAATCTCCTAAGAATGTAAAAGAGGTTCGTAGTTTCCTTGGTTTAGCAGGTTACTACGAAGATTCATTGAAATTTTTCTAAGGTTGCTAAACCAATGACGGAATTGTTAAAGAAAGATAAGAAATTTGCTTGGTCCAAGGTTGTGAACTCAGCTTTCAAGAACTAAAGAAGAGACTTGTGTCAGACCACAGGTGCCTACCAGATTTGGAAAAGGATTTCCAAGTATATTGTGATGCTTCTCATCAAGGATTAGGTGCCGACTTATGCAAGGCGGAAAAGTTGTGGCTTATGCCTCGAGACAACTCAAAACTCATGAAGTAAATTATCCTACTCATGATTTAGAGTTAGCATGTTGTCCATGCACTCAAAACGTGGAGACACTACCTTTGGGAAAGCGTTGTGAAGTGTTCACCGACCATAAGAGCTTGAAATATATCTTCACCCAGAAGGAGATCAATATGAGACAAAGAAGATGGCTAGAACTTATCAAGGATTACGACTTGAGTTTGCAATACCACCCCGGTAAAGCAAATGTAGTAGCAGATGCTCTAAGTCGTAAAGCGTTTGTAAATGGTCTTACCAAAGGTGAATTGCCAGATGACTTGTGTAAGCAATTCAAGGAACTCAGGTTGGAGATTGTGCCAGAAGGACATCTCATGTCTTTGGATGTTCAACCCACTCTGTTGGAAAAGATTAAAGAAGCCCAAAAGACGGATAAAGAGATCGAAGAGATCAAGGAAAGGATTAGCCAAGGGAAGGCTAAAAGTTTCCATATGAACGAACAAGGTACTTTATGGCACGGGAAACGTATTTGTGTTCCACAAGATCCGGAACGGAAACTGATTTTATAGGAAGCCCATAACTCTCCATATTCTATTCACCCGGGAAACACCAAAATGTACATGGATATGAAAGAAAGATTTTGGTGGAACAATCTTAAAAGGGACATCGCCGAACATATTGCTTTGTGTGATGTGTGTAGTAGAGTGAAAGCGGAGCATCAGAAACCAGCAGGTTTGCTTCAACCAATGCCTATTCCTGAATGGAAGTGGGAAAATATTGGTATGGATTTCATTACCGGATTACCAAGGACCAGGTCAGGGTATGATTCCATATGGGTAATAGTAGATCGCCTAACTAAAGTGGCTCATTTTATACCCGTAAAGACAACTTATACCAGTGCAAAGTTAGCCAAAATCTACATGAGCAGAATTGTATGCCTTCACGGTGTACCTAAGAGTATTGTGTCTGATAGAGGAACTCAGTTCACTTCTCACTTTTGGAGACAGCTTCATGAATCTCTAGGAACGAGGTTGGAATTCAGCACTGCTTTTCATCCTCAAACTGATGGACAAACAGAAAGGACTAACCAAATTCTTGAAGACATGTTGAGGGCATGTGCCCTAGACTATGGAGCAAGTTGGGATGAAAGTCTGCCTTACGCAGAGTTCTCTTACAACAACAGTCACCAATCTAGTATTGGGATGGCACCATTTGAGTTTCTATACGGAAGAAAGTGTACCACCCCATTGCTATGGAATGGTGTGGGAGAAAGAAGTTTGTTTGGACCAGACTTTATCAAAGACGCCGAAGAAAAGGCCAAATTGGTTAGAGACAGTTAAAGATAGCATGTCTCGACAAAAGCTACGCAGATGCTAAGCGTGAGAAGTCACTTACGAAGTTGGGGATAGAGCTTATCTTAGAGTATCACCACTGTGGAGTAAAAAGATTTGGAGTCAAAGGAAAGTTAGCACCAAGATATGTGGGACCATTCAACATTTTAAGTCGCAAGGAGAAGTCTGCATATGAAATCGAATGCCAGCATCTTTACTAGCAGTCCATAATGTTTTTCATGTGAGCCAGCTCAAGAAATGTCACCCAGAAATGGAAGAAACATCTTTGAAAGATACCATATCTTTGGAAGAAGTTCAACTAGAAAGTGATCTCACCTATGAAGAAAAGCCTGTCAAGATTCTTGAGACCACAGAAAGAGTCACAAGAACAAAGACTATCAAGTTTTGCAAAGTACAATGGAATCATCATTCCGAAGAAGAAGCAACATGGGAAAGAGAAGATGATCTTCGGAAAGACCACCCTCACCTATTTGCTAGCCAATCCGAATCTCGAGGGCGAGATTCATTTTAAGGGGGTTAGATTTGTAACATCCCAAAAAATCATGTTTCAAAAACTCATTCATTTCATTCTTTGCATCATTCATCCATTTAGGGTTTTTCTCAAAATCATTTAGAAACACAAACTTTGGCTATGATTTCATGTGGGCAATTTATCTCAATTAGCCAACACCCTTTGGGATTTGATTGTCCATGATCTTGTTTGCTTGCCTCCATGGTTGGAAAGATTAGAAGTAGCATTTAAACCCAAGATTCCAAATTTAGAAATATTTTATAAACCCTATTCCAAATATTTGCAACTAGAGCAAATCTCTGTTTATTTTGAAACCCAAGCTTGACCAAGCCTTTGCAAGGTAACCACTAGGTTAATTGATTGTTCTTGAACCTACTAAACCCTGCAAAAATCCCCAAAGAAGTTTGAATTCAAAAGGATTTTAATTCATATCAAATTCTATCCAGAAAATAGAATTAGAAAAAGAAAAAGCTTAAAGAAAAGAAAAAGGTCATGGCCAGAATCTGCCCAGAAGCGGATGAAGCCCAGCAAGCCCACCCGGGGACCTCCTTTTCTTCTCACACGCGTGAGCACGCGTGAGCAGACGCCGAACCGACCCCACTGCACTCGCCTCGCCGACAGCGGGCCTTCTCCACGTCGGATCGTCTTCCCACTCTCCGCGACGATCTCCGCTGACCGTTGCCGCAGTGATGCCGGGAGTAATTGGGCATTAATCGACGGGCGTTTCCTGTCGAGCATCTGGCTATAAGACCCCCTCTGCATCGCGATCATTTTCCCCCAAACACCTCGCTCGCTCCGCCACCAGGCTGTTCTCAATCCACTTTGCACCACCGCGGACAGAGCCTCTCCGGCGATCGATTCCGGTGAGCCTAGTGACCCCCTCTGCCTCTCGTTCTTACAATCTGACTCAGCATGTCTTTGCGCATCTCCTGACCTCACTAGTCTGTCCTGTACTGCCCCAGGTCGCCGGTTCCACCTGACACCGCGAGCACCGACGGCGACATCAACTCCGACGAGTTTTCCGGTGGTAAGTGCATCGCCTCGCCTTCCCGTTCATGCTCACTACTCTGCCTTGACCCTGTGAACCTAACCGTGTCATTATCTTGCCTTGGGGTGATTCACAGCGACGTCCCCGACGACCACCCGACGCACCCGACGCCGCCACGAACTCCGGTGAGCAATCGCAGCCGTGCCCGAGCGCCCCTTGACCAACCGCAAGTACGACGAGCTTCGCCGTGACCTCCTGAGCCCGGTGAGCTACTCCTCGATCTCACTTACCTCCTGCATCGTCGGCAACGTCATCGACCGACAGTTCCGCCGCCGGTAGCCGCCGCTCCGCCGCCAGTTCTTGGCCAGAGTAGTAGCAGCCGTTAGATCTGCATCGTAGCGCTAGGATAGATCCACTTAACCCGAAGCGGTACGCGATCTGAGCCGCACCTGCCCCTTTAGATCCAGCGGTCTGTATCGCTCGATCCAGACGAACCGGTACGGGCGAATAAGAACATGACGCGTGGCTAGGAGCTGATCTGAAAATAGAATTTAAAACAGATTTTGATCCAGATTTCAAATGCCTATATCTTTTGAATCCCACGTTAGAATTTTGCAAACTTTATACCGTTGGATTCAGAAAAACAAGACCTTTCTGCCTATCCTTTTTGTTTAGCAAATAGTAACCATTAGATGTGCTAAAATTGCAGAGACTTGTTTGAGGCCTTTTTGAGTATAGATTTAGTTTAGTATTTTGTTTTAGGGTTATTTAAGTTGTCTTGGCTATTTTGTGACTTGTTTAGTTTCTGTATTCATGCACTTGCTTGGTGGAGTTTTCAAAAATCATCACTTGGTAGATTCATGCATGCATGCATTCATACTATTTCTTGTTTGCATATACTTGTGTGTAATTTTGTGCTACAACTTTGTGTGTAGATTTTGCTAGTGATTGTGATTGTGACGAGTGCTACTCTCCACACTACCAAGGCAAGTGATATCATCATGAATATTCCATTCCTATATTTTATTTATGCATTAGTAATATTTTTCTAAGTATAGGACTTGCATGGTTATTTGCCAAGAACAAGCTATGCTTTGGGAAAACCTATTAGGTGAAGCCTTAGTGAAAATTTCCTAAGTCCAGATTCCTATTACTATCATGCTTAGCCTAGCTACTAGAAAACAAGGGTGGTTTATATATTCACTATGGAAAAATTTCTAAGTCTAAGGACTTATGTTTTTGTAAAATAAAACAACTAAGTTAATGAACCACCTGGGTGGAATGGAAGGAATGGCTTATGTTGAGTGGTTCACAAGGCCAGGGATTGGCTTGTGTATCTCACTTGTGGATGGCCACCCAGGAAACAAAGAGATTTGAGATGTCAAATGTTGAGAAACTTCAAGTGCAACCACTTGGCATTATGGGCTCTGCCATGATCTTAGGATGCTGGAACTTAGTCTTTGGACATGGGTGGTAGATGGGATGATAGGTTGGACGTCCATTTGACTAAGGAAAGGCTACTGAAGGATCATCCTTGGGAAACCAAGGCTTGTGGGGAAAGTGCACCACCTCTGCAGAGTGTAAAACCTAAGTACTTAGCCATGTCCCTGGTAAAGGACAATTTGAGCATCAAGACATGGAAACTTCAAGAATCTCATCACTCCAATTTCTAAATAAAACTTGTGGGTGAACAAAGGGATAAAAGGATCTTCAGTCATTGATTGCTAGATGCCCTGAGTGGATCTAGAGTCTTTGTTTGATAGATGCCTTGGGTGTTTTTGCCAAGTAAATCTTCAGTCCTTGATTAGTAGATGCCTTGAGTGGATCTTCAGTCTTGGATTGGAAGATGTCTTGGAAAGTTTTTGCCAAACAAAAACTTAGTATTTTCAAAAGTTAAGGAAAAATCTATTTTGAGCAATGCAAGCCTAAGCTCCACCAGCCAAAAGCATATAGTATTATAGTCCACTTATATTATACTAAGGTATCACTTGCCAATACTATTCCAAGGTATTGACCCTTGTGGCTGTAACTTATGATGTTGCAGGTTACTCTGATGATGATTAGGAGTCATGAGTCTACACTCAACATGCTTGCCTGTGGCACATGAAGATGAAGACTTATGTTTATTTACTTATTCCATAAACTCTTGTACTAGGCCTTTGGCCATGAGTTGTAAAGACTATGTTTTATCTCTGGAATGACTGTAATAAACGACCTTTGTATCTGTGTACTTCATCTTAAACTGTGGATGCTAGCAATGATCCAGGGACTAGCATTGCAATCACAGGGATCTTTTCCTTTAATAAGGAGGGATCTTACACATGTGTGGTCTCTGTAGAGAACACACATTTCAATGACACTAGTGGATCCATATGTGGTATGTGAAAAGAACACACATGCAATGACTCTGGTTGTTGTTAGTGAAAAGAACACACATGCAATGACACTGGTGGATCCATAGGTGGTATGTGAAAAGAACACACATCCAAAATGACTCTGGTTGTTGTTACTAAAAAGAACACACGTGCAATGACACTGGTGGATCCATGTGAAAAGAACACACATGCAATGACACTGGTGTATCCATAGGTGGTATGTGAAAAGAACACACATTTCAAAGACTCTGGTTGTTGTTACTAAAAAGAACACACATGCAATGACACTAGTGGATCCATGTGTGGTGTCTGTAGAGAACACACATTTCAATGACATTGGTGGATCCATATGTGGTATGTGAAAAGAACACACATGCAATGACTCTGGTTGTTGTTAGTGAAAAGAACACACATGCAATGATACTGGTGGATCCATATGTGGGATGTGAAAAGAACACACATGCAAAATGACTCTGGTGGATCCATATGTGGTATGTGAAAAGAACACACATGCAAAATGACTCTGGTTGTTGTTACTAAAAAGAACACACATGCAATGACACTGGTGGATCCATGTGTGGTCTCTGTAGAGAACACACATTTCAATGACACTGGTGGATCCATATGTGGTATGTGAAAAGAACACACATGCAAAATGACTCTAGTTGTTGTTACTAAAAAGAACACACATGCAATGACACTGGTGGATCCATGGGTGGATTGTGAAAAGAGCACACGTGCAATGACATTGGTGGATCCATATGTGGTATGTGAAAAGAACACACATGCAATGACTCTGGTTGTTGTTAGTGAAAAGAACACACATGCAATGACACTGGTGGATCCATGTGGGGTCTCTAAAGAGAGCACACATTTCAATGACTCTGGTTGTTGTTAGTAAAAAGAATACACATGCAATGATACCAATGGATCCATGTGTGGTCTCTGAAGAGAGCACACATGCAATGACACTGGTTGTTGTTACTAAAACGAACACACATGCAATGACACTGGTGGATCCATAGGTGGTATGTGAAGAGAACACACATTTCAATGACTCTTGTTGTTGTTACTAAAAAGAAAACACATGCAATGACACTGGTGGATCCATGTGTGGTCTCTGTAGAGAACACACATTTCAATGACACTGGTGGATCCATATGTGGTATGTGAAAAGAACACACATGCAAAATGACTCTGGTTGTTGTTACTAAAAAGAATACACATGCAATGACACTGGTGGATCCATGTGTGGTCTCTGTAGAGAACACACATTTCAATGCCACTGGTGGATCCATATGTGGTATGTGAAAAGAACGCTCATGCAATGACTCTGGTTGTTGTTAGTGAAAAGAACACACATGCAATGACACTGGTGGATCCATAGGTGGCATGTGAAAAAAAACACATGCAAAATGACTCTTGTTGTTGTTACTAAAAAGAACACACATGCAATGACACTGGTGGATCCATAGGTGGATTATGAAATGAACACACATGCAATGACACTGGTGATCCATAGGTGGTATGTGAGAAGAACACACATGAACATATGTGGTATGTGAAAAGAACACACATTTCAATGAATCTAGTTGTTGTTACTAAAAATAACACACATGAAATGACACTGGTGGATCCATGGGTGGATTGTGAAATGAACACACATGCAATGACACTGGTGGATCCATGTGTGGTCTCTGTAGAGAACACACATTTCAATGACACTGGTGGATCCATATGTGGTATGTGAAAAGAACACACATGCAATGACACTGGTGGATCCATAGGTGGTATGTGAAAAGAACACACATGCAAAATGACTCTGGTTGTTGTTACTACAAAAAACACACGTGCAATGACACTGGTGGATCCATGTGAAAAGAACACACATGCAATGACACTAGTGGATCCATAGGTGGTATGTGAAAAGAACACACATTTCAATGACTCTGGTTTTTGTTACTAAAAAGAACACACATGCAATGACACTGGTGGATCCATGTGTGGTCTCTGTACAGAACACACATTTCAATGACATTGGTGGATCCATATGTGGTATGTGAAAAGAACACACATGCAATGACTCTGGTTGTTGTTAGTGAAAAGAACACACATGCAATGGTACTGGTGGATCCATAGGTGGTATGTGAAAAGAACACACATGCAAAATGACTCTGGTTGTTGTTACTAAAAAGAACACACATGCAATGACACTGGTGGATCCATGGGTGGATTGTGAAAAGAGCACACATGCAATGACATTGGTGGATCCATATGTGGTATGTGAAAAGAACACACATGCAATGACTCTGGTTGTTGTTAGTGAAAAGAACACACATGCAATGGCACTGGTGGATCCATGTGTGGTCTCTAAAGAGAGCACACATTTCAATGAATCTGGTTGTTGTTAGTAAAAATAACACACATGCAATGATACCAATGGATCCGTGTGTGGTCTCTGAAGAGAACACACATGCCATGACACTAGTTGTTGTTACTAAAAAGAACACACATGCAATGACACTAGCGGATCCATAGGGGGTATGTGAAGAGAACACACATTTCAATGACTCTTGTTGTTGTTACTAAAAAGAACACACATGCAATGACACTGGTGGATCCATGTGTGGTCTCTATAGAGAACACACATTTCAATGACACTGGTGGATCCATATGTGGTATGTGAAAAGAACACACATGCAAAATGACTCTAGTTGTTGTTACTAAAAAGAACACACATGCAATGACACTGGTGGATCCATGGGTGGATTGTGGAAAGAGCACACATGCAATGACATTGGTGGATCCATATGTGGTATGTGAAAAGAACACACATGCAATGACTCTGGTTGTTGTTAGTGAAAAGAACACACATGCAATGACACTGGTGGATCCATGTGTGGTCTCTAAAGAGAGCACAAATTTCAATGACTCTGGTTGTTGTTAGTAAAAAGAATACACATGCAATGATACCAATGGATCCATCTGTGGTCTCTGAAGAGAGCACACATGCAATGACACTGGTTGTTGTTACTAAAAAGAACACACATGCAATGACACTGGTGGATCTATGTGTGGTCTCTGTAGAGAACACACATTTCAATGACACTGGTGGATCCATGTGTGGTCTCTAAAGAGAGCACACATTTCAATAACTCTGGTTGTTGTTAGTGAAAAGAACACACATGCAATGACACTAGTGGATCCATAGGTGGTATGTAAAAAGAACACACATGCAAAATGACTCTAGTTGTTGTTACTAAAAAGAACACACATGCAATGACTCTCGTTGTTGTTAGTGAAAAGAACACACATGCAATGACACTGGTGGATCCATAGGTGGTATGTGAAAAGAACACACATTTCAATGAATCTGGTTGTTGTTACTAAAAATAACACACATGCAATGACACTGGTGGATCCATGGGTGGATTGGGAAAAGAGCACACATGCAATGACACTTGTGGATCCATATGTGGTATGTGAAAAGAACACACATGCAAAATGACTCTGGTTGTTGTTACTAAAAAGAACACACATGCAATGACACTGGTGGATCCATGTGTGGTCTCTATAGAGAACACACATTTCAGTGACACTGGTGGATCCATATGTGGTATGTGAAAAGAACACACATGCAAAATGAATCTGGTTATTGTTACTAAAAAGAACTCACATGCAATGACACTGGTGGATCCATGTGTGGTCTCTATAGAGAACACACATTTCAATGACACTGGTGGATCCATGTGTGGTCTGTGAAGAGAGCACACATTTCATTGACTCTGGTTGTTGTTAGTGAAAAGAACACACATGCAATGACACTGGTGGATCCATAGGTGGTATGTAAAAAGAACACACATGCAAAATGACTCTGGTTGTTGTTACTAAAAAGAACACACATGCAATGACTCTGGTTGTTATTAGTGAAATGAACACAAATGAAATGACACTGGTGGATCCATAGGTGGTATGTGAAAAGAACACACATTCCAATGGATCTAGTTGTTGTTACTAAAAATAACACACATGCAATGACACTGGTGGATCCATGGGTGGATTGTGAAACGAACACACATGCAATGACACTGGTGGATCCATAGGTGGTATGTGAAAATAACACACATGCAAAATGACTCTAGTTGTTACTAAAAAGAACACACATGCAATGACACTGGTGGATCCATGTGTGGTCTCTGTAGAGAACACACATTTCAATGACACTAGTGGATCCATATGTGGTATGTGAAAAGAACACACATGCAATGACTCTGGTTGTTGTTAGTGAAAAGAACACACATGCAATGACACTGGTGGATCCATAGGTGGTATGTGAAAAGAACACACATCCAAAATGACTCTGGTTGTTGTTACTAAAAAGAACACACGTGCAATGACACTGGTGGATCCATGTGAAAAGAACACACATGCAATGACACTGGTGGATCCATAGGTGGTATGTGAAAAGAACACACATTTCAAAGACTCTGGTTGTTGTTACTAAAAAGAACACACATGCAATGACACTAGTGGATCCATGTGTGGTGTCTGTAGAGAACACACATTTCAATGACATTGGTGGATCCATATGTGGTATGTGAAAAGAACACACATGCAATGACTCTGGTTGTTGTTAGTGAAAAGAACACACATGCAATGATACTGGTGGATCCATATGTGGGATGTGAAAAGAACACACATGGAAAATGACTCTGGTGGATCCATATGTGGTATGTGAAAAGAACACACATGCAAAATGACTCTGGTTGTTGTTACTAAAAAGAACACACATGCAATGACACTGGTGGATCCATGTGTGGTCTCTATAGAGAACACACATTTCAATGACACTGGTGGATCCATATGTGGTATGTGAAAAGAACACACATGCAAAATGACTCTAGTTGTTGTTACTAAAAAGAACACACATGCAATGACACTGGTGGATCCATGGGTGGATTGTGGAAAGAGCACACATGCAATGACATTGGTGGATCCATATGTGGTATGTGAAAAGAACACACATGCAATGACTCTGGTTGTTGTTAGTGAAAAGAACACACATGCAATGACACTGGTGGATCCATGTGTGGTCTCTAAAGAGAGCACAAATTTCAATGACTCTGGTTGTTGTTAGTAAAAAGAATACACATGCAATGATACCAATGTATCCATGTGTGGTCTCTGAAGAGAGCACACATGCAATGACACTGGTTGTTGTTACTAAAACGAACACACATGCAATGACACTGGTGGATCCATAGGTGGTATGTGAAGAGAACACACATTTCAATGACTCTTGTTGTTGTTACTAAAAAGAACACACATGCAATGACATCAGGATCCATGTGTGGTCTCAGAGAGAACACACATTTCAATGACACTGGTGGATCCATATGTGGTATGTGAAAAGAACACACATGCAAAATGACTCTAGTTGTTGTTACTAAAAAGAACACACATGCAATGACACTGGTGGATCCATGGGTGGATTGTGGAAAGAGCACACATGCAATGACATTGGTGGATCCATATGTGGTATGTGAAAAGAACACACATGCAATGACTCTGGTTGTTGTTAGTGAAAAGAACACACATGCAATGACACTGGTGGATCCATGTGTGGTCTCTAAAGAGAGCACAAATTTCAATGACTCTGGTTGTTGTTAGTAAAAAGAATACACATGCAATGATACCAATGTATCCATGTGTGGTCTCTGAAGAGAGCACACATGCAATGACACTGGTTGTTGTTACTAAAACGAACACACATGCAATGACACTGGTGGATCCATAGGTGGTATGTGAAGAGAACACACATTTCAATGACTCTTGTTGTTGTTACTAAAAAGAACACACATGCAATGACACTGGTGGATCCATGTGTGGTCTCTGTAGAGAACACACATTTCAATGCCACTGGTGGATCCATATGTGGTATGTGAAAAGAACGCTCATGCAATGACTCTGGTTGTTGTTAGTGAAAAGAACACACATGCAATGACACTGGTGGATCCATAGGTGGCATGTGAAAAAAAACACATGCAAAATGACTCTTGTTGTTGTTACTAAAAAGAACACACATGCAATGACACTGGTGGATCCATAGGTGGATTATGAAATGAACACACATGCAATGACACTGGTGGATCCATAGGTGGTAT
The DNA here is from genome assembly GCA_023614405.1 of Avena insularis. Lineage (NCBI taxonomy): Eukaryota > Viridiplantae > Streptophyta > Magnoliopsida > Poales > Poaceae > Avena > Avena insularis. The sequence goes on along the minus strand of CM042688.1, from coordinate 73,410,670 downwards.
GTGAGAAGAACACACATGAACATATGTGGTATGTGAAAAGAACACACATTTCAATGAATCTAGTTGTTGTTACGAAAAATAACACACATGAAATGACACTGGTGGATCCATGGGTGGATTGTGAAATGAACACACATGCAATGACACTGGTGGATCCATAGGTGGTATGTGAAAATAACACACATGCAAAATGACTCTAGTTGTTACTAAAAAGAACACACATGCAATGACACTGGTGGATCCGTGTGTGGTCTCTGTAGAGAACACACATTTCAATGACACTGGTGGATCCATATGTGGTATGTGAAAAGAACACACAAGCAATGACACTGGTGGATCCATAGGTGGTATGTGAAAAGAACACACATGCAAAATGACTCTGGTTGTTGTTACTACAAAAAACACACGTGCAATGACACTGGTGGATCCATGTGAAAAGAACACACATGCAATGACACTAGTGGATCCATAGGTGGTATGTGAAAAGAACACACATTTCAATGACTCTGGTTGTTGTTACTAAAAAGAACACACATGCAATGACACTGGTGGATCCATGTGGTCTCTCTGAAACACACATTTCAATGACATTGGTGGATCCATCTGTGGTATGTGAAAAGAACACACATGCAATGACTCTGGTTGTTGTTAGTGAAAAGAACACACATGCAATGGCACTGGTGGATCCATGTGTGGTCTCTAAAAAGAGCACACATTTCAATGAATCTGGTTGTTGTTAGTAAAAATAACACACATGCAATGATACCAATGGATCCGTGTGTGGTCTCTGAAGAGAACACACATGCCATGACACTAGTTGTTGTTACTAAAAAGAACACACATGCAATGACACTAGCGGATCCATAGGTGGTATGTGAAGAGAACACACATTTCAATGACTCTTGTTGTTGTTACTAAAAAGAACACACATGCAATGACACTGGTGGATCCATGTGTGGTCTCTATAGAGAACACACATTTCAATGACACTGGTGGATCCATATGTGGTATGTGAAAAGAACACACATGCAAAATGACTCTAGTTGTTGTTACTAAAAAGAACACACATGCAATGACACTGGTGGATCCATGGGTGGATTGTGAAAAGAGCACACATGCAATGACATTGGTGGATCCATATGTGGTATGTGAAAAGAACACACATGCAATGACTCTGGTTGTTGTTAGTGAAAAGAACACACATGCAATGACACTGGTGGATCCATGTGTGGTCTCTAAAGAGAGCACAAATTTCAATGACTCTGGTTGTTGTTAGTAAAAAGAATACACATGCAATGATACCAATGGATCCATGTGTGGTCTCTGAAGAGAGCACACATGCAATGACACTGGTTGTTGTTACTAAAACGAACACACATGCAATGACACTGGTGGATCCATAGGTGGTATGTGAAGAGAACACACATTTCAGTGACTCTTGTTGTTGTTACTAAAAAGAACACACATGCAATGACACTGGTGGATCCATGTGTTGTCTCTATAGAGAACACACATTTCAATGACACTGGTGGATCCATATGTGGTATGTGAAAAGAACACACATGCAAAATGACTCTGGTTGTTGTTACTAAAAAGAACACACATGCAATGACACTGGTGGATCCATAGGTGGATTATGAAATGAACACACATGCAATAACACTGGTGGATCCATAGGTGGTATGTGAGAAGAACACACATTTCAATGAATCTAGTTGTTGTTACTAAAAAGAACACACATGCAATGACATTGGTGGATCCATGTGTGGATTGTGGAGAGAACACACATGCAATGACAATGGTGGATCCATAGGTGGTATGTGAGAAGAATAGCCATGAAATGACTCTGGTTGTTGTTAGTAAAAAGAACACACATGCAAAGTGTCACATCCCAAGATTTTCCAAATCTTGTAATGTGAAAATTAAATAAACAAAATAAATCTTTGTTGAAAATCAGGGTGAAAAGAAACTTTTATTTCTAAAAAGAAACTGAAATCCCATCTTGAACAAACTTTGGCTAAAGTTTGAATTCAACAAATCCAAATCAAGGGAAGTGCATTCCTCAATGAATGTATCTGGAAATTGAACACTTGGAACATAAATCCAAATCCCTAGACCCTAATGGAATAAAAATCATTTCCAAGTTATCTCCAAATCCATGGATTTGATCCATACCAAAATTTGACCTTAGAGATGGTTTCACTTAGTTTGGAACCATAGACAAAAAACCTTATGAATAAATTGTTGAACAATTATAATCCTAAAGGGATTAAAAAGATAAACATTTAATAAAGGAAAAATAAATTGTTTTGGAAATACTATTTGGATCTTTTAATAAAAGACTTTGTTTTCAAATGAAAAGGTGAGCCAAATTAATTTTGGCCAAACTTTTGTAATAAAATATTGTGTTTTGATAAAATGAGTAAAAGTTTATTTAAATAAAATAATAAGGATTTAAATATCCAATTTTATTTAAGTAAAAGGCTTTTCCCATTTTAAATGAACACCAAGTATTTTATTACTACTTTGAAATCTTTTATTAAAAGGTTTTGCTTTGATTAAAATGAGTAAAGGATTATTTAAATAAAATAATAAGGATTTAAATATCCAATTTTATTTAAGTAAAGGCTTTCCCATTTTAATTAAAACACCAAAACTTATTTATTTATTTAAATAAGTTTCCAAGTATTCTTTTATTTTTCAAATAAAACCTTCTGGTTTGGTTTTGAAAATAATTGGATTCCAAATGGAAATTTTTTTGAATAAATCAAAACCCTATTTTATTAGATAACTAAAGATCCATTTTATTTAATTATTAAATGGATCTTAAAATAAATAAAAACATTTTTTTTTTTGAGATTGGATTATGTTGAAAAACAGAACCAAATTCAAAGTAAAGTTGAGTGTTTGTTTGAAATTGTTTGAGTGTTGTTTGAATTGTTTGAATAATTGATTGAATTTCAAAACAGATAATAGAAATAGAAAAGGAAAAGAAAATGCATGAGGAAAAAAATAGGAAAAACATTCAAAGAACTCCACTAAGGCCATAGCCCAAGCCTCTCCTCACAAAAAACTTTTGGCACCAAATAGTTAACCCACACAAAGAGTGACAGCCTGGACCCACTTCTCCCTCTCACTCACTCGCTGACGAGACGACCCCACCTCCTCTTACTCCTTCCCCGAACTGGTGGACCCTTTCCCTCTCTCTTCTCACTCCTTTGCAGAGGTCCCACTCAGTGACCCTTTCTCGTCTTTCTTCCCACCTGTCTCCCGAGCCCACGCAATGCCGCTGTTGCCTTTGAATGTGCCGTTCAATTCTCGCAAGAACGCCCATTCTCGCTGAGACAACGCCCAATTCTCTAACCGCTGCGCTCCTCCGATTGTTATTCAGTGCATTAAAGACCTCCACCGCCTTTGCCAAATGCACACACACTCTGCATGCCAGCTTCCGTTCAACCGCGCTCGGTGACCTACAACTCTACTACGATCACGTCGGCGGCGCCACCGTCGGCCTCGACCAAGAAGCACACCAGCACTTCCCCTCGTTGATGATGCTCCCTTACTGCGACTCGCGCGCACTTAACGTTTCTCTTTGCCTTAGCGGTCCTAAGCGACGGCGACCACACTGCCGCCACTTCATCTCGGTGAAGCCCATATGACATGTAGGCCCTATCTCATTCCGCACACATTCGGCATTCACTTGCGCATCTAACCGCATGTTCTTGCCCTCCCTCGAATGACGGCCCCATCCCGTTGACAAGCGGCACGAAGCACACGATGAGCAATATAACTGACCCCTCGCCCTAACACTAACCTCCCCGAGCATCACCGTGACCCCCTGAGCCCGGTGAGCTACTCCATATGTGGTATGTGAAAAGAACACACATGCAATGACTCTGGTTGTTGTTAGTGAAAAGAACACACATGCAATGATACTGGTGGATCCATAGGTGGTATGTGAAAAGAACACACATGCAAAATGACTCTGGTTGTTGTTACTAAAAAGAACACACATGCAATGACACTGGTGGATCCATGTGTGGTCTCTAAAGAGAGCACACATTTCAATGACTCTGGTTGTTGTTAGTAAAAAGAATACACATGCAATGATACCAATGGATCCATGTGTGGTCTGTGAAGAGAACACACATGCAATGACACTGATTGTTGTTACTAAAAAGAACACACATACAATGACACTAGTGGATCCATCGGTGGTATGTGAAGAGAACACACATTTCAATGACTCTTGTTGTTGTTACTAAAAAGAACACACATGCAATGACACTGGTGGATCCATGTGTGGTCTCTGTAGAGAACACACATTTCAATGACACTGGTGGATCCATATGTGGTATGTGAAAAGAACACTCATGCAAAATGACTCTGGTTGTTGTTACTAAAAATAACACACATGCAATGACACTGGTGGATCCATGAGTGGTCTCTGTAGAGAACACACATTTCAATGCCACTGGTGGATCCATATGTGGTATGTGAAAAGAACGCACATGCAATGACTCTGGTTGTTGTTAGTGAAAAGAACACACAGGCAATGACACTGGTGGATCCATAGGTGGTATGTGAAAAAAAAACACATGCAAAGTGACTCTTGTTGTTGTTATTAAAACTAACACACATGCAATGACACTGGTGGATCCATGGGTGGATTGTGAAAAGAACACACATGCAATGACACTGGTGGATCCATAGGTGGTATGTGAAAAGAACACACATGCAAAATGACTCTGGTTGTTGTTACTAAAAAGAACACACATGCAATGACACTGGTGGATCCATGTGTGGTCTCTGCAGAGAACACACATTTCAATGACACTGGTGGATCCATATGTGGTATGTGAAAAAACACACATGCAATGACTGTGGTTGTTTTTAGTGGAAAGAACACACATGCAATGACACTGGTGTATCCATAGGTGGTATGTGAAAAGAACACACATGCAAAATGACTCTGGTTGTTGTTACTAAAAAGAACACACATGCAAAGACACTGGTGGATCCATGTGTGGTCTAGAGAACACACATTTCAATGAAATTGGTGGATCCATATGTGGTATTTGAAAAGAACACACATGCAATGACTCTGGTTGTTGTTAGTGAAAAGAACACACATGCAAAATGACTCTGGTTGTTGTTACTAAAAAGAAAACACATGCAATGACACTGGTGGATCCATGGGTGGATTGTGAAAAGAGCACATATGCAATGACACTGGTGGATCCATATGTGGTATGTGAGAAGAACACACATGCAATGACTCTGGTTGTTGTTAGTGAAAAGAACACACATGCAATGACACTGGTGGATCCATGTGTGGTCTCTGAAGAGAGCACATATTTCAATGACTCTGGTTGTTGTTAGTAAAAAGAACACACATGCAATGACACTGATGGATCCATGTGTGGTCTCTGAAGAGAACACACATGCAATGTCACAGGTTGTTGTTACTAAAAGAACACACATGCAATGACACTGTGGATCCATAGGTGGTATGTGAAGAACACACATTTCAATGACTGGTTGTTGTTACTAAAAAGAACACACATGCAATGACACTGGTGGATCCATGTGTGGTCTCTGTAGAGAACACACACTTCAATGACACTGGTGGATCCATATGTGGTATGTGAAAAGAACACACATGCAAAATGACTCTGGTTATTATTACTAAAAAGAACACACATGCAATGACATTGGTGGATCCATGTGTGGTCTCTGTAGAGAACACACATTTCAATGACACTGGTGGATCCATGTGTGGTCTCTAAAGAGAGCACACATTTCAATGACTCTGGTTGTTGTTAGTGAAAAGAACACACATCCAATGACACTGGTGGATCCATAGGTGGTATGTAAAAAGAACACACATGGAAAATGACTCTGGTTGTTGTTACTAAAAAGAACACACATGCAATGACTCTCGTTGTTCTTAGTGAAAAGAACACACATGCAATGACACTGGTGGATCCATCGGTGGTATGTGAAAAGAACACACATTTCAATGAATCTGGTTGTTGTTACTAAAAATAACACACATGCAATGACACTGGTGGATCCATGGGTGGATTGTGAAACGAACGCACATGCAATGACACTGGTGGATCCATAGGTGGTATGTGAAAATGACACACATGCAAAATGACTCTGGTTGTTACTAAAAAGAACACACATGCAATGACACTGGTGGATACATGTGTGGTATCTGTAGAGAACACACATTTCAATGACACTGGTGGATCGATATGTGGTATGTGAAAAGAACACACATGCAATGACTCTGGTTGTTGTTAGTGAAAAGAACACACATGCAATGACACTGGTGGAGCCATAGGTTGTATGTGAAAAGAACACACATGCAAAATGACTCTGGTTGTTGTTACTAAAAAGAACACACGTGCAATGACACTTGTGGATCGATGTGAAGAGAACACACATGCAATGACACTTGTGGATCCATAGGTGGTATGTGAAAAGAACACACATTGCAATGACTCTGGTTGTTGTTACTAAAAAGAACACACATGCAATGACACTGGTGGATCCATGTGTGGTCTCTGTAGAGAACACACATTTCAATGACATTGGTGGATCCATATGTGGTATGTGAAAAGAACACACATGCAATGACTCTGGTTGTTGTTAGTGAAAAGAACACACATGCAATGATACTGGTGGATCCATAGGTGGTATGTGAAAAGAATACACATGCCAAATGACTCTGGTTGTTGTTACTAAAAAGAACACACATGCAATGACACTGGTGGATCCATGGATGGATTGTGAAAAGAGCACACATGCAACGACACTGGTGGATCCAAATGTGGTATGTGAAAAGAACACACATGCAATGACACTGGTGGATCGATATGTGGTATGTGAAAAGAACACACATGCAATGACTCTGGTTATTGTTACTAAAAAGAACACACATGCAATGACACTGATGGATCCATGTGTGGTCTCTGAAGAGAACACACATGCAATTACACTGGTTGTTGTTACTAAAAGAACACACATGCAATGACACTGATGGATCCATAGGTGGTATGTGAAAATGACACACATGCAAAATGACTCTGGTTGTTACTAAAAAGAACACACATGCAATGACACTGGTGGATCCATGTGTGGTCTCTATAGAGAACACACATTTCAATGACACTGGTGGATCCATATGTGGTATGTGAAAAGAACACACATGCAATGACTCTGGTTGTTGTTAGTGAAAAGAACACACATGCAATGACACTGGTGGATCCATGTGTGGTCTCTGTAGAGAACACACATTTCAATGACACTGGTGGATCCATATGTGGTATGTGAAAAGAACACACATGCAAAATGACTCTGGTTGTTGTTACTAAAAAGAACACACGTGCAATGACACTGGTGGATCCATGTGTGGTCTCTGTAGAGAACACACATTTCAATGCCACTGGTGGATCCATATGCGGTATGTGAAAAGAATGAACATGCAATGACTCTGGTTGTTGTTAGTGAAATGAACACACATGCAATGACACTGGTGGATCCATATGTGGTATGTGAAAAAAAACACATGCAAAGTGATTCTTGTTGTTGTTACTAAAAAGAGCACACATGCAATGACACTGGTGGATCCATAGGTGGATTATGAAAAGAACACACATGCAATGACACTGGTGGATCCATAGGTGGTATGTGAGAAGAACACACATTTCAATGAATCTAGTTGTTGTTACTAAAAAGAACACACATGCAATGACATTGGTGGATCCATGTGTGGATTGTGAAGAGAACACACATGCAATGACACTGGTGGCTCCATAGGTGGTATGTGAGAAGAATAGCCATGAAATGACTCTGGTTGTTGTTAGTAAAAAGAACACACATGCAAAGACTCTAGTTGTTGTTAGTGAAAAGAACATACATGCAATGACACCGGTGAATCCATGTGTGGTCTCTGTAGAGAACACACATTTTAATGACACTGGTGGATCCATATGTGGTATGTGAAAAGAACACACATGCAAAATGACTCTGGTTGTTGTTACTAAAAAGAACACACGTGCAATGACACTGGTGGATCCATGTGAAAAGAACACACATGCAATGACACTGGTGGATCCATAGGTGGTATGTGAAAAGAACACACATTTTAATGACTCTGGTTATTGTTACTAAAAAGAACACACATGCAATGACACTGGGGGATCCATGTGTGGTCTCTGTAGAGAACACACATTTCAATGACATTGGTGGATCCATATGTGGTATGTGAAAAGAACACACATGCAAAATGACTCTGGTTGTTGTTACTAAAAAGAACACACATGCAATGACTCTCGTTGTTCTTAGTGAAAAGAACACACATGCAATGACACTGTTGGATCCATCGGTGGTATGTGAAAAGAACACACATTTCAATGAATCTGGTTGTTGTTACTAAAAATAACACACATGCAATGACACTGGTGGATCCATGGGTGGATTGTGAAACGAACGCACATGCAATGACACTGGTGGATCCATAGGTGGTATGTGAAAATGACACACATGCAAAATGACTCTGGTTGTTACTAAAAAGAACACACATGCAATGACACTGGTGGATACATGTGTGGTCTCTGTAGAGAACACACATTTCAATGACACTGGTGGATCCATATGTGGTATGTGAAAAGAACACACATGCAATGACTCTGGTTGTTGTTAGTGAAAAGAACACAAATGCAATGACACTGGTGGAGCCATACGTTGTATGTGAAAAGAACACACATGCAAAATGACTCTGGTTGTTGTTACTAAAAAGAACACACGTGCAATGACACTTGTGGATCGATGTGAAAAGAACACACATGCAATGACACTTGTGGATCCATAGGTGGTATGTGAAAAGAACACACATTGCAATGACTCTGGTTGTTGTTACTAAAAAGAACACACATGCAATGACACTGGTGGATCATGTGTGGTCTCTGTAGAGAACACACATTCCAATGACATTGGTGGATCCATATGTGGTATGTGAAAAGAACACACATGCAATGACTCTGGTTGTTGTTAGTGAAAAGAACACACATGCAATGATACTGGTGGATCTATAGGTGGTATGTGAAAAGAACACACATGCCAAATGACTCTGGTTGTTGTTACTAAAAATAACACACATGCAATGACACTGGTGGATCCATGGATGGATTGTGAAAAGAGCACACATGCAACGACACTGGTGGATCCAAATGTGGTATGTGAAAAGAACACACATGCAATGACACTGGTGGATCCATATGTGGTATGTGAAAAGAACACACATGCAATGACTCTGGTTGTTGTTACTAAAAAGAACACACATGCAATGACACTGATGGATCCATGTGTGGTCTCTAAAGACAACACACATGCAATTACACTGGTTGTTGTTACTAAAAGAACACACATGCAATGACACTGGTGGATCCATAGGTGGTATGTGCAAATGACACACATGCAAAATGACTCTGGTTGTTACTAAAAAGAACACACATGCAATGACACTGGTGGATCCATGTGTGGTCTCTATAGAGAACACATATTTCAATGACACTTGTGGATCCATATGTGGTATGTGAAAAGAACACACATGCAATGACTCTGGTTGTTGTTAGTGAAAAGAACACACATGCAATGACACTGGTGGATCCATGTGTGGTCTCTGTAGAGAACACACATTTCAATGACACTGGTGGATCCATATGTGGTATGTGAAAAGAACACACATGCAAAATGACTCTGGTTGTTGTTACTAAAAAGAACACACGTGCAATGACACTGGTGGATCCATGTGTGGTCTCTGCAGAGAACACACATTTCAATGCCACTGGTGGATCCATATGTGGTATGTGAAAATAATGAACATGCAATGACTCTGGTTGTTGTTAGTGAAATGAACACACATGAATTGACACTGGTGGATCCATATGTGGTATGTGAAAAAAAACACATGCAAAGTGACTCTTGTTGTTGTTACTAAAAAGAACACACATGCAATGACACTGGTGGATCCATAGGTGGATTATGAAATGAACACACATGCAATGACACTGGTGGATCCATAGGTGGTATGTGAGAAGAACACACATTTCAATGAATCTAGTTGTTGTTACTAAAAAGAACACACATGCAATGACATTGGTGGATCCATGTGTGGATTGTGAAGAGAACACACATGCAATGACACTGGTGGCTCCATAGGTGGTATGTGAGAAGAATAGCCATGAAATGACTCTGGTTGTTGTTAGTAAAAAGAACACACATGCAAAGACTCTAGTTGTTGTTAGTGAAAAGAACATACATGCAATGACACCGGTCAATCCATGTGTGGTCTCTGTAGAGAACACACATTTCAATGACACTGGTGGATCCATATGTGGTATGTGAAAATAACACACATGCAAAATGACTCTGGTTGTTGTTACTAAAAAGAACACACGTGCAATGACACTGGTGGATCCATGTGAAAAGAACACACATGCAATGACACTGGTGGATCCATAGGTGGTATGTGAAAAGAACACACATTTTAATGACTCTGGTTGTTGTTACTAAAAAGAACACACATGCAATGACACTGGGGGATCCATGTGTGGTCTCTGTAGAGAACACACATTTCAATGACATTGGTGGATCCATATGTGGTATATGAAAAGAACACACATGCAATGACTCTGGTTGTTGTTAGTGAAAAGAACACACATGCAATGATACTGGTGGATCCATGTCTGGTCTCTAAAGAGAACACACATTTCAATGACACTGGTGGATCCATATGTGGTATGTGAAAAGTACACACATGCAATGACTCTGGTTGTTGTTACTAAAAAGAACACACATGCAATGACACTGGTGGATCCATGGGTGGATTGTGAAAAGAGCACACATGCAATGACACTGGTGGATCCATAGGTGGTATGTGAAAAGAACACACATGCAATGACTCTAGTTGTTGTTAGTGAAAAGAACACACATGCAATGACACTGGTGGATCCATAGGTGGTATGTGAAAAGAACACACATTTCAATGGCTCTGGTTGTTGTTACTAAAAAGAACACACATGCAATGACACTGGTGGATCCATGTGTGGTCTCTGTACAGAACACACATTTCAATGACATTGGTGGATCCATATGTGGTATGTGAAAAGAACACACATGCAATGACTCTGGTTGTTGTTAGTGAAAAGAACACACATGCAATGATACTGGTGGATCCAAAGGTGGTATGTGAAAAGAACACACATGCAAAATGACTCTGGTTGTTCTAAATAAAAAGAACACACATGCAATGACACTGGTGGATCCATGGGTGGATTGTGAAAAGAGCACACATGCAATGACACTGGTGGATCCATATGTGGTATGTGAAAAGAACACACATGCAATGACTCTGTTTGTTGTTAGTGAAAAGAACACACATGCAATGACACTGGTGGATCCATGTGTGGTTTCTAAAGAGAGCACACATTTCAATGACTCTGGTTGTTGTTAGTAAAAAGAACACACATGCAATGATACCAATGGATCCATGTGGGGTCTCTGAAGAGAACACACATGCAATGACACTAGTTGTTGTTACTAAAAAGAACACACATGCAATAACACTGGTGGATCCATAGGTGGTATGTGAAGAGAACACACATTTCAATGAGTCTTGTTGTTGTTACTAAAAAGAACACACATTCAATGACACTGGTGGATCCATGTGTGGTCTCTATAGAGAACACACATTTCAATGACACTGGTGGATCCATATGTGGTATGTGAAAAGAACACACATGCAAAATGACTCTGGATGTTGTTACTAAAAAGAATACACATGCAATGACACTGGTGGATCCATGTGTGGTCTCTGTAGAGAACACACATTTCAATGCCACTGGTGGATCCATATGTGGTATGTGAAAAGAACGCACATGCAATGACTCTTGTTGTTGTTAGTGAAAAGAACACACATGCAATGACACTGGTGGATCCATAGGTGGTATGTGAAAAAAAACACATGCAAAATGACTCTTGTTGTTGTTACTAAAAAGAACACACATGTAATGACACTGGTGGATCCATAGGTGGATTATGAAATGAACACACATGCAATGACACTGGTGGATCCATAGGTGGTATGTGAGAAGAACACACATTTCAATGAATCTAGTTGTTGTTACTAAAAATAACACACATGCAATGCCATTGGTGGATCCATGTGTGGATTGTGAAGAGAACACACATGCAGTGAGACTGGTGGATCCATAGGTGGTATGTGAGAAGAATAGCCATGAAATGACTCTGGTTGTTGTTAGTAAAAAGAACACACATGCAAAGACTCCAGTGTTTGTTGGTGAAAAGAGCACACATGCAATGACTCTAGTTGTTGTTAGTGAAAAGAACATACATGCAATGACACCGGTGAATCCATGTGTGGTCTCTGTAGAGAACACACATTTCAATGACACTGGTGGATCCATATGTGGTATGTGAAAAAACACACATGTACACGGACTGGTTTTTGTACATGCAATGACACTGGTGGATCCATATGTGGATTATGAAATGAACACACATGCAATTACACATGTGGATCCATACGTGGTATGTGAGAAGAACACACATTTCAATGACGCTAGTTGTTGTTACTAAAAAGAACACACATGCAATGACACTGGTGGATCCATGTGTGAATTGTCAAGATAACACACATGCAATGACACTGGTGGATCCATAGGTGGTATGTGAGAAGAACATCCATGAAATGACTCTGGTTATTGTTAGTAAAAAGAACACACATGCAATGACACTGGTGGATCCATAGGTGGTATGTGAAAAGAGCACACATTTCAATGACTTTGGTTGTTGTTACTAAAAAGAACACACATGCAATAACACTGGTGGATCCATAGGTGGATTGTGAAAAGAGCACACATGCAATGACACTAGTGGATCCACAGGTGTATTGTGAGAAGAACACACCTGCAAAATGACTCTGGTTGTTGTTACTAAAAAGAACACACATGCAATGACACCGGTGTATCCATGTGTGGATTGTGAAAAGAGCACACATGCAATGACACTGGTGGATCCAGATGTGGTATGTGAAAAGAACACACATGCAATGACTCTGGTTGTTGTTAGTGAAAAGAACACACATGCAATGACACTGGTGGATCCATAGGTGGTATGTGAAAAGAACACACATGCAAAATGACTATAGTTGTTGTTACTAAAAAGAACACACATGCAATGACACTGGTGGATCCATGTGTGGTCTCTATAGAGAACACACATTTCAATGACACTGGTGGATCCATATGTGGTATGTGAAAAGAACACATATTTCAATGACTCTGGTTGTTGTTACTAAAAAGAACACACATGCAATGACACTGGTGGATCCATGTGTGGTCTCTATCGAGAACACACATTTCAATGACATTGTGGATCCATATGTGGTATGTGAAAAGAACACACATGCAATGACTCTGGTTGTTGTTAGTGAAAAGAACACAAATGCAATGATACTGGTGGATCCATAGGTGGTATGTGAAAAGAACACACATGCAGAATGACTCTGGTTGTTGTTACTAAAAAGAACACACATGCAATGACACTGGTGGATCCATGGGTGGATTGTGAAAAGAGCACACATGCAATGACACTGGTGGATCCATATGTGGTATGTGAAAAGAACACACATGAAATGACTCTAGTTGTTGTTAGTGAAAAGAACACACATGCAATGACACTGGTGGATCCATGTGTTCTCTGAAGAGAGCACACATTTCAATGACTCTGGTTGTTGTTAGTAAAAAGAACACACATGCAATGACACTAGTGGATCCATGTGTGGTCTCTGAAGAGAACACACATGCAATGACACTGGTTGTTGTTACTAAAAAGAACACATGCAATGACACTACTGGATCCATAGGTGGTATGTGAAGAGAACACACATTTCAATGACTCTGGTTGTTGTTACTAAAAAGAACACACATGCAATGAAACTGGTGGATCCATGTGTGGTCTCTGTAGATAACACACATTTCAATGACACTGGTGGATCCATATGTGGTATGTGAAAAGAAAACACATGCAAAATGACTCTGGTTGTTATTACTAAAAAGAACACACATGCAATGACACTGGTGGATCCATGTGTGGTCTCTGTAGAGAACACACATTTCAAAGAAGCTGGTGGATCCATGTGTGGTCTCTGAAGAGAGCACACATTTCAATGACTCTGGTTGTTGTTAGAGAAAAGAACACACATGCAATGACACTGGTGGATCCATAGGTGGTATGTGAAAAGAACACACATGTGAAATGACTCTGGTTGTTGTTACTAAAAAGAACACACATGCAATGACACTGGTGGATCCATAGGTGGTATCTGAAGAGAACACACATTTCAATGACTCTGGTTGTTGTTACTAAAAAGAACACACATGCAATAACACCGGTGGATCCATGTGTAGTCTCTGTAGAGAACACACATTTCAATGACACTGGTGGATCCATATGTGGTATGTGAAAAGAACACACATGCAAAATGACTCTGGTTATTGTTACTAAAAAGAACACACGTGCAATGACACTGGTGGATCCATGTGTGGTCTCTGTAGAGAACACACATTTCAATGACACTAGTGGATCCACGTGTGGTCTCTGAAGAGAGCACACATTTCAATGACTCTGGTTGTTGTTAGTGAAAAGAACACACATGCAATGACACTTGTGGATCCATAGGTGGTATGTGAAAAGAACACACATGGAAAATGACTCTGGTCGTTGTTAGTGAAAAGAACACACATGCGATGACACTTGTGGATCCATAGGTGGTATGTGAAAAGAACACACATTTCAATGACTCTGGTTGTTGTTACTAATAAGAACACACATGCAAAGACCCTGGTGGATCCATGTGTGGTCTCTGTAGAGAACACACATTTCAATGACATTGGTGGATCCATATGTGGTATGTGAAAAAAACACATGCAATGACTCTAGTTGTTGTTAGTGAAAAGAACACACATGCAATGATACTGGTGGATCCATAGGTGGTATGTGAAAAGAACACACATGCAAAATGACTCTGGTTGTTGTTACTAAAAAGAACACACATGCAATGACACTGGTGGAACCATGGGTGGATTGTGAAAAGATCACACATGCAATGACATTGGTGGATCCATATGTGGTATGTGAAAAGAACACACATGCAATGACTCTGGTTGTTGTTAGTGAAAAGAACACACATGCAATGACACTGGTGGATCCATGTGTGGTCTCTAAAGAGAGCACACATTTCAATGACTCTGGTTGTTGTTAGTAAAAAGAATACACATGCAATGATACCAATGGATCCATGTGTGGTCTGTGAAGAGAACACACATGCAATGACACTGATTGTTGTTACTAAAAAGAACACACATGCAATGACACTGGTGGATCCATAGGTGGTATGTGAAGAGAACAAACATTTCAATGACTCTTGTTGTTGTTACTAAAAAGAACACACATGAAATGACACTGGTGGATCCATGTGTGGTCTCTGTAGAGAACACACATTTCAATGACACTGGTGGATCAATATGTGGTATGTGAAAAGAACACTCATGCAAAATGACTCTGGTTGTTGTTACTAAAAAGAACACACATGCAATGACACTGGTGGATCCATGAGTGGTCTCTGTAGAGAACACACATTTCAATGCCACTGGTGGATCCATATGTGGTATGTGAAAAGAACGCATATGCAATGACTCTGGTTGTTGTTAGTGAAAAGAACACACAGGCAATGACACTGGTGGATCCATAGGTGGTATGTGAAAAAAAAACATGCAAAGTGACTCTTGTTGTTGTTACTAAAAATAACACACATGCAATGACACTGGTGGATCCATGGGTGGATTGTAAAAAGGGCACACATGCAATGACACTGGTGGATCCATAGGTGGTATGTGAAGAGAACACACATGCAAAATGACTCTGGTTGTTGTTACTAAAAAGAACACACATGCAATGACACTGGTGGATCCATGTGTGGTCTCTGCAGAGAACACACATTTCAATGACACTGGTGGATCCATATGTGGTATGTGAAAAAACACACATGCAATGACTGTGGTTGTTTTTAGTGAAAAGAACACACATGCAATGACACTGGTGGATCCATAGGTGGTATGTGAAAAGAACACACATGCAAAATGACTCTGGTTGTTGTTACTAAAAAGAACACACGTGCAATGACACTGGTGGATCCATGTGAAAAGAACACACATGCAATGACACTGGTGTATCCATAGGTGGTATGTGAAAAGAACACACATTTCAATGACTCTGGTTGTTGTTACTAAAAAGAACACACATGCAAAGACACTGGTCGATCCATGTGTGGTCTAGAGAACACACATTTCAATGAAATTGGTGGATCCATATGTGGTATGTGAAAAGAACACACATGCAATGACTCTGGTTGTTGTTAGTGAAAAGAACACACATGCAATGATACTGGTGGATCCATAGGTGGTATGTGAAAAGAACACACATGCAAAATGACTCTGGTTGTTGTTACTAAAAAGAAAACACATGCAATGACACTGGTGGATCCATGGGTGGTATGTGAAAAGAACACACATGCAAAATGACTCTGGTTATTGTTACTAAAAAGAACACACACTTCAATGACACTGGTGGATCCATATGTGGTATGTGAAAAGAACATACATGCAAAATGACTCTGGTTATTGTTACTAAAAAGAACACACATGCAATGACACTGGTAGATCCATGTGTGGTCTCTGTAGAGAACACACATTTCAATGACACTGGTGGATCCATGTGTGGTCTCTAAAGAGAGCACACATTTCAATGACTCTGGTTGTTGTTAGTGAAAAGAACACACATCCAATGACACTGGTGGATCCATAGGTGGTATGTAAAAAGAACACACATGGAAAATGACTCTGGTTGTTGTTACTAAAAAGAACACACATGCAATGACTCTCGTTGTTCTTAGTGAAAAGAACACACATGCAATGACACTGGTGGATCCATCGGTGGTATGTGAAAAGAACACACATTTCAATGAATCTGGTTGTTGTTACTAAAAATAACACACATGCAATGACACTGGTGGATCCATGGGTGGATTGTGAAACGAACGCACATGCAATGACACTGGTGGATCCATAGGTGGTATGTGAAAATGACACACATGCAAAATGACTCTGGTTGTTACTAAAAAGAACACACATGCAATGACACTGGTGGATCCATATGTGGTATGTGAAAAGAACACACATGCAATGACACTGGTTGTTGTTAGTGAAAAGAACACACATGCAATGACACTGGTGGAGCCATAGGTTGTATGTGAAAAGAACACACATGCAAAATGACTCTGGTTGTTGTTACTAAAAAGAACACACGTGCAATGATACTGGTGGATCGATGTGAAAAGAACACACATGCAATGACACTGGTGGATCCATAGGTGGTATGTGAAAAGAACACACATTGCAATGACTCTGGTTGTTGTTACTAAAAAGAACACACATGCAATGACACTGGTGGATCCATGTGTGGTCTCTGTTGAGAACACACATTTCAATGACTCTGGTTGTTGTTAGTGAAAAGAACACACATGCAATGACTCTGGTTGTTGTTAGTGAAAAGAACACACATGCAATGATACTGGTGGATCCATAGGTGGTATGTGAAAAGAACACACATGCCAAATGACTCTGGTTGTTGTTACTAAAAAGAACACACATGCAATGACACTGGTGGATCCATCGATGGATTGTGAAAAGAGCACACATGCAATGACACTGGTGGATCCATATGTGGTATGTGAAAAGAACACACATGCAATGACACTGGTGGATCCATATGTGGTATGTGAAAAGAACACACATGCAATGACTCTGATTGTTGTTACTAAAAAGAACACACATGCAATGACACTGATGGATCCATGTGTGGTCTCTGAAGAGAACACACATGCAATGACACTGGTTGTTGTTACTAAAAGAACACACAAGCAATGACACTGGTGGATCCATAGGTGGTATGTGAAAATGACACACATGCAAAATGACTCTGGTTGTTACTAAAAAGAACACACATGCAATGACACTTTTGGATCCATGTGTGGTCTCTGTAGAGAACACACATTTCAATGACACTGGTGGATCCATATGTGGTATGTGAAAAGAACACACATGCAATGACTCTGGTTGTTGTTAGTGAAAAGAACACACATGCAATGACACTGGTGGATCCATAGGTAGTATGTGAAAAGAACACACATGCAAAATGACTCTGGTTATTGTTACTAAAAAGAACACACATGCAATGACACTGGTGGAGCCATGTGTGGTCTCTGTAGAGAACACACATTTCAATGACACTGGTGGATCCATGTGTGGTCTCTAAAGAGAGCACACTTTTCAATGACTCTGGTTGTTGTTAGTGAAAAGAACACACATGCAATGACACTGGTGGATCCATAGGTGGTATGTAAAAAGAACACACATGCAAAATGACTCTGGTTGTTGTTACTAAAAAGAACACACATGCAATGACTCTCGTTGTTCTTAGTGAAAAGAACACACATGCAATGACACTGGTGGATCCATCGGTGGTATTTGAAAAGAACACACATTTCAATGAATCTGGTTGTTGTTACTAAAAATAACACACATGCAATGACACTGGTGGATCCATGGGTGGATTGTGAAACGAACGCACATGCAATGACACTGGTGGATCCATAGGTGGTATGTGCAAATGACACACAGGCAAAATGACTCTGGTTGTTACTAAAAAGAACACACATGCAATGACACTGGTGGATCCATATGTGGTATGTGAAAAGAACACACATGCAATGACACTGGTTGTTGTTAGTGAAAAGAAAACACATGCAATGACACTGGTGGATCCATAGGTGGTATGTGAAAAGAACACACATGCAAAATGACTCTGGTTGTTGTTACTAAAAAGAACACACGTGCAATGATACTGGTGGATCGATGTGAAAAGAACACACATGCAATGACACTGGTGGATCCATAGGTGGTATGTGAAAAGAACACACATTGCAAT
This sequence comes from Avena insularis, assembly GCA_023614405.1. NCBI lineage: Eukaryota > Viridiplantae > Streptophyta > Magnoliopsida > Poales > Poaceae > Avena > Avena insularis. The sequence goes on along the minus strand of CM042688.1, from coordinate 73,391,530 downwards.
GACTCTGGTTGTTGTTACTAAAAAGAACACACATGCAATGACACTGGTGGATCCATGTGTGGTCTCTGTAGAGAACACACATTTCAATGACATTGGTGGATCCATATGTGGTATGTGAAAAGAACACACATGCAATGACTCTGGTTGTTGTTAGTGAAAAGAACACACATGCAATGATACTGGTGGATCCATAGGTGGTATGTGAAAAGAACACACATGCCAAATGACTCTGGTTGTTGTTACTAAAAAGAACACACATGCAATGACACTGGTGGATCCATGGATGGATTGTGAAAAGAGCACACATGCAACGACACTGGTGGATCCAAATGTGGTATGTGAAAAGAACACACATGCAATGACACTGGTGGATCCATATGTGGTATGTGAAAAGAACACACATGCAATGACTCTGATTGTTGTTACTAAAAAGAACACACATGCAATGACACTGATGGATCCATGTGTGGTCTCTGAAGAGAACACACATGCAATTACACTGGTTGTTGTTACTAAAAGAACACACGTGCAATGACACTGGTGGATCCATAGGTGGTATGTGAAAATGACACACGTGCAAAATGACTCTGGTTGTTACTAAAAAGAACACACATGCAATGACACTGGTGGATCCATGTGTGGTCTCTGTAGAGAACACACATTTCAATGACACTGGTGGATCCATATGTGGTATGTGAAAAGAACACACATGCAATGACTCTGGTTGTTGTTAGTGAAAAGAACACACATGCAATGACACTGGTGGATCCATAGGTAGTATGTGAAAAGAACACACATGCAAAATGACTCTGGTTATTTTTACTAAAAAGAACACACATGCAATGACACTGGTGGATCTATGTGTGGTCTCTATAGAGAACACACATTTCAATGACACTGGTGGATCCATGTGTGGTCTCTAAAGAGAGCACACATTTCAATGACTCTGGTTGTTGTTAGTGAAAAGAACACACATGCAATGACACTAGTGGATCCATAGGTGGTATGTAAAAAGAACACACATGCAAAATGACTCTAGTTGTTGTTACTAAAAAGAAGACAGATGCAATGACTCTGGTTGTTGTTAGTGAAAAGAACACACATGCAATGACACTGGTGGATCCATAGGTGGTATGTGAAAAGAACACACATTTCAATGAATCTGGTTGTTGTTACTAAAAATAACACACATGCAATGACACTGGTGGATCCATGGGTGGATTGGGAAAAGAGCACACATGCAATGACACTGGTGGATCCATATGTGGTATGTGAAAAGAACACACATGAAAAATGACTCTGGTTGTTGTTACTAAAAAGAACACACATGCAATGACACTGGTGGATCCATGTGTGGTCTCTGTAGAGAACACACATTTCAGTGACACTGGTGGATCCATATGTGGTATGTGAAAAGAACACACATGCAAAATGACTCTGGTTATTGTTACTAAAAAGAACACACATGCAATGACACTGGTGGATCCATGTGTGGTCTCTGTAGAGAACACACATTTCAATGACACTGGTGGATCCATGTGTGGTCTCTGAAGAGAGCACACATTTCATTGACTCTGGTTGTTGTTAGTGAAAAGAACACACATGCAATGACACTGGTGGATCCATAGGTGGTATGTGAAAAGAACACACATTTCAATTACTCTGGTTGTTGTTACTAAAAAGAACACACATGCAATGACACTGGTGGATCCATGTGTGGTATCTGTACAGAACACACATTTCAATGACATTGGTGGATCCATATGTGGTATGTGAAAAGAACACACATGCAATGACTCTGGTTGTTGTTAGTGAAAAGAACACACATGCAATGATACTGGTGGATCCATAGGTGGTATGTGAAAAGAACACACATGCAAAATGACTCTGGTTGTTGTTACTAAAAATAACACACATGCAATGACACTGGTGGATCCATGGGTGGATTGTGAAAAGAGCACACATGCAATGACACTGGTGGATCCATATGTCGTATGTGAAAAGAACACACATGCAATGACTCTGGTTGTTGTTAGTGAAAATAACACACATGCAATGACACTGGTGGATCCATGTGTGGTCTCTAAAGAGAGCACACATTTCAATGACTCTAGTTCTTGTTAGTAAAAAGAACACACATGCAATGATACCAATGGATCCATGTGTGGTCTCTGAAGAGAACACACATGCAATGACACTAGTTGTTGTTACTAAAAAGAACACACATGCAATAACACTGGTGGATCCATAGGTGGTATGTGAAGAGAACACACATTTCAATGACTCTTGTTGTTGTTACTAAAAAGAACACACATTCAATGACACTGGTGGATCCATGTGTGGTCTCTGTAGAGAACACACATTTCAATGACACTGGTGGATCCATATGTGGTATGTGAAAAGAACACACATGCAAAATGACTCTGGATGTTGTTACTAAAAAGAACACACATGCAATGACACTGGTGGATCTATGTGTGGTCTCTGTAGAGAACACACATTTCAATGCCACTGGTGGATCCATATGTGGTATGTGAAAAGAACGCACATGCAATGACTCAGGTTGTTGTTAGTGAAAAGAACACACATGCAATGACACTGGTGGATCCATAGGTGGTATGTGAAAAAAAACACATGCAAAGTGACTCTTGTTGTTGTTACTAAAAAGAACAAACATGCAATGACACTGGTGGATCCATAGGTGGATTATGAAATGAACACACATGCAATAACACTGGTGGATCCATAGGTGGTATGTGAGAAGAACACACATTTCAATGAATCTAGTTGTTGTTACTAAAAAGAACACACATGCAGTGAGACTGGTGGATCCATAGGTGGTATGTGAGAAGAATAGCCATGAAATGACTCTGGTTGTTGTTAGTAAAAAGAACACACATGCAAAGACTCCAGTGTTTGTTGGTGAAAAGAGCACACATGCAATGACTCTAGTTGTTGTTAGTGAAAAGAACATACATGCAATGACACCGGTGAATCCATGTGTGGTCTCTGTAGAGAACACACATTTCAATGACACTGGTGGATCCATATGTGGTATATGAAAAGAACACACATGCAATGACTCTGGTTGTTGTTAGTGAAAAGAACACACATGCAATGATACTGATGGATCCAAAGGTGGTATGTGAAAAGAACACACATGCAAAATGACTCTGGTTGTTGTTACTAAAAAGAACACACATGCAATGACACTGGTGGATCCATGGGTGGATTGTGAAAAGAGCACACATGCAATGACACTGGTGGATCCATATGTGGTATGTGAAAAGAACACACATGCAATGACTCTGGTTGTTGTTAGTGAAAAGAAGATACATGCAATGACACTGGTGGATCTATATGTGGATTATGAAATGAACACACATGCAATGACACATGTGGATCCATAGCTGGTATGTGAGAAGAACACACATTTCAATGACGCTAGTTGTTGTTACTAAAAAGAACACACATGCAATGACACTGGTGGATCCATGGGCGGATTGTGAAAAGAGCACACATGCAATGACACTGGTGGATCCATGTGTGGATTGTCAAGAGAACACACATGCAATGACACTGGTGGATCCGTTGGTGGTATGTGAGAAGAACATCCATGAAATGACTCTGGTTATTGTTAGTAAAAAGAACACACATGCAATGACACTGGTGGATCCATGGGTGGATTGTGAAAAGAGCACACATGCAATGACACTGGTGGATCCATATGTGGTATGTGAAAAGAACACACATGCAATGACACTGGTTGTTGTTAGTGAAAAGAACACACATGCAATGACACTGGTGGAGCCATAGGTTGTATGTGAAAAGAACACACATGCAAAATGACTCTGGTTGTTGTTACTAAAAAGAACACACGTGCAATGACACTGGTGGATCGATGTGAAAAGAACACACATGCAATGACACTTGTGGATCCATAGGTGGTATGTGAAAAGAACACACATTGCAATGACTCTGGTTGTTGTTACTAAAAAGAACACACATGCAATGACACTGGTGGATCCATGTGTGGTCTCTGTTGAGAACACACATTTCAATGACATTGGTGGATCCATATGTGGTATGTGAAAAGAACACACATGCAATGACTCTGGTTGTTGTTAGTGAAAAGAACACACATGCAATGATACTGGTGGATCCATAGGTGGTATGTGAAAAGAACACACATGCCAAATGACTCTGGTTGTTGTTACTAAAAAGAACACACATGCAATGACACTGGTGGATCCATGGATGGATTGTGAAAAGAGCACACATGCAACGACACTGGTGGATCCAAATGTGGTATGTGAAAAGAACACACATGCAATGACACTGGTGGATCCATATGTGGTATGTGAAAAGAACACACATGCAATGACTCTGATTGTTGTTACTAAAAAGAACACACATGCAATGACACTGATGGATCCATGTGTGGTCTCTGAAGAGAACACACATGCAATTACACTGGTTGTTGTTACTAAAAGAACACACATGCAATGACACTGGTGGATCCATAGGTGGTATGTGAAAATGACACACGTGCAAAATGACTCTGGTTGTTACTAAAAAGAACACACATGCAATGACACTGGTGGATCCATGTGTGGTCTCTGTAGAGAACACACATTTCAATGACACTGGTGGATCCATATGTGGTATGTGAAAAGAACACACATGCAATGACTCTGGTTGTTGTTAGTGAAAAGAACACACATGCAATGACACTGGTGGATCCATAGATAGTATGTGAAAAGAACACACATGCAAAATGACTCTGGTTATTGTTACTAAAAAGAACACACATGCAATGACACTGGTGGATCTATGTGTGGTCTCTATAGAGAACACACATTTCAATGACACTGGTGGATCCATGTGTGGTCTCTAAAGAGAGCACACATTTCAATGACTCTGGTTGTTGTTAGTGAAAACAACACACATGCAATGACACTAGTGGATCCATAGGTGGTATGTAAAAAGAACACACATGCAAAATGACTCTAGTTGTTGTTACTAAAAAGAACACAGATGCAATGACTCTGGTTGTTGTTAGTGAAAAGAACACACATGCAATGACACTGGTGGATCCATAGGTGGTATGTGAAAAGAACACACATTTCAATGAATCTGGTTGTTGTTACTAAAAATAACACACATGCAATGACACTGGTGGATCCATGGGTGGATTGGGAAAAGAGCACACATGCAATGACACTGGTGGATCCATATGTGGTATGTGAAAAGAACACACATGAAAAATGACTCTGGTTGTTGTTACTAAATAGAACACACATGCAATGACACTGGTGGATCCATGTGTGGTCTCTGTAGAGAACACACATTTCAGTGACACTGGTGGATCCATATGTGGTATGTGAAAAGAACACACATGCAAAATGACTCTGGTTATTGTTACTAAAAAGAACACACATGCAATGACACTGGTGGATCCATGTGTGGTCTCTGTAGAGAACACACATTTCAATGACACTGGTGGATCCATGTGTGGTCTCTGAAGAGAGCACACATTTCATTGACTCTGGTTGTTGTTAGTGAAAAGAACACACATGCAATGACACTGGTGGATCCATAGGTGGTATGTAAAAAGAACACACATGCAAAATGACTCTGGTTGTTGTTACTGAAAAGAACTCACATGCAATGACTCTGGTTGTTATTAGTGAAATGAACACAAATGCAATGACACTGGTGGATCCATAGGTGGTATATGAAAAGAACACACATTTCAATGGATCTAGTTGTTGTTACTAAAAATAACACACATGCAATGACACTGGTGGATCCATGGGTGGATTGTGAAACGAACACACATGCAACACTGGTGGATCCATAGGTGGTATGTGAAAATAACACACATGCAAAATGACTCTAGTTGTTACTAAAAAGAACACACATGCAATGACACTGGTGGATCCATGTGTGGTCTCTGTAGAGAACACACAATTCAATGACACTGGTGGACCCATATGTGGTATGTGAAAAGAACACACATGCAATGACTCTGGTTGTTGTTAGTGAAAAGAACACACATGCAATGACACTAGTTGATCCATAGGTGGAATGTGAAAAGAACACACATCCAAAATGACTCTGGTTTTTGTTACTAAAAAGAACACACGTGCAATGACACTGGTGGATCCATGTGAAAAGAACACACATGCAATGACACTGGTGGATCCATAGGTAGTATGTGAAAAGAACACACATTTCAATGACTCTTGTTGTTGTTACTAAAAAGAACACACATGCAATGACACTAGTGGATCCATGTGTGGTGTCTGTAGAGAACACACATTTCAATGACATTGGTGGATCCATATGTGGTATGTGAAAAGAACACACATGCAATGACTCTGGTTGTTGTTAGTGAAAAGAACACACATGCAATGATACTGGTGGATCCATATGTGGGATGTGAAAAGAACACACATGGAAAATGACTCTGGTGGATCCATATGTGGTATGTGAAAAGAACAACATGCAAAATGACTCTGGTTGTTGTTACTAAAAAGAACACACATGCAATGACACTGGTGGATCCATGTGTGGTCTCTGTAGAGAACACACATTTCAATGACACTGGTGGATCCATATGTGGTATGTGAAAAGAACACACATGCAAAATGACTCTGGTTGTTGTTACTAAAAAGAACACACATGCAATGACACTGGTGGATCCATGGGTGGATTGTGAAAAGAGCACACATGCAATGACATTGGTGGATCCATATGTGGTATGTGAAAAGAACACACATGCAATGACTCTGGTTGTTGTTAGTGAAAAGAACACACATGCAATGATACTGGTGGATCCATGTGTGGTCTCTAAAGAGAGCACACATTTCAATGACTCTGGTTGTTGTTAGTAAAAAGAATACACATGCAATGATACCAATGGATCCATGTGTGGTCTCTAAAGAGAACACACATGCAATGACACTGGTTGTTGTTACTAAAAAGAACACACATGCAATAACACTGGTGGATCCATAGGTGGTATGTGAAGAGAACACACATTTCAATGACTCTTGTTGTTGTTACTAAAAAGAACACACATGCAATGACACTGGTGGATCCATGTGTGGTCTCTGTAGAGAACACACATTTCAATGACACTGGTGGATCCATATGTGGTATGTGAAAAGAACACACATGCAAAATGACTCTGGTTGTTGTTACTAAAAAGAACACACATGCAATGACACTGGTGGATCCATGTGTGGTCTCTATAGAGAACACACATTTCAATGCCACTGGTGGATCCATATGTGGTATGTGAAAAGAACGCTCATGCAATGACTCTGGTTGTTGTTAGTGAAAAGAACACAGATGCAATGACACTGGTGGATCCATAGGTGGCATGTGAAAAAAAACACATGCAAAATGACTCTTATTGTTGTTACTAAAAAGAACACACATGCAATGACACTGGTGGATCCATAGGTGGATTATGAAATGAACACACATGCAATGACACTGGTGGATCCATAGGTGGTATGTGAGAAGAACACACATTTCAATGAATCTAGTTGTTGTTACTAAAAATAACACATATGAAATGACACTGGTGGATCCATGGGTGGATTGTGAAATGAACACACATGCAATGACACTGGTGGATCCATAGGTGGTATGTGAAAGTAACACACATGCAAAATGACTCTAGTTGTTACTAAAAAGAACATACATGCAATGACACTGGTGGATCCATGTGTGGTCTCTGTAGAGAACACACATTTCAATGACACTGGTGGATCCATATGTTGTATGTGAAAAGAACACACATGCAATGACACTGGTGGATCCATAGGTGGTATGTGAAAAGAACACACATGCAAAATGACTCTAGTTGTTGTTACTATTAAAAACACACGTGCAATGACACTGGTGGATCCATGTGAAAAGAACACACATGCAATGACACTAGTGGATCCATAGGTGGTATGTGAAAAGAACACACATTTCAATGACTCTGGTTGTTGTTACTAAAAAGAACACACATGCAATGACACTGGTGGATCCATGTGTGGTCTCTGTACAGAACACACATTTCAATGACATTGGTGGATCCATATGTGGTATGTAAAAAGAACACACATGCAATGACTCTGGTTGTTGTTAGTGAAAAGAACACACATGCAATGATACTGGTGGATCCATAGGTGGTATGTGAAAAGAACACACATGCAAAATGACTCTGGTTGTTGTTACTAAAAAGAACACACATGCAATGACACTGGTGGTTCCATGGGTGGATTGTGAAAAGAGCACACATGCAATGACACTGGTGGATCCATATGTGGTATGTGAAAAGAACACACATGCAATGAATCTGGTTGTTGTTAGTGAAAAGAACACACATGCAATGGCACTGGTGGATCCATGTGTGGTCTCTAAAGAGAGCACACATTTCAATGAATCTGGTTGTTGTTAGTAAAAATAACACACATGCAATGATACCAATGGATCCGTGTGTGGTCTCTGAAGAGAACACACATGCAATGACACTAGTTGTTGTTACTAAAAAGAACACACATGCAATGACACTGGCGGATCCATAGGTGGTATGTGAAGAGAACACACATTTCAATGACTCTTGTTGTTACTAAAAAGAACACACATGCAATGACACTGGTGGATCCATGTGTGGTCTCTGTAGAGAACACACATTTCAATGACACTGGTGGATCCATATGTGGTATGTGAAAAGAACACACATGCAATGACTCTGGTTGTTGTTAGTGAAAAGAACACAAATGCAATGACACTGGTGGAGCCATAGGTTGTATGTGAAAAGAACACACATGCAAAATGACTCTGGTTGTTGTTACTAAAAAGAACACACGTGCAATGACACTTGTGGATCGATGTGAAAAGAACACACATGCAATGACACTTGTGGATCCATAGGTGGTATGTGAAAAGAACACACATTGCAATGACTCTGGTTGTTGTTACTAAAAATAACACACATGCAATGACACTGGTGGATCCATGTGTGGTCTCTGTAGAGAACACACATTTCAATGACATTGGTGGATCCATATGTGGTATGTGAAAAGAACACACATGCAATGACTCTGGTTGTTGTTAGTGAAAAGAACACACATGCAATGATACTGGTGGATCCATAGGTGGTATGTGAAAAGAACACACATGCAAAATGACTCTGGTTGTTACTAAAAAGAACACACATGCAATGACACTGGTGGATCCATGGGTGGATTGTGAAAAGAGCACACATGCAATGACACTGGTGGATCCATAGGTGGTATGTGAAAAGAACACACATGCAATGACTCTGGTTGTTGTTAGTGAAAAGAACACACATGCAATGACACTGGTGGATCCATAGGTGGTATGTGAAAAGAACACACATTTCAATTACTCTGGTTGTTGTTACTAAAAAGAACACACATGCAATGACACTGGTGGATCCATGTGTGGTATCTGTACAGAACACACATTTCAATGACATTGGTGGATCCATATGTGGTATGTGAAAAGAACACACATGCAATGACTCTGGTTGTTGTTAGTGAAAAGAACACACATGCAATGATACTGGTGGATCCATAGGTGGTATGTGAAAAGAACACACATGCAAAATGACTCTGGTTCTTGTTACTAAAAAGAACACACATGCAATGACACTGGTGGATCCATGGGTGGATTGTGAAAAGAGCACACATGCAATGACATTGGTGGATCCATATGTGGTATGTGAAAAGAACACACATGCAATGACTCTGGTTGTTGTTAGTGAAAAGAACACACATGCAATGACACTGGGGGATCCATGTGGTCTCTAAAGAGAGCACACATTTCAATGACTCTAGTTCTTGTTAGTAAAAAGAACACACATGCAATGATACCAATGGATCCATGTGTGGTCTCTGAAGAGAACACGCATGCAATGACACTAGTTTTTGTTACTAAAAAGAACACACATGCAATAACACTAGTGGATCCATAGGTGGTATGTGAAGAGAACACACATTTCAATGACTCTTGTTGTTGTTACTAAAAAGTACACACATTCAATGACACTAGTGGATCGATGTGTGGTCTCTGTAGAGAACACACATTTCAATGACACTGGTGGATCCATATGTGGTATGTGAAAAGAACACACATGCAAAATGACTCTGGATGTTGTTACTAAAAAGAACACACATGCAATGACAATGGTGGATCTATGTGTGGTCTTTGTAGAGAACACACATTTCAATGCCACTGGTGGATCCATATGTGGTATGTGAAAAGAACGCACATGCAATGACTCAGGTTGTTGTTAGTGAAAAGAACACACATGCAATGACACTGTTGGATCCATAGGTGGTATGTGAAAAAAAACACATGCAAAGTGACTCTTGTTGTTGTTACTAAAAAGAACACACATGCAATGACACTGGTGGATCCATAGGTGGATTATGAAATAACACACATGCAATAACACTGGTGGATCCATAGGTGGTATGTGAGAAGAACACACATTTCAATGAATCTAGTTGTTGTTACTAAAAAGAACACACATGCAGTGAGACTGGTGGATCCATAGGTGGTATGTGAGAAGAATAGCCATGAAATGACTCTGGTTGTTGTTAGTAAAAAGAACACACATGCAAAGACTCCAGTGTTTATTGGTGAAAAGAGCACACATGCAATGACTCTAGTTGTTGTTAGTGAAAAGAACATACATGCAATGACACCGGTGAATCGATGTGTGGTCTCTGTAGAGAACACACATTTCAATGACACTGGTGGATCCATATGTGGTATGTGAAAAGAACACACATGCAATGACTCTGGTTGTTGTTAGTGAAAAGAACACACATGCAATGATACTGGTGGATCCAAAGGTGGTATGTGAAAAGAACACACATGCAAAATGACTCTGGTTGTTGTTACTAAAAAGAACACACATGCAATGACACTGGTGGATCCATGGGTGGATTGTGAAAAGAGCACACATACAATGACACTGGTGGATCCATATGTGGTATGTGAAAAGAACACACATGCAATGACTCTGGTTGTTGTTAGTGAAAAGAAGATACATGCAATGACACTGGTGGATCCATATGTGGATTATGAAATGAACACACATGCAATGACACATGTGGATCCATAGCTGGTATGTGAGAAGAACACACATTTCAATGACGCTAGTTGTTGTTACTAAAAAGAACACACATGCAATGACACTGGTGGATCCATGGGCGGATTGTGAAAAGAGCACACATGCAATGACACTGGTGGATCCATGTGTGGATTGTCAAGAGAACACACATGCAATGACACTGGTGGATCCATAGGTGGATTATGAAATGAACACACATGCAATGACACTGGTGGATCCATAGGTGGTATGTGAGAAGAACACACATTTCAATGAATCTAGTTGTTGTTACTAAAAAGAACACACATGCAATGACATTGGTGGATCCATGTGTGGATTGTGAAGAGAACACACATGCAATGACACTGGTGGATCCATAGGTGGTATGTGAGAAGAATAACCATGAAATGACTCTGGTTGTTGTTAGTAAAAAGAACACACATGCAAAGACTCCAGTGTTTGTTGGTGAAAAGAGCACACATGCAATGACTCTAGTTGTTGTTAGTGAAAAGAACATACATGCAATGACACCGGTGAATCCATGTGTGGTCTCTGTAGAGAACACACATTTCAATGACACTGGTGGATCCATATGTGGTATGTGAAAAGAACACACATGCAAAATGACTCTGGTTGTTGTTACTAAAAAGAACACACGTGCAATGACACTGGTGGATCCATGTGAAAAGAACACACATGCAATGACACTGGTGGATCCATAGGTGGTATGTGAAAAGAACACACATTTTAATGACTCTGGTTATTGTTACTAAAAAGAACACACATGCAATGACACTGGTGGATCCATGTATGGTCTCTGTAGAGAACACACATTTCAATGACATTGGTGGATCCATATGTGGTATATGAAAAGAACACACATGCAATGACTCTTCTTGTTGGTTAAAATAACACACATGCAATGATACTGGTGGATCCATAGGTGGTATGTGAAAAGAACACACATGCAAAATGACTCTGGTTGTTACTAAAAAGAACACACATGCAATGACACTGGTGGATCCATGGGTGGATTGTGAAAAGAGCACACATGCAATGACACTGGTGGATCCATAGGTGGTATGTGAAAAGAACACACATGCAATGACTCTGGTTGTTGTTAGTGAAAAGAACACACATGCAATGACACTGGTGGATCCATAGGTGGTATGTGAAAAGAACACACATTTCAATTACTCTGGTTGTTGTTACTAAAAAGAACACACATGCAATGACACTGGTGGATCCATGTGTGGTATCTGTACAGAACACACATTTCAATGACATTGGTGGATCCATATGTGGTATGTGAAAAGAACACACATGCAATGACTCTGGTTGTTGTTAGTGAAAAGAACACACATGCAATGATACTGGTGGATCCATAGGTGGTATGTGAAAAGAACACACATGCAAAATGACTCTGGTTCTTGTTACTAAAAAGAACACACATGCAATGACACTGGTGGATCCATGGGTGGATTGTGAAAAGAGCACACATGCAATGACATTGGTGGATCCATATGTGGTATGTGAAAAGAACACACATGCAATGACTCTGGTTGTTGTTAGTGAAAAGAACACACATGCAATGACACTGGTGGATCCATGTGTGGTCTCTAAAGAGAGCACACATTTCAATGACTCTAGTTCTTGTTAGTAAAAAGAACACACATGCAATGATACCAATGGATCCATGTGTGGTCTCTGAAGAGAACACGCATGCAATGACACTAGTTGTTGTTACTAAAAAGAACACACATGCAATAACACTAGTGGATCCATAGGTGGTATGTGAAGAGAACACACATTTCAATGACTCTTGTTGTTGTTACTAAAAAGTACACACATTCAATGACACTAGTGGATCGATGTGTGGTCTCTGTAGAGAACACACATTTCAATGACACTGGTGGATCCATATGTGGTATGTGAAAAGAACACACATGCAAAATGACTCTGGATGTTGTTACTAAAAAGAACACACATGCAATGACAATGGTGGATCTATGTGTGGTCTCTGTAGAGAACACACATTTCAATGCCACTGGTGGATCCATATGTGGTATGTGAAAAGAACGCACATGCAATGACTCAGGTTGTTGTTAGTGAAAAGAACACACATGCAATGACACTGGTGGATCCATAGGTGGTATGTGAAAAAAAACACATGCAAAGTGACTCTTGTTGTTGTTACTAAAAAGAACACACATGAAATGACACTGGTGGATCCATAGGTGGATTATGAAATGAACACACATGCAATAACACTGGTGGATCCATAGGTGGTATGTGAGAAGAACACACATTTCAATGAATCTAGTTGTTGTTACTAAAAAGAACACACATGCAGTGAGACTGGTGGATCCATAGGTGGTATGTGAGAAGAATAGCCATGAAATGACTCTGGTTGTTGTTAGTAAAAAGAACACACATGCAAAGACTCCAGTGTTTGTTGGTGAAAAGAGCACACATGCAACGACTCTAGTTGTTGTTAGTGAAAAGAACATACATGCAATGACACCGGTGAATCGATGTCTGGTCTCTGTAGAGAACACACATTTCAATGACACTGGTGGATCCATATGTGGTATGTGAAAAGAACACACATGCAATGACTCTGGTTGTTGTTAGTGAAAAGAACACACATGCAATGACACTGGTGGATCCATAGGTGGTATGTGAAAAGAGCACACATTTCAATGACTCTGGTTGTTGTTACTAAAAAGAACACACATGCAATGACACTGGTGGATCCATAGGTGGATTGTGAAAAGAGCACACATGCAATGACACTAGTGGATCCACAGGTGGTTTGTGAGAAGAACACACCTGCAAAATGACTCTGGTTGTTGTTACTAAAAAGAACACACATGCAATGACACCGGTGGATCCAGATGTGGTATGTGAAAAGAACACACATGCAATGACTCTGGTTGTTGTTAGTGAAAAGAACACACATGCAATGACACTGGTGGATCCATAGGTGGTATGTGAAAAGAACACATATTTCAATGACTCTGGTTGTTGTTACTAAAAATAACACACATGCAATGACACTGGTGGATCCATGTGTGGTCTCTGTAGAGAACACACATTTCAATGACATTGGTGGATCCATATGTGGTATGTGAAAAGAACACACATGCAATGACTCTGGTTGTTGTTAGTGAAAATAACACACATGCAATGACACTGGTGGATCCATGTGTGGTTTCTAAAGAGAGCACACATTTCAATGAATCTGGTTGTTGTTAGTAAAAAGAACACACATGCAATGATACCAATGGATCCGTGTGTGGTCTCTGAAGAGAACACACATGCAATGACACTAGTTGTTGTTACTAAAAAGAACACACATGCAATGACACTGGTGGATCCATATGTGGTATGTGAAGAGAACAAACATTTCAATGACTCTTGTTGTTGTTACTAAAAAGAACACACATGCAATGACACTGGTGGATCCATGTGTGGTCTCTGTAGAGAACACACATTTCACTGACACTGGTGGATCCATATGTGGTATGTGAAAAGAACACACATGCAAAATGACTCTGGTTGTTGTTACTAAAAAGAACACACGTGCAATGACACTGGTGGATCCATGTGTGGTCTCTGTAGAGAACACACATTTCAATGCCACTGGTGGATCCATATGTGGTATGTGAAAAGAACGCACATGCAATGACTCTGGTTGTTGTTAGTGAAATGAACACACATGCAATGATACTGGTGGATCCATAGGTGGTATGTGAAAAAACACACATGCAAAGTGACTCTTGTTGTTGTTACTAAAAAGAACACACATGCAATGACACTGGTGGATCCATAGGTGGATTATGAAATGAACACACATGCAATGACACTGGTTTATCCATAGGTGGTATGTGAGAAGAACACACATTTCAATGAATCTAGTTGTTGTTACTAAAAAGAACACACATGCAATGACATTGGTGGATCCATGTGTGGATTGTGAAGAGAACACACATGCAATGACACTGGTGGATCCATAGGTGGTATGTGAGAATAATAGCCATGAAATGACTCTGGTTGTTGTTAGTAAAAAGAACACACATGCAAAGACTCCAGTGTTTGTTGGTGAAAAGAGCACACATGCAATGACTCTAGTTGTTGTTAGTGAAAAGAACATACATGCAATGACACCAGTGAATCCATGCGTGGTCTCTATAGAGAACACACATTTCAATGACACTGGTGGATCCATATGTGGTATGTGAAATGAACACACATTTTAATGACTCTGGTTGTTGTTACTAAAAATAACACACATGCAATGACACTGGTGGATCCATGTGTGGTCTCTGTAGAGAACACACATTTCAATGACATTGGTGGATCCATATGTGGTATGTGAAAAGAACACACATGCAATGACTCTGGTTGTTGTTAGTGAAAAGAACACACATGCAATGATACTGGTGGATCCATAGGTGGTATGTGAAAAGAACACACATGCAAAATGACTCTGGTTGTTGTTACTAAAAAGAACACACATGCAATGACACTGGTGGATCCATGGGTGGATTGTGAAAAGAGCACACATGCAATTACACTGGTGGATCCATAGGTGGTATGTGAAAAGAACACACATGCAATGACTCTGGTTGTTGTTAGTGAAAAGAACACACATGCAATGACACTGGTGGATCCATAGGTGGTATGTGTAAAGAACACACATTTCAATGACTCTGGTTGTTGTTACTAAAAAGAACACACATGCAATGACACTGGTGGATCCATGTGTGGTCTCTGTCTGTAACACACATTTCAATGACACTGGTGGATCCATATGTGGTATGTGAAAAGAACACACATGCAATGACTCTGGTTGTTGTTAGTGAAAAGAACACACATGCAATGATACTGGTGGATCCAAAGGTGGTATGTGAAAAGAACACACATGCAAAATGACTCTGGTTGTTGTTACTAAAAAGAACACACATGCAATGACACTGGTGGATCCATGGGTGGATTGTGAAAAGAGCACACATGCAATGACACTGGTGGATCCATATGTGGTATGTGAAAAGAACACACATGCAATGACTCTGGTGTTTGTTAGTGAAAAGAACACACATGCCATGACACTGGTGGATCCATGTGTGGTCTCTAAAGAACGCACATTTCAATGACTCTGCTTGTTGTTAGTAAAAAGAACACACATGCAATGATACTAATGGATCCATGTGTGGTCTCTGAAGAGAACACACATGCAATGACACTAGTTGTTGTTACTAAAAAGAACACACATGCAATAACACTGGTGGATCCATAGGTGGTATGTGAAGAGAACACACATTTCAATGAGTCTTGTTGTTGTTACTAAAAAGAACACACATGCAATGACATCAGGATCCATGTGTGGTCTCTGTAGAGAACACACATTTCAATGACACTGGTGGATCCATATGTGGTATGTGAAAAGAACACACATGCAAAATGACTCTGGATGTTGTTACTAAAAAGAACACACATGCAATGACACTGGTGGATCCATGTGGTCGCTAAGAGAACACACATTTCAATGCCACTGGTGGATCCATATGTGGGATGTGAAAAGAACGCACATGCAACGACTCTGGTTGTTGTTAGTGAAAAGAACACACATGCAATGACACTGGTGGATCCATAGGTGGTATGTGAAAAAAAAACACATGCAAAATGACTCTTGTTGTTGTTACTAAAAAGAACACACATGCAATGACACTGGTGGATCCATAGGTGGATTATGAAATGAACACACATGCAATGACACTGGTGGATCCATAGGTGGTATGTGAGAAGAACACACATTTCAATGAATCTAGTTGTTGTTACTAAAAAGAACACACATGCAATGACATTGGTGGATCCATGTGTGGATTGTGAAGAGAACACACATGTAGTGAGACTGGTGGATCCATAGGTGGTATGTGAGAAGAATAGCCATGCAATGACTCTGGTTGTTGTTAGTAAAAAGAACACACATGCAAAGACTCCAGTGTTTGTTGGTGAAAAGAGCACACATGCAATGACTCTAGTTGTTGTTAGTGAAAAGAAAATACATGCAATGACACCGATGAATCCATGTGTGGTCTCTGTAGAGAACACACATTTCAATGACACTGGTGGATCCATATGTGGTATGTGAGAAGAACACACATTTCAATGACGCTAGTTGTTGTTACTAAAAAGAACACACATGCAATGACACTGGTGGATCCATGTGTGAATTGTCAAGAGAACACACATGCAATGACACTGGTGGATCCATAGGTGGTATGTGAGAAGAACATCCATGAAATGACTCTGGTTATTGTTAGTAAAAAGAACACACATGCAATGACACTGGTGGATCCATAGGTGGTATGTGAAAAGAGCACACATTTCAATGACTATGGTTGTTGTTACTAAAAAGAACACACATGCAATGACACTGGTGGATCCATAGGTGGATTGTGAAAAGAGCACACATGCAATGACACTAGTGGATCCACAGGTGGTTTGTGAGAAGAACACACCAGTAAAATGACTCTGGTTGTTGTTACTAAAAAGAACACACATGCAATGACACCGGTGTATCCATGTGTGGATTGTGAAAAGAGCACACATGCAATGACACTGGTGGATCCAGATGTGGTATGTGAAAAGAACACACATGCAATGACTCTGGTTGTTGTTAGTGAAAAGAACACACATGCAATGACACTGGTGGATCCATAGGTGGTATGTGAAAAGAACACATATTTCAATGACTCTGGTTGTTGTTACTAAAAAGAACACACATGCAATGACACTGGTGGATCCATGTGTGGTCTCTGTAGAGAACACACATTTCAATGACATTGTGGATCCATATGTGGTATGTGAAAAGAACACACATGCAATGACTCTGGTTGTTGTTAGTGAAAAGAACACAAATGGAATGATACTGGTGGATCCATAGGTGGTATGTGAAAAGAACACACATGCAGAATGACTCTGGTTGTTGTTACTAAAAAGAACACACATGCAATGACACTGGTGGATCCATGGGTGGATTGTGAAAAGAGCACATGCAATGACACTGGTGGATCCATATGTGGTATGTGAAAAGAACACACATGCAATGACTCTAGTTGTTGTTAGTGAAAAGAACACACATGCAATGACACTGTCAGGATCCATGTGTTCTCTGAAGAGAGCACACATTTCAATGACTCTGTTGTTGTTAGTAAAAAGAACACACATGCAATGACACTAGTGGATCCATGTGGTCTCTGAAGAACACACATGCAATGACACTAGTTGTTGTTACTAAAAAGAACACACATGCAATGACACTACTGGATCCATAGGTGGTATGTGAAGAGAACACACATTTCAATGACTCTGGTTGTTGTTACTAAAAAGAACACACATGCAATGATGGTGGATCCATATGTGGTATGTGAAAAGAACACACATGCAATATGTCTCGGGTTGTTGTTACTCATCAGAACACACATGCAATGACAATTGTTGATCCATGGGTGGATTGTTAAAATAACACGGTCAATGACACTGGTGGATCCATAGGTGGTATGTGAAAAGAACACACATGCAATGACTCTGGTTGTTGTTAGTGAAAAGAACACACATGCAATGACACTGGTGGATCCATAGGTGGTATGTGTAAAGAACACACATTTCAATGACTCTGGTTGTTGTTACTAAAAAGAACACACATGCAATGACACTGGTGGATCCATGTGTGTGGTCTGTCTGAACTCACATTCCAATGACATTGGTGGATCCATATGTGGTATGTGAAAAGAACACACATGCAATGACTCTGGTTGTTGTTAGTGAAAAGAACACACATGCAATGATATTGGTGGATCCAAAGGTGGTATGTGAAAAGAACACACATGCAAAATGACTCTGGTTGTTGTTACTAAAAAGAACACACATGCAATGACACTGGTGGATCCATGGGTGGATTGTGAAAAGAGCACACATGCAATGACACTGGTGGATCCATATGTGGTATGTGAAAAGAACACACATGCAATGACTCTGGTTGTTGTTAGTGAAAAGAACACACATGCAATGACACTGGTGGATCCATGTGTGGTCTCTAAAGAGAGCACACATTTCAATGACTCTGCTTGTTGTTAGTAAAAAGAACACACATGCAATGATACTAATGGATCCATGTGTGGTCTCTGAAGAGAACACACATGCAATGACACTAGTTGTTGTTACTAAAAAGAACACACATGCAATAACACTGGTGGATCCATAGGTGGTATGTGAAGAGAACACACATTTCAATGAGTCTTGTTGTTGTTACTAAAAAGAACACACATTCAATGACACTGGTGGATCCATGTGTCGTCTCTGTAGAGAACACACATTTCAATGACACTGGTGGATCCATATGTGGTATGTGAAAAGAACACACATGCAATGACTCTGGTTGTTGTTAGTGAAAAGAACACAAATGGAATGATACTGGTGGATCCATAGGTGGTATGTGAAAAGAACACACATACAGAATGACTCTGGTTGTTGTTACTAAAAAGAACACACATGCAATGACACTGGTGGATCCATGGGTGGATTGTGAAAAGAGCACACATGCAATGACACTGGTGGATCCATATGTGGTATGTGAAAATAACACACATGCAATGACTCTAGTTGTTGTTAGTGAAAAGAACACACATGCAATGACACTGGTGGATCCATGTGTTCTCTGAAGAGATCACACATTTCAATGACTCTGGTTGTTGTTAGTAAAAAGAACACACATGCAATGACACTAGTGGATCCATGTGTGGTCTCTGAAGAGAACACACATGCAATGACACTAGTTGTTGTTACTAAAAAGAACACACATGCAATGACACTGGTGGATCCATAGGTGGATTGTGAAAAGAGCACACATGCAATGACACTAGTGGATCCACAGGTGGTTTGTGAGAAGAACACACCAGTAAAATGACTCTGGTTGTTGTTACTAAAAAGAACACACATGCAATGACACCGGTGTATCCATGTGTGGATTGTGAAAAGAGCACACATGCAATGACACTGGTGGATCCAGATGTGGTATGTGAAAAGAACACACATGCAATGACTCTGGTTGTTGTTAGTGAAAAGAACACACATGCAATGACACTGGTGGATCCATAGGTGGTATGTGAAAAGAACACATATTTCAATGACTCTGGTTGTTGTTACTAAAAAGAACACACATGCAATGACACTGGTGGATCCATGTGTGGTCTCTGTAGAGAACACACATTTCAATGACATTGTGGATCCATATGTGGTATGTGAAAAGAACACACATGCAATGACTCTGGTTGTTGTTAGTGAAAAGAACACAAATGGAATGATACTGGTGGATCCATAGGTGGTATGTGAAAAGAACACACATACAGAATGACTCTGGTTGTTGTTACTAAAAAGAACACACATGCAATGACACTGGTGGATCCATGGGTGGATTGTGAAAAGAGCACACATGCAATGACACTGGTGGATCCATATGTGGTATGTGAAAAGAACACACATGCAATGACTCTAGTTGTTGTTAGTGAAAAGAACACACATGCAATGACACTGGTGGATCCATGTGTTCTCTGAAGAGAGCACACATTTCAATGACTCTGGTTGTTGTTAGTAAAAAGAACACACATGCAATGACACTAGTGGATCCATGTGTGGTCTCTGAAGAGAACACACATGCAATGACACTAGTTGTTGTTACTAAAAAGAACACACATGCAATGACACTACTGGATCCATAGGTGGTATGTGAAGAGAACACACATTTCAATGACTCTGGTTGTTGTTACTAAAAAGAACACACATGCAATGACACTGGTGGATCCATATGTGGTATGTGAAAAGAACACACATGCAAAATGACTCTGGTTGTTGTTACTCAAAAGAACACACATGCAATGACACTAGTGGATCCATGGGTGGATTGTGAAAAGAGCACACAGTCAATGACACTGGTGGATCCATAGGTGGTATGTGAAAAGAACACACATGCAATGACTCTGGTTGTTGTTAGTGAAAAGTACACACATGCAATGACACTGGTGGATCCATAGGTGGTATGTGTAAAGAACGCACATTTCAATGACTCTGGTTGTTGTTACTAAAAAGAACACACATGCAATGACACTGGTGGATCCATGTGTGGTCTCTGTACAGAACACACATTTCAATGACATTGGTGGATCCATATGTGGTATGTGAAAAGAACACACATGCAATGACTCTGGTTGTTGTTAGTGAAAAGAACACACATGCAATGATACTGGTGGATCCAAAGGTGGTATGTGAAAAGAACACACATGCAAAATGACGCTGGTTGTTGTTACTAAAAAGAACACACATGCAATGACACTGGTGGATCCATGGGTGGATTGTGAAAAGAGCACACATGCAATGACACTGGTGGATCCATATGTGGTATGTGAAAAGAACACACATGCAATGACTCTGGTTGTTGTTAGTGAAAAGAACACACATGCAATGACACTGGTGGATCCATGTGTGGTCTCTAAAGAGAGCACACATTTCAATGACTCTGCTTGTTGTTAGTAAAAAGAACACACATGCAATGATACTAATGGATCCATGTGTGGTCTCTGAAGAGAACACACATGCAATGACACTAGTTGTTGTTACTAAAAAGAACACACATGCAATAACACTGGTGGATCCATAGGTGGTATGTGAAGAGAACACACATTTCAATGAGTCTTGTTGTTGTTACTAAAAAGAACACACATTCAATGACCTTTGGTGGATCCATGTGTCGTCTCTGTAGAGAACACACATTTCAATGACACTGGTGGATCCATATGTGGTATGTGAAAAGAACACACATGCAATGACTCTGGTTGTTGTTAGTGAAAAGAACACAAATGGAATGATACTGGTGGATCCATAGGTGGTATGTGAAAAGAACACACATACAGAATGACTCTGGTTGTTGTTACTAAAAAGAACACACATGCAATGACACTGGTGGATCCATGGGTGGATTGTGAAAAGAGCACACATGCAATGACACTGGTGGATCCATATGTGGTATGTGAAAATAACACACATGCAATGACTCTAGTTGTTGTTAGTGAAAAGAACACACATGCAATGACACTGGTGGATCCATGTGTTCTCTGAAGAGATCACACATTTCAATGACTCTGGTTGTTGTTAGTAAAAAGAACACACATGCAATGACACTAGTGGATCCATGTGTGGTCTCTGAAGAGAACACACATGCAATGACACTAGTTGTTGTTACTAAAAAGAACACACATGCAATGACACTACTGGATCCATAGGTGGTATGTGAAGAGAACACATATTTCAATGACTCTGGTTGTTGTTAATAAAAAGAACACACATGCAATGACACTGGTGGATCCATATGTGGTATGTGAAAAGAACACACATGCAAAATGACTCTGGTTGTTGTTACTCAAAAGAACACACATGCAATGACACTAGTGGATCCATGGGTGGATTGTGAAAAGAGCACACAGTCAATGACACTGGTGGATCCATAGGTGGTATGTGAAAAGAACACACATGCAATGACTCTGGTTGTTGTTAGTGAAAAGAACACACATGCAATGACACTGGTGGATCCATAGGTGGTATGTGAAAAGAACACACATTTCAATGACTCTGGTTGTTGTTACTAAAAAGAACACACATGCAATGACACTGGTGGATCCATGTGTGGTCTCTGTACAGAACACACATTTCAATGACATTGGTGGATCCATATGTGGTATGTGAAAAGAACACACATGCAATGACTCTGGTTGTTGTTAGTGAAAAGAACACACATGCAATGATACTGGTGGATCCAAAGGTGGTATGTGAAAAGAACACACATGCAAAATGACTCTGGTTGTTGTTACTAAAAAGAACACACATGCAATGACACTGGTGGATCCATGGGTGGAATGTGAAAAGAGCACACATGCAATGACACTGGTGGATCCATATGTGGTATGTGAAAAGAACACACATGCAATGACTCTGGTTGTTGTTAGTGAAAAGAACACACATGCCATGACACTGGTGGATCCATGTGTGGTCTCTAAAGAGAGCACACATTTCAATGACTCTGCTTGTTGTTAGTAAAAAGAACACACATGCAATGATACTAATGGATCCATGTGTGGTCTCTGAAGAGAACACACATGCAATGACACTAGTTGTTGTTACTAAAAAGAACACACATGCAATAACACTGGTGGATCCATAGGTGGTATGTGAAGAGAACACACATTTCAATGAGTCTTGTTGTTGTTACTAAAAAGAACACACATTCAATGACACTGGTGGATCCATGTGTGGTCTCTGTAGAGAACACACATTTCAATGACACTGGTGGATCCATATGTGGTATGTGAAAAGAACACACATGCAAAATGACTCTGGATGTTGTTACTAAAAAGAACACACATGCAATGACACTGGTGGATCCATGTGTGGTCGCTGTAGAGAACACACATTTCAATGCCACTGGTGGATCCATATGTGGGATGTGAAAAGAACGCACATGCAACGACTCTGGTTGTTGTTAGTGAAAGGAACACACATGCAATGACACTGGTGGATCCATAGGTGGTATGTGAAAAAAAACACATGCAAAATGACTCTTGTTGTTGTTACTAAAAAGAACACACATGCAATGACACTAGTGGATCCATAGGTGGTTTATGAAATGAACACACATGCAATGACACTGGTTGATCCATAGGTGGTATGTGAGAAGAACACACATTTCAATGAATCTAGTTGTTGTTACTAAAAAGAACACACATGCAATGACATTGGTGGATCCATGTGTGGATTGTGAAGAGAACACACATGCAGTGAGACTGGTGGATCCATAGGTGGTATGTGAGAAGAATAGCCATGAAATGACTCTGGTTGTTGTTAGTAAAAAGAACACACATGCAAAGACTCCAGTGTTTGTTGGTGAAAAGAGCACACATGCAATGACTCTAGTTGTTGTTAGTGAAAAGAAAATACATGCAATGACACCGATGAATCCATGTGTGGTCTCTGTAGAGAACACACATTTCAATGACACTGGTGGATCCATATGTGGTATGTGAGAAGAACACACATTTCAATGACGCTAGTTGTTGTTACTAAAAAGAACACACATGCAATGACCTTTGGTGGATCCATGTGAATTGTCAATAGAACACACATGCAATGACACTGGTGGATCCATAGGTGGTATGTGAGAAGAACATCCATGAAATGACTCTCTGGTTGTTAGTAAAAAGAACACACATGCAATGACACTGGTGGATCCATAGGTGGTATGTGAAAAGAGCACACATTTCAATGACTATGGTTGTTGTTACTAAAAAGAACACACATGCAATGACACTGGTGGATCCATAGGTGGATTGTGAAAAGAGCACACATGCAATGACACTAGTGGATCCACAGGTGGTTTGTGAGAAGAACACACCAGTAAAATGACTCTGGTTGTTGTTACTAAAAAGAACACACATGCAATGACACCGGTGTATCCATGTGTGGATTGTGAAAAGAGCACACATGCAATGACACTGGTGGATCCAGATGTGGTATGTGAAAAGAACACACATGCAATGACTCTGGTTGTTGTTAGTGAAAAGAACACACATGCAATGACACTGGTGGATCCATAGGTGGTATGTGAAAAGAACACATATTTCAATGACTCTGGTTGTTGTTACTAAAAAGAACACACATGCAATGACATTTGGTGGATCCATGTGTGGTCTCTGTAGAGAACACACATTTCAATGACATTGTGGATCCATATGTGGAATGTGAAAAGAACACACATGCAATGACTCTAGTTGTTGTTAGTGAAAAGAACACAAATGGAATGATACTGGTGGATCCATAGGTGGTATGTGAAAAGAACACACATACAGAATGACTCTGGTTGTTGTTACTAAAAAGAACACACATGCAATGACACTGGTGGATCCATGGGTGGATTGTGAAAAGAGCACACATGCAATGACACTGGTGGATCCATATGTGGTATGTGAAAAGAACACACATGCAATGACTCTAGTTGTTGTTAGTGAAAAGAACACACATGCAATGACACTGGTGGATCCATGTGTTCTCTGAAGAGAGCACACATTTCAATGACTCTGGTTGTTGTTAGTAAAAAGAACACACATGCAATGACACTAGTGGATCCATGTGTGGTCTCTGAAGAGAACACACATGCAATGACACTAGTTGTTGTTACTAAAAAGAACACACATGCAATGACACTACTGGATCCATAGGTGGTATGTGAAGAGAACACACATTTCAATGACTCTGGTTGTTGTTACTAAAAAGAACACACATGCAATGACACTGGTGGATCCATAGGACGTATGTGAAAAGAACACACATGCAAAATGACTCTGTTGTTGTTACTCAAAAGAACACACATGCAATGACACTAGTGGATCCATGGGTGGATTGTGAAAAGAGCACACAGTCAATGACACTGGTGGATCCATAGGTGGTATGTGAAAAGAACACACATGCAATGACTCTGGTTGTTGTTAGTGAAAAGAACACACATGCAATGACACTGGTGGATCCATAGGTGGTATGTGAAAAGAACACACATTTCAATGACTCTGGTTGTTGTTACTAAAAAGAACACACATGCAATGACACTGGTGGATCCATGTGTGGTCTCTGTACAGAACACACATTTCAATGACATTGGTGGATCCATATGTGGTATGTGAAAAGAACACACATGCAATGACTCTGGTTGTTGTTAGTGAAAAGAACACACATGCAATGATACTGGTGGATCCAAAGGTGGTATGTGAAAAGAACACACATGCAAAATGACTGGTTGTTGTTACTAAAAAGAACACACATGCAATGACACTGGTGGATCCATGGGTGGATTCTGAAAAGAGCACACATGCAATGACACTGGTGGCTCCATATGTGGTATGTGAAAAGAACACACATGCAATGACTCTGGTTGTTGTTAGTGAAAAGAACACACATGCAATGACACTGGTGGATCCATGTGTGGTCTCTAAAGAGAGCACACATTTCAATGACTATGATGTATGTTAGTAAAGAGAACAAACATGCAATGATACTAATGGATCCGTGTGTGATCTCTGAAGAGAACACACATGCAATGACACTAGTTGTTGTTACTAAAAAGAACACACATGCAATGACACTGGTGGATCCATAGGTGGTATGTGAAGAGAACACACATTTCAATGAGTCTTGTTGTTGTTACTAAAAAGAACACACATTCAATGACACTGCTGGATCCATGTGTCGTCTCTGTAGAGAACACACATTTCAATGACACTGGTGGATCCATATGTGGTATGTGAAAAGAACACACATGCAATGACTCTGGTTGTTGTTAGTGAAAAGAACACAAATGGAATGATACTGGTGGATCCATAGGTGGTATGTGAAAAGAACACACATACAGAATGACTCTGGTTGTTGTTACTAAAAAGAACACACATGCAATGACACTGGTGGATCCATGGGTGGATTGTGAAAAGAGCACACATGCAATGACACTGGTGGATCCATATGTGGTATGTGAAAAGAACACACATGCAATGACTCTAGTTGTTGTTAGTGAAAAGAACACACATGCAATGACACTGGTGGATCCATGTGTTCTCTGAAGAGAGCACACATTTCAATGACTCTGGTTGTTGTTAGTAAAAAGAACACACATGCAATGACACTAGTGGATCCATGTGTGGTCTCTGAAGAGAACACACATGCAATGACACTAGTTGTTGTTACTAAAAAGAACACACATGCAATGACACTACTGGATCCATAGGTGGTATGTGAAGAGAACACACATTTCAATGACTCTGGTTGTTGTTACTAAAAAGAACACACATGCAATGACACTGGTGGATCCATATGTGGTATGTGAAAAGAACACACATGCAAAATGACTCTGGTTGTTGTTACTCAAAAGAACACACATGCAATGACACTAGTGGATCCATGGGTGGATTGTGAAAAGAGCACAGAGTCAATGACACTGGTGGATCCATAGGTGGTATGTGAAAAGAACACACATGCAATGACTCTGGTTGTTGTTAGTGAAAAGAACACACATGCAATGACACTGGTGGATCCATAGGTGGTATGTGAAAAGAACACACATTTCAATGACTCTGGTTGTTGTTACTAAAAAGAACACACATGCAATGACACTGGTGGATCCATGTGTGGTCTCTGTACAGAACACACATTTCAATGACATTGGTGGATCCATATGTGGTATGTGAAAAGAACACACATGCAATGACTCTGGTTGTTGTTAGTGAAAAGAACACACATGCAATGATATTGGTGGATCCAAAGGTGGTATGTGAAAAGAACACACATGCAAAATGACTCTGGTTGTTGTTACTAAAAAGAACAACACATGCAATGACACTGGTGGATCCATGGGTGGATTTTGAAAAGAGCACACATGCAATGACACTGGTGGATCCATATGTTGTTTGTTAAAATAACACACATTCAATGACTCTGGTTGTTGTTAGTGAAAAGAACACACATGCAATGACACTGGTGGATCCATGTGTGGTCTCTAAAGAGAGCACACATTTCAATGACTCTGCTTGTTGTTAGTAAAAAGAACACACATGCAATGATACTAATGGATCCATGTGTGGTCTCTGAAGAGAACACACATGCAATGACACAAGTTGTTGTTACTAAAAAGAACACACATGCAATAACACTGGTGGATCCATAGGTGGTATGTGAAGAGAACACACATTTCAATGAGTCTTGTTGTTGTTACTAAAAGAACACACATTCAATGACATCAGGATCCATGTGTTGTCTCTGTAGAGAACACACATTTCAATGACACTGGTGGATCCATATGTGGTATGTGAAAAGAACACACATGCAAAATGACTCTGGATGTTGTTACTAAAAAGAACACACATGCAATGACACTGGTGGATCCATGTGTGGTCGCTGTAGAGAACACACATTTCAATGCCACTGGTGGATCCATATGTGGGATGTGAAAAGAACGCACATGCAACGACTCTGGTTGTTGTTAGTGAAAAGAACACACATGCAATGACACTGGTGGATCCATAGGTGGTATGTGAAAAAAACACATGCAAAATGACTCTTGTTGTTGTTACTAAAAAGAACACACATGCAATGACACTAGTGGATCCATAGGTGGATTATGAAATGAACACACATGCAATGACACTGGTGGATCCATAGGTGGTATGTGAGAAGAACACACATTTCAATGAATCTAGTTGTTGTTACTAAAAAGAACACACATGCAATGACATTGGTGGATCCATGTGTGGATTGTGAAGAGAACACACATGCAGTGAGACTGGTGGATCCATAGGTGGTATGTGAGAAGAATAGCCATGAAATGACTCTGGTTGTTGTTAGTAAAAAGAACACACATGCAAAGACTCCAGTGTTTGTTGGTGAAAAGAGCACACATGCAATGACTCTAGTTGTTGTTAGTGAAAAGAAAATACATGCAATGACACCGATGAATCCATGTGTGGTCTCTGTAGAGAACACACATTTCAATGACACTGGTGGATCCATATGTGGTATGTGAGAAGAACACACATTTCAATGACGCTAGTTGTTGTTACTAAAAAGAACACACATGCAATGACACTGGTGGATCCATGTGAATTGTCAAGAACACACATGCAATGACACTGGTGGATCCATAGGTGGTATGTGAGAAGAACATCCATGAAATGACTCTGGTTATTGTTAGTAAAAAGAACACACATGCAATGACACTGGTGGATCCATAGGTGGTATGTGAAAAGAGCACACATTTCAATGACTATGGTTGTTGTTACTAAAAAGAACACACATGCAATGACACTGGTGGATCCATAGGTGGATTGTGAAAAGAGCACACATGCAATGACACTAGTGGATCCACAGGTGGTTTGTGAGAAGAACACACCAGTAAAATGACTCTGGTTGTTGTTACTAAAAAGAACACACATGCAATGACACCGGTGTATCCATGTGTGGATTGTGAAAAGAGCACACATGCAATGACACTGGTGGATCCATGTGGTATGTGAAAGAACACACATGCAATGACTCTGGTTGTTAGTGAAAAGAGCACACATGCAATGACACTGGTGGATCCATGTGTGGTATGTGAAAAGAACACATATTTCAATGACTCGGTTGTTGTTACTAAAAGAACACACATGCAATGACATGGTGGATCCATGTGTGGTCTCTGTAGAACACACATTTCAATGACATTGTGGATCCATATGTGGTATGTGAAAAGAACACACATGCAATGACTCTGGTTGTTGTTAGTGAAAAGAACACAAATGGAATGATACTGGTGGATCCATAGGTGGTATGTGAAAAGAACACACATACAGAATGACTCTGGTTGTTGTTACTAAAAAGAACACACATGCAATGACACTGGTGGATCCATGGGTGGATTGTGAAAAGAGCACACATGCAATGACACTGGTGGATCCATATGTGGTATGTGAAAAGAACACACATGCAATGACTCTAGTTGTTGTTAGTGAAAAGAACACACATGCAATGACACTGGTGGATCCATGTGTTCTCTGAAGAGAGCACACATTTCAATGACTCTGGTTGTTGTTAGTAAAAAGAACACACATGCAATGACACTAGTGGATCCATGTGTGGTCTCTGAAGAGAACACCCATGCAATGACACTAGTTGTTGTTACTAAAAAGAACACACATGCAATGACACTACTGGATCCATAGGTGGTATGTGAAGAGAACACACATTTCAATGACTCTGGTTGTTGTTACTAAAAAGAACACACATGCAATGACACTGGTGGATCCATATGTGGTATGTGAAAAGAACACACATGCAAAATGACTCTGTTGTTGTTACTCAAAAGAACACACATGCAATGACACTAGTGGATCCATGGGTGGATTGTGAAAAGAGCACACAGTCAATGACACTGGTGGATCCATAGGTGGTATGTGAAAAGAACACACATGCAATGACTCTGGTTGTTGTTAGTGAAAAGAACACACATGCAATGACACTGGTGGATCC
This sequence comes from Avena insularis, assembly GCA_023614405.1. Classification (NCBI taxonomy): domain Eukaryota; kingdom Viridiplantae; phylum Streptophyta; class Magnoliopsida; order Poales; family Poaceae; genus Avena; species Avena insularis. Next base: position 73,361,223 of record CM042688.1, on the reverse strand, counting down.
ATAGGTGGTATGTGAAAAGAACACACATTTCAATGACTCTGGTTGTTGTTACTAAAAAGAACACACATGCAATGACACTGGTGGATCCATGTGTGTTCTCTGTACAGAACACACATTTCAATGACATTGGTGGATCCATATGTGGTATGTGAAAAGAACATACATGCAATGACTCTGGTTGTTGTTAGTGAAAAGAACACACATGCAATGATACTGGTGGATCCAAAGGTGGTATGTGAAAAGAACACACATGCAAAATGACGCTGGTTGTTGTTACTAAAAAGAACACACATGCAATGACACTGGTGGATCCATGGGTGGATTCTGAAAAGAGCACACATGCAATGACACTGGTGGATCCATATGTGGTATGTGAAAAGAACACACAAGCAATGACTCTGGTTGTTGTTAGTGAAAACAACACACATGCAATGACACTGGTGGATCCATGTGTGGTCTCTAAAGAGAGCACACATTTCAATGACTCTGCTTGTTGTTAGTAAAATGAACACACATGCAATGATACTAATGTATCCAGGTGTGGTCTCAAGAGAACACATGCAATGACACTAGTTGTTGTTACTGAAAAGAACACACATGCAATAACACTGGTGGATCCATAGGTGGTATGTGAAGAGAACACACATTTCAATGAGTCTTGTTGTTGTTACTAAAAAGAACACACATTCAATGACACTGGTGGATCCATGTGTCGTCTCTGTAGAGAACACACATTTCAATGACACTGGTGGATCCATATGTGGTATGTGAAAAGAACACACATGCAATGACTCTGGTTGTTGTTAGTGAAAAGAACACAAATGGAATGATACTGGTGGATCCATAGGTGGTATGTGAAAAGAACACACATCTGAGAATGACTCACGGTTGTTGTTACTAAAAGAACACACATGCAATGACACTGGTGGATCCATGGGTGGATTGTGAAAAGAGCACACATGCAATGACACTGGTGGATCCATATGTGGTATGTGAAAAGAACACACATGCAATGACTCTAGTTGTTGTTAGTGAAAAGAACACACATGCAATGACACTGGTGGATCCATGTGTTCTCTGAAGAGAGCACACATTTCAATGACTCTGGTTGTTGTTAGTAAAAAGAACACACATGCAATGACACTAGTGGATCCATGTGTGGTCTCTAAAGAAACACATGCAATCACACTAGTTGTTGTTACTAAAAAGAATACACATGCAATGACACTACTGGATCCATAGGTGGTATGTGAAGAGAACACACATTTCAATGACTCTGGTTGTTGTTACTAAAAAGAACACACATGCAATGACACTGGTGGATCCATATGTGGTATGTGAAAAGAACACACATGCAAAATGACTCTGGTTGTTGTTACTCAAAAGAACACACATGCAATGACACTAGTGGATCCATGGGTGGATTGTGAAAAGAGCACACAGTCAATGACACTGGTGGATCCATAGGTGGTATGTGAAAAGAACACACATGCAATGACTCTGGTTGTTGTTAGTGAAAAGAACACACATGCAATGACACTGGTGGATCCATAGGTGGTATGTGAAAAGAACACACATTTCAATGACTCTGGTTGTTGTTACTAAAAAGAACACACATGCAATGACACTGGTGGATCCATGTGTGGTCTCTGTACAGAACACACATTTCAATGACATTGGTGGATCCATATGTGGTATGTGAAAAGAACACACATGCAATGACTCTGGTTGTTGTTAGTGAAAAGAACACACATGCAATGATACTGGTGGATCCAAAGGTGGTATGTGAAAAGAACACACATGCAAAATGACTCTGGTTGTTGTTACTAAAAAGAACAACACATGCAATGACACTGGTGGATCCATGGGTGGATTGTGAAAAGAGCACACATGCAATGACACTGGTGGATCCATATGTGGTATGTGAAAAGAACACACATGCAATGACTCTGGTTGTTGTTAGTGAAAAGAACACACATGCCATGACACTGGTGGATCCATGTGTGGTCTCTAAAGAGAGCACACATTTCAATGACTCTGCTTGTTGTTAGTAAAAAGAACACACATGCAATGATACTATTGGATCCATGTGTGGTCTCTGAAGAGAACACACATGCAATGACACAAGTTGTTGTTACTAAAAAGAACACACATGCAATAACACTGGTGGATCCATAGGTGGTATGTGAAGAGAACACACATTTCAATGAGTCTTGTTGTTGTTACTAAAAAGAACACACATTCAATGACACTGGTGGATCCATGTGTGGTCTCTGTAGAGAACACACATTTCAATGACACTGGTGGATCCATATGTGGTATGTGAAAAGAACACATATGCAAAATGACTATGGATGTTGTTACTAAAAAGAACACACATGCAATGACACTGGTGGATCCATGTGTGGTCGCTGTAGAGAACACACATTTCAATGCCACTGGTGGATCCATATGTGGGATGTGAAAAGAACGCACATGCAACGACTCTGGTTGTTGTTAGTGAAAGGAACACACATGCAATGACACTGGTGGATCCATAGGTGGTATGTGAAAAAAAACACATGCAAAATGACTCTTGTTGTTGTTACTAAAAAGAACACACATGCAATGACACTAGTGGATCCATAGGTGGTTTATGAAATGAACACACATGCAATGACACTGGTTGATCCATAGGTGGTATGTGAGAAGAACACACATTTCAATGAATCTAGTTGTTGTTACTAAAAAGAACACACATGCAATGACATTGGTGGATCCATGTGTGGATTGTGAAGAGAACACACATGCAGTGAGACTGGTGGATCCATAGGTGGTATGTGAGAAGAATAGCCATGAAATGACTCTGGTTGTTGTTAGTAAAAAGAACACACATGCAAAGACTCCAGTGTTTTTTGGTGAAAAGAGCACACATGCAATGACTCTAGTTGTTGTTAGTGAAAAGAAAATACATGCAATGACACCGATGAATCCATGTGTGGTCTCTGTAGAGAACACACATTTCAATGACACTGGTGGATCCATATGTGGTATGTGAGAAGAACACACATTTCAATGACGCTAGTTGTTGTTACTAAAAAGAACACACATGCAATGACACTGGTGGATCCATGTGTGAATTGTCAATAGAACACACATGCAATGACACTGGTGGATCCATAGGTGGTATGTGAGAAGAACATCCATGAAATGACTCTGTTATTGTAAAAAGAACACACATGCAATGACACTGGTGGATCCATAGGTGGTATGTGAAAAGAGCACACATTTCAATGACTATGGTTGTTACTAAAAGAACACACATGCAATGACACTGGTGGATCCATAGGTGGATTGTGAAAAGAGCACACATGCAATGACACTAGTGGATCCACAGGTGGTTTGTGAGAAGAACACACCAGTAAAATGACTCTGGTTGTTGTTACTAAAAAGAACACACATGCAATGACACCGGTGTATCCATGTGTGGATTGTGAAAAGAGCACACATGCAATGACACTGGTGGATCCAGATGTGGTATGTGAAAAGAACACACATACAATGACTCTGGTTGTTGTTAGTGAAAAGAACACACATGCAATGACACTGGTGGATCCATAGGTGGTATGTGAAAAGAACACATATTTCAATGACTCTGGTTGTTGTTACTAAAAAGAACACACATGCAATGACACTGGTGGATCCATGTGTGGTCTCTGTAGAGAACACACATTTCAATGACATTGTGGATCCATATGTGGTATGTGAAAAGACCACACATGCAATGACTGGTTGTTGTTAGTAAAAAGAACACAAATGGAATGATACTGGTGGATCCATAGGTGGTATGTGAAAAGAACACACATGTAATGACTCGTTGTTGTTACTAAAAGAACACACATGCAATGACACTGTGGATCCATGGGTGGTTTGTGGAAAGAGCACACATGCAATAACACTGGTGGATCCATATGTGGTATGTGAAAAGAACACACATGCAATGACTCTAGTTGTTGTTAGTGAAAAGAACACACATGCAATGACACAGGTGGATCCATGTGTGGAGTGTGAAGAGAGCACACATTTCAATGACTCTGGTTGTTGTTAGTAAAAAGAACACACATGCAATGACACTAGTGGATCCATGTGTGGTCTCTAAAGAGAACACACATGCAATGACACTAGTTGTTGTTACTAAAAAGAATACACATGCAATGACACTACTGGATCCATAGGTGGTATGTGAAGAGAACACACATTTCAATGACTCTGGTTGTTGTTACTAAAAGGAACACACATGCAATGACACTGGTGGATCCATATGTGGTATGTGAAAAGAACACACATGCAAAATGACTCTGGTTGTTGTTACTCAAAAGAACACACATGCAATGACACTAGTGGATCCATAGGTGGATTGTGAAAAGAGCACACTGTCAATGACACTGGTGGATCCATAGGTGGTATGTGAAAAGAACACACATGCAATGACTCTGGTTGTTGTTAGTGAAAAGAACACACACGCAATGACACTGGTGGATCCATAGGTGGTATGTGAAAAGAACACACATTTCAATGACTGCTTGTTGTTACTAAAAAGAACACACATGCAATGACAGGTGGATCCATGTGGTCTCTGAGAACACACATTTCAATGACATTGGTGGATCCATATGTGGTATGTGAAAAGAACACACATGCAATGACTCTGTTGTTGTTAGTGAAAAGAACACATGCAATGATACTGGTGGATCCAAAGGTGGTATGTGAAAAGAACACACATGCAATATGACTGTTGTTGTTACTTAAAAGAACACACATGCAATGACACTGGTGGATCCATGGGTGGATTGTGAAAAGAGCACACATGCACTGTCACTGGTGGATGCATATGTCGTATGTGAAAAGAACACACATGCACTGACTCTGGTTGGGGTTAGTGAAAAGAACACACATGCAATGACACTGGTGGATCCATGTGTGGTCTCTAAAGAGAGCACACATTTCAATGACTCTGCTTGTTGTTAGTAAAAAGAACACACATGCAATGATACTAATGGATCCATGTGTGGTCTCTGAAGAGAACACACATGCAATGACACTAGTTGTTGTTACTGAAAAGAACACACATGCAATAACACTGGTGGATCCATAGGTGGTATGTGAAGAGAACACACATTTCAATGAGTCTTGTTGTTGTTACTAAAAAGAACAAACATTCAATGACATTGGTGGATCCATGTGTGTCTCAGAGAGAACACACATTTCAATGACACTGGTGGATCCATATGTGGTATGTGAAAAGAACACACATGCAATGACTCTGGTTGTTGTTAGTGAAAAGAACACAAATGGAATGATACTGGTGGATCCATAGGTGGTATGTGAAAAGAACACACATACAGAATGACTCTGGTTGTTGTTACTAAAAAGAACACACATGCAATGACACTGGTGGATCCATGGGTGGATTGTGAAAAGAGCACACATGCAATGACACTGGTGGATCCATATGTGGTATGTGAAAAGAACACACATGCAATGACTCTAGTTGTTGTTAGTGAAAAGAACACACATGCAATGACATCAGGATCCATGTGTTCTCAAGAGAGCACACATTTCAATGACTATGGTTGTTGTTAGTAAAAAGAACACACATGCAATGACACTAGTGGATCCATGTGTGGTCTCTGAAGAGAACACACATGCAATGACACTAGTTGTTGTTACTAAAAAGAACACACATGCAATGACACTACTGGATCCATAGGTGGTATGTGAAGAGAACACACATTTCAATGACTCTGGTTGTTGTTACTAAAAAGAACACACATGCAATGACACTGGTGGATCCATATGTGGTATGTGAAAAGAACACACATGCAAAATGACTCTGGTTGTTGTTACTCAAAAGAACACACATGCAATGACACTAGTGGATCCATGGGTGGATTGTGAAAAGAGCACACAGTCAATGACACTGGTGGATCCATAGGTGGTATGTGAAAAGAACACACATGCAATGACTCTGGTTGTTGTTAGTAAAAAGAACACACATGCAATGACACTGGTGGATCCATAGGTGGTATGTGAAAAGAACACACATTTCAATGACACTGGTTGTTGTTATTAAAAGAACACACATGCAATGACACGGTGGATCCATGTGTGGTCTCTGTCTGAAACACACATTTCAATGACATTGGTGGATCCATATGTGGTATGTGAAAAGAACACACATGCAATGACTCTGGTTGTTGTTAGTGAAAAGAACACACATGCAATGATACTGGTGGATCCAAAGGTGGTATGTGAAAAGAACACACATGCAAAATGACGCTGGTTGTTGTTACTAAAAAGAACACACATGCAATGACACTGGTGGATCCATGGGTGGATTGTGAAAAGAGCACACATGCAATGACACTGGTGGATCCATATGTGGTATGTGAAAAGAACACACATGCAATGACTCTGGTTGTTGTTAGTGAAAAGAACACACATGCAATGACACTGGTGGATCCATGTGTGGTCTCTAAAGAGAGCACACATTTCAATGACCCTGCTTGTTGTTAGTAAAAAGAACACACATGCAATGATACTAGTTGTTGTTACTAAAAAGAACACACATGCAATAACACTGGTGGATCCATAGGTGGTATGTGAAGAGAACACACATTTCAATGAGTCTTGTTGTTGTTACTAAAAAGAACACACATTCAATGACACTGGTGGATCCATGTGTGGTCTCTGTAGAGAACACACATTTCAATGACACTGGTGGATCCATATGTGGTATGTGAAAAGAACACACATGCAAAATGACTCTGGATGTTGTTACTAAAAAGAACACACATGCAATGACACTGGTGGATCCATGTGTGGTCGCTGTAGAGAACACACATTTCAATGCCACTGGTGGATCCATATGTGGTATGTGAAAAGAACGCACATGCAACGACTCTGGTTGTTGTTAGTGAAAAGAACACACATGCAATGACACTGGTGGATCCATAGGTGGTATGTGAAAAAAAACACATGCAAAATGACTCTTGTTGTTGTTACTAAAAAGAACACACATACTATGACACTGGTGGATCCATAGGTGGATTATGAAATGAACACACATGCAATGACACTGGTGGATCCATAGGTGGTATGTGAGAAGAACACACATTTCAATGAATCTAGTTGTTGTTACTAAAAAGAACACACATGCAATGACATTGGTGGATCCATGTGTGGATTGTGAAGAGAACACACATGCAGTGAGACTGGTGGATCCATAGGTGGTATGTGAGAAGAATAGCCATGAAATGACTCTGGTTGTTGTTAGTAAAAAGAACACACATGCAAAGACTCCAGTGTTTGTTGGTGAAAAGAGCACACATGCAATGACTCTAGTTGTTGTTAGTGAAAAGAACATACATGCAGTGACACCGGTGAATCCATGTGTGGTCTCTGTAGAGAACACACATTTCAATGACACTGGTGGATCCATATGTGGTATGTGAAAAGAACACACATGCAATGACTCTGGTTGTTGTTAGTGAAAAGAACACACATGCAATAATACTGGTGGATCCAAAGGTGGTATGTGAAAAGAACACACATGCAAAATGACTCTGGTTGTTGTTACTAAAAAGAACACACATGCAATGACACTGGTGGATCCATGGGTGGATTGTGAAAAGAGCACACATGCAATGACACTGGTGGATCCATATGTGGTATGTGAAAAGAACACACATGCAATGACTCTGGTTGTTTTTAGTGAAAAGAAGATACATGCAATGACACTGGTGGATCCATATGTGGATTATGAAATGAACACACATGCAATGACACATGTGGATCCATAGCTGGTATGTGAGAAGAACACACATTTCAATGACGCTAGTTGTTATTACTAAGAACACACATGCAATGACACTGGTGGATCCATGGGCGGATTGTGAAAAGAGCACACATGCAATGACACTGGTGGATCCATGTGTGGATTGTCAAGAGAACACACATGCAATGACACTGGTGGATCCGTAGGTGGTATGTGAGAAGAACATCCATGAAATGACTCTGGTTATTGTTAGTAAAAAGAACACACATGCAATGACACTGGTGGATCCATAGGTGGTATGTGAAAAGAGCACACATTTCAATGACTCTGGTTGTTGTTACTAAAAAGAACACACATGCAATGACACTGGTGGATCCATAGGTGGATTGTGAAAAGAGCACACATGCAATGACACTAGTGGATCCACAGGTGGTTTGTGAGAAGAACACACCTGCAAAATGACTCTGGTTGTTGTTACTAAAAAGAACACACATGCAATGACACCGGTGGATCCATGTGTGGATTGTGAAAAGAGCACACATGCAATGACACTGGTGGATCCAGATGTGGTATGTGAAAAGAACACACATGCAATGACTCTGGTTGTTGTTAGTGAAAAGAACACACATGCAATGACACTGGTGGATCCATACGTGGTATGTGAAAAGAACACATATTTCAATGACTCTGGTTGTTGTTACTAAAAATAACACACATGCAATGACACTGGTGGATCCATGTGTGGTCTCTGTAGGGAACACACATTTAATTGACATTGGTGGATCCATATGTGGTATGTGAAAAGAACACACATGCAATGACTCTGGTTGTTGTTAGTGAAAAGAACACACATGCAATGACACTGGTGGATCCATGTGTGGTTTCTAAAGAGAGCACACATTTCAATGACTCTGGTTGTTGTTAGTAAAAAGAACACACATGCAATGATACCAATGGATCCGTGTGTGGTCTCTGAAGAGAACACACATGCAATGACACTAGTTGTTGTTACTAAAAAGAACACACATGCAATGACACTGGTGGATCCATATGTGGTATGTGAAGAGAACAAGCATTTCAATGACTCTTGTTGTTGTTACTAAAAAGAACACACATGCAATGACACTGGTGGATCCATGTGTGGTCTCTGTAGAGAACACACATTTCACTGACACTGGTGGATCCATATGTGGTATGTGAAAAGAACACACATGCAAAATGACTCTGGTTGTTGTTACTAAAAAGAACACACGTGCAATGACACTGGTGGATCCATGTGTGGTCTCTGTAGAGAACACACATTTCAATGCCACTGGTGGATCCATATGTGGTATGTGAAAAGAACGCACATGCAATGACTCTGGTTGTTGTTAGTGAAATGAACACACATGCAATGACACTGGTGGATCCATAGGTGGTATGTGAAAAAAAACACATGCAAAGTGACTCTTGTTGTTGTTACTAAAAAGAACACACATGCAATGACACTGGTGGATCCATAGGTGGATTATGAAATGAACACACATGCAATGACACTGGTTTATCCATAGGTGGTATGTGAGAAGAACACACATTTCAATGAATCTAGTTGTTGTTACTAAAAAGAACACACATGCAATGACATTGGTGGATCCATGTGTGGATTGTGAAGAGAACACACATGCAATGACACTGGTGGATCCATAGGTGGTATGTGAGAATAATAGCCATGAAATGACTCTGGTTGTTGTTAGTAAAAAGAACACACATGCAAAGACTCCAGTGTTTGTTGGTGAAAAGAGCACACATGCAATGACTCTAGTTGTTGTTAGTGAAAAGAACATACATGCAATGACACCAGTGAATCCATGTGTGGTCTCTGTAGAGAACACACATTTCAATGACACTGGTGGATCCATATGTGGTATGTGAAATGAACACACATTTTAATGACTCTGGTTGTTGTTACTAAAAAGAACACACATGCAATGACACTGGTGGATCCATGTGTGGTCTCTGTAGAGAACACACATTTCAATGACATTGGTGGATCCATATGTGGTATGTGAAAAGAACACACATGCAATGACTCTGGTTGTTGTTATCGAAAAGAACACACATGCAATGATACTGGTGGATCCATAGGTGGTATGTTAAAAGAACACACATGCAAAATGACTATGGTTGTTGTTACTAAAAAGAACACACATGCAATGACACTGGTGGATCCATGGGTGGATTGTGAAAAGAGCACACATGCAATTAGACTGGTGGATCCATAGGTGGTATATGAAAAGAACACACATGCAATGACTCTGGTTGTTGTTAGTGAAAAGAACACACATGCAATGACACTGGTGGATCCATAGGTGGTATGTGAAAAGAACACACATTTGAATGACTCTGGTTGTTGTTACTAAAAAGAACACACATGCAATAACAATGGTGGATCCATGTGTGGTCTCTGTACAGAACACACATTTCAATGACATTGGTGGATCCATATGTGGTATGTGAAAAGAACACACATGCAATGACTCTGGTTGTTGTTAGTGAAAAGAACACACATGCAATGATACTGGTGGATCCAAAGGTGGTATGTGAAAAGAACACACATGCAAAATGACTCTGGTTGTTGTTACTAAAAAGAACACACATGCAATGACACTGGTGGATCCATGGGTGGATTGTGAAAAGAGCACACATGCAATGACACTGGTGGATCCATATGTGGTATGTGAAAAGAACACACATGAAATGACTCTGGTTGTTGTTAGTGAAAAGAACACACATGCAATGACACTGGTGGATCCATGTGTGGTCTCTAAAGAGAGCACACATTTCAATGACTCTGCTTGTTGTTAGTAAAAAGAACACACATGCAATGATACTAATGGATCCATGTGTGGTCTTTGAAGATAACACACATGCAATGACACTAGTTGTTGTTACTAAAAAGAACACACATGCAATAACACTGGTGGATCCATAGGTGGTATGTGAAGAGAACACACATTTCAATGAGTCTTGTTGTTGTTACTAAAAAGAACACACATTCAATGACACTGGTGGATCCATGTGTGGTCTCAGAGAGAACACACATTTCAATGACACTGGTGGATCCATATGTGGTATGTGAAAAGAACACACATGCAAAATGACTCTGGATGTTGTTACTAAAAATAACACACATGCAATGACACTGGTGGATCCATGTGTGGTCGCTGTAGAGAACACACATTTCAATGCCACTGGTGGATCCATATGTGGTATGTGAAAAGAACGCACATGCAACGACTCTGGTTGTTGTTAGTGAAAAGAACACACATGCAATGACACTAGTGGATCCATAGGTGGTATGTGAAAAAAAACACATGCAAAATGACTCTTGTTGTTGTTACTAAAAAGAACACACATGCAATGACACTAGTGGATCCATAGGTGGATTATGAAATGAACACACATGCAATGACACTGGTGGATCCATAGGTGGTATGTGAGAAGAACACACATTTCAATGAATCTAGTTGTTGTTACTAAAAAGAACACACATGCAATGACATTGGTGGATCCATGTGTGGATTGTGAAGAGAACACACATGCAGTGAGACTGGTGGATCCATAGGTGGTATGTGAGAAGAATAGCCATGAAATGACTCTGGTTGTTGTTAGTAAAAAGAACACACATGCAAAGACTCCAGTGTTTGTTGGTGAAAAGAGCACACATGCAATGACTCTAGTTGTTGTTAGTGAAAAGAAAATACATGCAATGACACCGGTGAATCCATGTGTGGTCTCTATAGAGAACACACATTTCAATGACACTGGTGGATCCATATGTGGTATGTGAGAAGAACACACATTTCAATGACGCTAGTTGTTGTTACTAAAAAGAACACACATGCAATGACACTGGTGGATCCATGTGTGAATTGTCAAGAGAACACACATGCAATGACACTGGTGGATCCATAGGTGGTATGTGAGAAGAACATCCATGAAATGACTCTGGTTATTGTTAGTAAAAATAACACACATGCAATGACACTGGTGGATCCATAGGTGGTATGTGAAAAGAGCACACATTTCAATGACTATGGTTGTTGTTACTAAAATGAACACACATGCAATGACACTGGTGGATCCATAGGTGGATTGTGAAAAGATCACACATGCAATGACACTAGTGGATCCACAGGTGGTTTGTGAGAAGAACACACCTGTAAAATGACTCTGGTTGTTGTTACTAAAAAGAACACACATGCAATGACACTGGTGGATCCATGTGTGGTCTCTGTAGAGAACACACATTTCAATGACATTGTGGATCCATATGTGGTATGTGAAAAGAACACACATGCAATGACTCTGGTTGTTGTTACTGAAAAGAACACAAATGCAATGATACTGGTGGATCCATAGGTGGTATGTGAAAAGAACACACATGTAGAATGACTCTGGTTGTTGTTACTAAAAAGAACACACATGCAATGACACTGGTGGATCCATGGGTGGATTGTGAAAAGAGCACACATGCAATGACACTGGTGGATCCATATGTGGTATGTGAAAAGAACACACATGCAATGACTCTAGTTGTTGTTAGTGAAAAGAACACACATGCAATGACACTGGTGGATCCATGTGTTCTCTGAAGAGAGCACACATTTCAATGACTCTGGTTGTTGTTAGTAAAAAGAACACACATGCAATGACACTAGTGGATCCATGTGTGGTCTCTGAAGAGAACACACATGCAATGACACTAGTTGTTGTTACTAAAAAGAATACACATGCAATGACACTACTGGATCCTTAGGTGGTATGTGAAGAGAACACACATTTCAATGACTCTGGTTGTTGTTACTAAAAAGAACACACATGCAATGACACTGGTGGATCCATATGTGGTATGTGAAAAGAACACACATGCAAAATGACTCTGGTTGTTGTTACTCAAAAGAACACACATGCAATGACACTAGTGGATCCATGGGTGGATTGTGAAAAGAGCACACAGTCAATGACACTGGTGGATCCATAGGTGGTATGTGAAAAGAACACACATGCAATAACTCTGGTTGTTGTTAGTGAAAAGAACACACATGCAATGACACTGGTGGATCCATAGGTGGTATGTGAAAAGAACACACATTTCAATGACTCTGGTTGTTGTTACTAAAAAGAACACACATGCAATGACACTGGTGGATACATGTGTGGTCTATAAAGAGAAAACACATTTCAATGACATTGGTGGATCCATATGTGGTATGTGAAAAGAACACACATGCAATGACTCTGGTTGTTGTTCGTGAAAATAACACACATGCAATGATACTGGTGGATCCAAAGGTGGTTTGTGAAAAGAACACACATGCAAAATGACTCTGGTTGTTGTTACTAAAAAGAACACACATGCAATGACACTGGTGGATCCATGGGTGGATTTTGAAAAGAGCACACATGCAATGACACTGGTGGATCCATATGTGGTATGTGAAAAGAACACACATGCAATGACTCTGGTTGTTGTTAGTGAAAAGAACACACATGCAATGACACTGGTGGATCCATGTGTGGTCTCTAAAGAGAGCACACATTTCAATGACTCTGCTTGTTGTTAGTAAAAAGAACACACATGCAATGATACTAATGGATCCATGTGTGGTCTCTGAAGAGAACACACATGCAATGACACTAGTTGTTGTTACTAAAAAGAACACACATGCAATAACACTGGTGGATCCATAGGTGGTATGTGAAGAGAACACACATTTCAATGAGTCTTGTTGTTGTTACTAAAAAGAACACACATTCAATGACACTGGTGGATCCATGTGTGGTCTCTGTAGAGAACACACATTTCAATGACACTGGTGGATCCATATGTGGTATGTGAAAAGAACACACATGCAAAATGACTGGTTGTTGTTACTAAAAGATCACACATGCAATGACACTGGTGGATCCATGTGTGGTGTGAGAGAACACACATTTCAATGCCACTGGTGGATCCATGTGTGGTATGTGAACTGAAGCCACATGCAACGACTCTGGTTGTTGTTAGTTAAAAGAACACACATGCAATGACACTGGTGGATCCATAGGTGGTATGTGAAAAAACACACATGCAAAATGACTCTTGTTGTTGTTACTAAAAAGAACACACATGCAATGACACTGGTGGATCCATAGGTGGATTATGAAATGAACACACATGCAATGACACTGGTGGATCCATAGGTGGTATGTGAGAAGAACACACATTTCAATGAATCTAGTTGTTGTTACTAAAAAGAACACACATGCAATGACAGTGGTGGATCCATGTGTGGATTGTGAAGAGAACACACATGCAAAGTGAGACCCAGGTGGATCCATAGGTGGTATGTGAGAAGAATAGCCATGAAATGACTCTGGTTGTTGTTAGTAAAAAGAACACACATGCAAAGACTCCAGTGTTTGTTGGTGAAAAGAGCACACATGCAATGACTCTAGTTGTTGTTAGTGAAAAGAAAATACATGCAATGACACCGGTGAATCCATGTGTGGTCTCTATAGAGAACACACATTTTAATGACACTGGTGGATCCATATGTGGTATGTGAGAAGAACACACATTTCAATGACGCTAGTTGTTGTTACTAAAAAGAACACACACGCAATGACACTGGTGGATCCATGTGTGAATTGTCAAGAGAACACACATGCAATGACACTGGTGGATCCATAGGTGGTATGTGAGAAGAACATCCATGAAATGACTCTGGTTATTGTTAGTAAAAATAACACACATGCAATGACACTGGTGGATCCATAGGTGGTATGTGAAAAGAGCACACATTTCAATGACTATGGTTGTTGTTACTAAAATGAACACACATGCAATGACACTGGTGGATCCATAGGTGGATTGTGAAAAGAGCACACATGCAATGACACTAGTGGATCCACAGGTGGTTTGTGAGAAGAACACACCTGTAAAATGACTCTGGTTGTTGTTACTAAAAAGAACACACATGCAATGACACCGGTGTATCCATGTGTGGATTGTGAAAAGAGCACACATGCAATGACACTGGTGGATCCAGATGTGGTATGTGAAAAGAACACACATGCAATGACTCTGGTTGTTAGTGAAAAGAACACACATGCAATGACACTGGTGGATCCATAGGTGGTATGTGAAAACAACACATATTTCAATGACTCTGGTTGTTGTTACTAAAAAGAACACACATGCAATGACACTGGTGGATCCATGTGTGGTCTCTGTAGAGAACACACATTTCAATGACATTGTGGATCCATATGTGGTATGTGAAAAGAACACACATGCAATGACTGGTTGTTGTTAGAAAAGAACACAAATGCAATGATACTGGTGGATCCATAGGTGGTATGTGAAAAGAACACACATGTAGAATGACTCTGGTTGTTGTTACTAAAAAGAACACACATGCAATGACACTCGTGGATCCATGGGTGGATTGTGAAAAGAGCACACATGCAATGACACTGGTGGATCCATATGTGGTATGTGAAAAGAACACACATGCAATGACTCTAGTTGTTGTTAGTGAAAAGAACACACATGCAATGACACTGGTGGATCCATGTGTTTCTCTGAAGAGAGCACACATTCTAATGACTTGGTTTGTTGTAGTGATAAGAACACACATGCAATGACACTAGTGGATCCATGTGTGGTCTCTGAAGAGAAACACACATGCAATGACACTAGTTGTTGTTACTAAAAAGAACACACATGCATGACACTACTGGATCCATAGGTGGTATGTGAAGAACACACATTTCAATGACTCGTTGTTGTTACTAAAAGAACACACATGCAATGACACTGTGGATCCATATGTGGTATGTGAAAAGAATACACATATAAATGACTGGTTGTTGTTACTAAAAAGAACACACATGCAATGACACTAGTGGATCCATGGGTGGATTGTGAAAAGAGCACACAGTCAATGACACTGGTGGATCCATAGGTGGTATGTGAAAAGAACACACATGCAATAACTCTGGTTGTTGTTAGTGAAAAGAACACACATGCAATGACACTGGTGGATCCATAGGTGGTATGTGAAAAGAACACACATTTCAATGACTCTGGTTGTTGTTACTAAAAAGAACACACATGCAATGACACTGGTGGATCCATGTGGGGTCTCTGTACAGAACACACATTTCAATGACATTGGTGGATCCATATGTGGTATGTGAAAAGAACACACATGCAATGACTCTGGTTGTTGTTAGTGAAAAGAACACACATGCAATGATACTGGTGGATCCAAAGGTGGTATGTGAAAAGAACACACATGCAAAATGACTCTGGTTGTTGTTACTAAAAAGAACACACATGCAATGACACTGGTGGATCCATGGGTGGATTGTGAAAAGAGCACACATGCAATGACACTGGTGGATCCATATGTGGTATGTGAAAAGAACACACATGCAATGACTCTGGTTGTTGTTAGTGAAAAGAACACACATGCAATGACATCAGGATCCATGTGTGGTCTCTAAAGAGAGCACACATTTCAATGACTCTGCTTGTTGTTAGTAAAAAGAACACACATGCAATGATACTAATGGATCCATGTGTGGTCTCTGAAGAGAACACACATGCAATGACACTAGTTGTTGTTACTAAAAAGAACACACATGCAATAACACTTGGGTGGATCCATAGGTGGTATGTGAAGAACACACATTTCAATGAGTCTTGTTGTTGTTACTAAAAAGAACACACATTCAATGACATCAGGTGGATCCATGTGGTCTCTGAGAGAACACACATTTCAATGACACTGGTGGATCCATATGTGGTATGTGAAAAGAACACACATGCAAAATGACTGGATGTTGTTACTAAAAGAACACACATGCAATGACACTGGTGGATCCATGTGTGGTCAGAGAACACACATTTCAATGCCACTGGTGGATCCATATGTGGTATGTGAAAAGAACGCACATGCAACGACTCTGGTTGTTGTTAGTGAAAAGAACACACATGCAATGACACTGGTGGATCCATAGGTGGTATGTGAAAAAAAACACATGCAAAATGACTCTTGTTGTTGTTACTAAAAAGAACACACATGCAATGACACTGGTGGATCCATAGGTGGATTATGAAATGAACACACATGCAATGACACTGGTGGATCCATAGGTGGTATGTGAGAAGAACACACATTTCAATGAATCTAGTTGTTGTTACTAAAAAGAACACACATGCAATGACATTGGTGGATCCATGTGTGGATTGTGAAGAGAACACACATGCAGTGAGACTGGTGGATCCATAGGTGGTATGTGAGAAGAATAGCCATGAAATGACTCTGGTTGTTGTTAGTAAAAAGAACACACATGCAAAGGCTCCAGTGTTTGTTGGTGAAAAGAGCACACATGCAATGACTCTAGTTGTTGTTAGTGAAAAGAAAATACATGCAATGACACCGGTGAATCCATGTGTGGTCTCTGTAGAGAACACACATTTCAATGACACTGGTGGATCCATATGTGGTATGTGAGAAGAACACACATTTCAATGACGCTAGTTGTTGTTACTAAAAAGAACACACACGCAATGACACTGGTGGATCCATGTGTGAATTGTCAAGAGAACACACATGCAATGACACTGGTGGATCCATAGGTGGTATGTGAGAAGAACATCCATGAAATGACTCTGGTTATTGTTAGTAAAAAGAACACACATGCAATGACACTGGTGGATCCATAGGTGGTATGTGAAAAGAGCACACATTTCAATGACTAAGGTTGTTGTTACTAAAATGAACACACATGCAATGACACTGGTGGATCCATAGGTGGATTGTGAAAAGAGCACACATGCAATGACACTAGTGGATCCACAGGGGGTTTGTGAGAAGAACACACCTGTAAAATGACTCTGGTTTTTGTTACTAAAAAGAACACACATGCAATGACACCGGTGTATCCATGTGTGGATTGTGAAAAGAGCACACATGCAATGACACTGGTGGATCCAGATGTGGTATGTGAAAAGAACACACATGCAATGACTCTGGTTGTTGTTAGTGAAAAGAACACACATGCAATGACACTGGTGGATCCATAGGTGGTATGTGAAAACAACACATATTTCAATGACTCTGGTTGTTGTTACTAAAAAGAACACACATGCAATGACACTGGTGGATCCATGTGTGGTCTCTGTAGAGAACACACATTTCAATGACATTGTGGATCCATATGTGGTATGTGAAAAGAACACACATGCAATGACTCTGGTTGTTGTTAGTGAAAAGAACACAAATGCAATGATACTGGTGGATCCATAGGTGGTATGTGAAAAGAACACATATGTAGAATGACTCTGGTTGTTGTTACTAAAAAGAACACACATGCAATGACACTGGTGGATCCATGGGTGGATTGTGAAAAGAGCACACATGCAATGACACTGGTGGATCCATATGTGGTATGTGAAAAGAACACACATGCAATGACTCTAGTTGTTGTTAGTGAAAAGAACACACATGCAATGACACTGGTGGATCCATGTGTTCTCTGAAGAGAGCACACATTTCAATGACTCTGGTTGTTGTTAGTAAAAAGAACACACATGCAATGACACTAGTGGATCCATGTGTGGTCTCTGAAGAGAACACACATGCAATGACACTAGTTGTTGTTACTAAAAAGAACACACATGCAATGACACTACTGGATCCATAGGTGGTATGTGAAGAGAACACACATTTCAATGACTCTGGTTGTTGTTACTAAAAAGAACACACATGCAATGACACTGGTGGATCCATATGTGGTATGTGAAAAGAACACACATGCAAAATGACTCTGGTTGTTGTTACTCAAAAGAACACACATGCAATGACACTAGTGGATCCATGGGTGGATTGTGAAAAGAGCACACAGTCAATGACACTGGTGGATCCATAGGTGGTATGTGAAAAGAACACACATGCAATAACTCTGGTTGTTGTTAGTGAAAAGAACACACATGCAATGACACTGGTGGATCCATAGGTGGTATGTGAAAAGAACACACATTTCAATGACTCTGGTTGTTGTTACTAAAAAGAACAAACATGCAATGACACTGGTGGATCCATGTGTGGTCTCTGTACAGAACACACATTTCAATGACATTGGTGGATCCATATGTGGTATGTGAAAAGAACACACATGCAATGACTCTGGTTGTTGTTAGTGAAAAGAACACACATGCAATGATACTGGTGGATCCAAAGGTGGTATGTGAAAAGAACACACATGCAAAATGACTCTGGTTGTTGTTACTAAAAAGAACACACATGCAATGACACTGGTGGATCCATGGGTGGATTGTGAAAAGAGCACACATGCAATGACACTGGTGGATCCATATGTGGTATGTGAAAAGAACACACATGCAATGACTCTGGTTGTTGTTAGTGAAAAGAACACACATACAATGACACTGGTGGATCCATGTGTGGTCTCTAAAGAGAGCACACATTTCAATGACTCTGCTTGTTGTTAGTAAAAAGAACACACATGCAATGATACTAATGGATCCATGTGTGGTCTCTGAAGAGAACACACATGCAATGACACTAGTTGTTGTTACTAAAAAGAACACACATGCAATAACACTGGTGGATCCATAGGTGGTATGTGAAGAGAACACACATTTCAATGAGTCTTGTTGTTGTTACTAAAAAGAACACACATTCAATGACACTGGTGGATCCATGTGTGGTCTCTGTAGAGAACACACATTTCAATGACACTGGTGGATCCATATGTGGTATGTGAAAAGAACACACATGCAAAATGACTCTGGATGTTGTTACTAAAAAGAACACACATGCAATGACACTGGTGGATCCATGTGTGGTCGCTGTAGAGAACACACATTTCAATGCCACTGGTGGATCCATATGTGGTATGTGAAAAGAACGCACATGCAACGACTCTGGTTGTTGTTAGTGAAAAGAACACACATGCAATGACACTGGTGGATCCATAGGTGGTATGTGAAAAAAAACACATGCAAAATGACTCTTGTTGTTGTTACTAAAAAGAACACACATGCAATGACACTGGTGGATCCATAGGTGGATTATGAAATGAACACACATGCAATGACACTGGTGGATCCATAGGTGGTATGTGAGAAGAACACACATTTCAATGAATCTAGTTGTTGTTACTAAAAAGAACACACATGCAATGACATTGGTGGATCCATGTGTGGATTGTGAAGAGAACACACATGCAGTGAGACTGGTGGATCCATAGGTGGTATGTGAGAAGAATAGCCATGAAATGACTCTGGTTGTTGTTAGTAAAAAGAACACACATGCAAAGGCTCCAGTGTTTGTTGGTGAAAAGAGCACACATGCAATGACTCTAGTTGTTGTTAGTGAAAAGAAAATACATGCAATGACACCGGTGAATCCATGTGTGGTCTCTGTAGAGAACACACATTTCAATGACACTGGTGGATCCATATGTGGTATGTGAGAAGAACACACATTTCAATGACGCTAGTTGTTGTTACTAAAAAGAACACACATGCAATGACACTGGTGGATCCATGTGTGAATTGTCAAGAGAACACACATGCAATGACACTGGTGGATCCATAGGTGGTATGTGAGAAGAACATCCATGAAATGACTCTGGTTATTGTTAGTAAAAAGAACACACATGAAATGACACTGGTGGATCCATAGGTGGTATGTGAAAAGAGCACACATTTCAATGACTATGGTTGTTGTTACTAAAAAGAACACACATGCAGTGACACTGGTGGATCCATAGGTGGATTGTGAAAAGAGCACACATGCAATAACACTAGTGGATCCACAGGTGGTTTGTGAGAAGAACACACCTGTAAAATGACTCTGGTTGTTGTTACTAAAAAGAACACACATGCAATGACACCGGTGTATCCATGTGTGGATTGTGAAAAGAGCACACATGCAATGACACTGGTGGATCCATGTGTTATGTGAACAGAACACACATGCAATGACTCTGGTTGTTGTTAGTGAAAAGAACACACATGCAATGACACTGGTGGATCCATAGGTGGTATGTGAAAAGAACACATATTTCAATGACTCTGGTTGTTGTTACTAAAAAGAACACACATGCAATGACACTGGTGGATCCATGTGTGGTCTCTGTAGAGAACACACATTTCAATGACATTGTGGATCCATATGTGGTATGTGAAAAGAACACACATGCAATGACTCTGGTTGTTGTTAGTGAAAAGAACACAAATGCAATGCTACTGGTGGATCCATAGGTGGTATGTGAAAAGAACACACATGCAGAATGACTCTGGTTGTTGTTACTAAAAAGAACACACATGCAATGACACTGGTGGATCCATGGGTGGATTGTGAAAAGAGCACATGCAATGACACTGGTGGATCCATATGTGGTATGTGAAAAGAACACACATGCAATGACTCTAGTTGTTGTTAGTGAAAAGAACACACATGCAATGACACTGGTGGATCCATGTGTTCTCTGAAGAGAGCACACATTTGAATGACTCTGGTTGTTGTTAGTAAAAAGAACACACATGAAATGACACTAGTGGATCCATGTGTGGTCTCTGAAGAGAACACACATGCAATGACCCTAGTTGTTGTTACTAAAAAGAACACACATGCAATGACACTACTGGATCCATAGGTGGTATGTGAAGAGAACACACATTTCAATGACTCTGGTTGTTATTACTAAAAAGAACACACATGCAATGACACTGGTGGATCCATATGTGGTATGTGAAAAGAACACACATGCAAAATGACTCTGGTTGTTGTTACTAGAAAGAACACACATGCAATGACACTGGTGGATCCATGTGTGGTCTCTGTAGAGAACACACATTTCAAAGACGCTGGTGGATCCATGTGTGGTCTCTGAAGAGAGCACACATTTCAATGACTCTGGTTGTTGTTAGAGAAAAGAACACACATGCAATGACACTGGTGGATCCATAGGTGGTATGTGAAAAGAACACACATGCGAAATGACTCTGGTTGTTGTTACTAACAAGAACACACATGCAATGACACTGGTGGATCCATAGGTGGTATCTGAAGAGAACACACATTTCAATGACTCTGGTTGTTGTTACTAAAAAGAACACACATGCAATAACACCGGTGGATCCATGTGTAGTCTCTGTAGAGAACACACATTTCAATGACACTGGTGGATCCATATGTGGTATGTGAAAAGAACACACAGGCAAAATGACTCTGGTTATTGTTACTAAAAAGAACACACGTGCAATGACACTGGTGGATCCATGTGTTGTCTCTATAGAGAACACACATTTCAATGACACTAGTGGATCCATGTGTGGTCTCTGAAGAGAGCACACATTTCAATGACTCTGGTTGTTGTTAGTGAAAAGAACACACATGCAATGACACTGGTGGATCCATAGGTGGTATGTGAAAAGAACACACATGCAAAATGACTCTGGTTGTTGTTACTAAAAAGAACACACATGCAATGACTCTGGTCGTTGTTAGTGAAAAGAACACACATGCGATGACACTGGTGGATCCATAGGTGGTATGTGAAAAGAACACACATTTCAATGAATCTGGTTGTTGTTACTAAAAAGAACACACATGCAATGACACTGGTGGATCCATGGGTGGATTGTGAAAAGAACACACATGCAATGACACTGGTGGATACATAGGTGGTATGTGAAAAGAACACACATGCAAAATGACTCTGATTGTTGTTACTAAAAAGAACACACATGCAATGAGACTAGTGGATCCATGTGTGGTCTCTATAGAGAACACACATATCAATGACACTGGTGGATCCATATGTGGTATGTGAAAAGAACACACATGCAATGACTCTGGTTGTTGTTATTGAAAAGAACACACATGCAATGACACTGGTGGATCCATAGGTGGTATGTGAAAAGAACACACATGCAAAATGACTCTAGTTGTTGTTACTAAAAAGAACACACATGCAATGACACTACTGGATCCATAGGTGGTATGTGAAGAGAACACACATTTCAATGACTCTGGTTGTTTTTACTAAAAAGAACACACATGCAATGACACTGGTGGATCCATATGTGGTATGTGAAAAGAACACACATGCAAAATGACTCTGGTTGTTGTAACTAAAAAGAACTCACATGCAATGACACTGGTGGATCCATGTGTGGTCTCTGTAGAGAACACACATTTCAAAGACGCTGGTGGATCCATGTGTGGTCTCTGAAGAGAGCACACATTTCAATGACTCTGGTTGTTGTTAGAGAAAAGAACACACATGCAATGACACTGGTGGATCCATAGGTGGTATGTGAAAAGAACACACATGCGAAATGACTCTGGTTGTTGTTACTAAAAAGAACACACATGCAATGACACTGGTGGATCCATAGGTGGTATCTGAAGAGAACACACATTTCAATGACTCTGGTTGTTGTTACTAAAAAGAACACACATGCAATAACACCGGTGGATCCATGTGTAGTCTTTGTAGAGAACACACATTTCAATGACACTGGTGGATCCATATGTGGTATGTGAAAAGAACACACATGCAAAATTTCTCTGGTTATTGTTACTAAAAAGAACACACGTGCAATGACACTGGTGGATCCATGTGTTGTATCTATAGAGAACACACATTTCAATGACACTAGTGGATCCATGTGTGGTCTCTGAAGAGAGCACACATTTCAATGACTCTGGTTGTTGTTAGTGAAAAGAACACACATGCAATGACACTGGTGGATCCATAGGTGGTATGTGAAAAGAACACACATGCAAAATGACTCTGGTTGTTGTTACTAAAAAGAACACACATGCAATGACTCTGGTCGTTGTTAGTGAAAAGAACACACATGCGATGACACTGGTGGATCCATAGGTGGTATGTGAAAAGAACACACATTTCAATGACTCTGGTTGTTGTTACTAAAAAGAACACACATGCAATGACACTAGTGGATCCATGTGTGGTCTCTGAAGAGAACACACATGCAATGACACTAGTTGTTGTTACTAAAAAGAACACACATGCAATGACACTACTTGATCCATAGGTGGTATGTGAAGAGAACACACATTTCAATGACTCTGGTTGTTGTTACTAAAAAGAACACACATGCAATGACACTGGTGGATCCATGTGTGGTCTCTGTAGATAACACACATTTCAATGACACTGGTGGATCCATATGTGGTATGTGAAAAGAACACACATGCAAAATGACTCTGGTTGTTGTTACTAAAAAGAACACACCTGCAATGACACTGGTGGATCCATGTGTGGTCTCTGTAGAGAACACACATTTCAAAGACGCTGGTGGATCCATGTGTGGTCTCTAAAGAGAGCACACATTTCAATGACTCTGGTTGTTGTTAGAGAAAAGAACACACATGCAATGACACTGGTGGATCCATAGGTGGTATGTGAAAAGAACACACATGCGAAATGACTCTGGTTGTTGTTACTAAAAAGAACACACATGCAATGACACTGGTGGATCCATAGGTGGTATCTGAAGAGAACACACATTTCAATGACTCTCGTTGTTGTTACTAAAAAGAACAGACATGCAATAACACCGGTGGATCCATGTGTAGTCTCTATAGAGAACACACATTTGAATGACACTAGTGGATCCATATGTGGTATGTGAAAAGAACACACATGCAAAATGACTCTGGTTATTGTTACTAAAAAGAACACACGTGCAATGACACTGGTGGATCCATGTGTTGTCTCTGTAGAGAACACACATTTCAATGAGACTAGTGGATCCATGTGTGGTCTCTGAAGAGAGCACACATTTCAATGACTCTGGTTGTTGTTAGTGAAAAGAACACACATGCAATGACACTGGTGGATCCATAGGTGGTATGTGAAAAGAACACACATGCAAAATGACTCTGGTTGTTGTTACTAAAAAGAACACACATGCAATGACTCTGGTCGTTGTTAGTGAAAAGAACACACATGCGATGACACTGGTGGATCCATAGGTGGTATGTGAAAAGAACACACATTTCAATGAATCTGGTTGTTGTTACTAAAAAGAACACACATGCAATGACATTGGTGGATCCATGGGTGGATTGTGAAAAGAACACACATGCAATGACACTGGTGGATACATAGGTGGTATGTGAAAAGAACACACATGCAAAATGACTCTGATTGTTGTTACTAAAAAGAACACACATGCAATGAGACTAGTGGATCCATGTGTGGTCTCTATAGAGAACACACATATCAATGACACTGGTGGATCCATATGTGGTATGTGAAAAGAACACACATGCAATGACTCTGGTTGTTGTTATTGAAAAGAACACACATGCAATGACACTGGTGGATCCATAGGTGGTATGTGAAAAGAACACACATGCAAAATGACTCTAGTTGTTGTTACTAAAAAGAACACACATGTAATGACACTAGTGGATCCATGTGTGGTCTCTGTAGAGAACACACATTTCAATGACACTGGTGGATCCATATGTGGTATGTGAAAAGAACACACATTTCAATGACTCTGGTTGTTGTTAGTGAAAAGAACACACATGCAATGATACTGGTGGATCCATAGGTGGTATGTGAAAAGAACACACATGCCAAATGACTCTGGTTGTTGTTACTAAAAAGAACACACATGCAATGACACTGGTGGATCCATGGATGGTATGTGAAAAGAACACACATGCAATGACACTGGTGGATCCATAGGTGGTATGTGAAAAGAACACACATGCAAAATGACTCTGGTTGTTGTAACTAAAAGAACACACATGCAATGACTCTGGTGGATCCATGTGAAAAGAAAAAACATGCAAAGACACTGGTGGATCCATAGGTGGTATGTGAAAAGAACACACATTTCAATGACTCTGGTTGTTGTTACTAAAAAGAACACACATGCAATGACATTGGTGGATCCATGGGTGGATTGTGAAAAGAACACACATGCAATGACACTGGTGGATCCATAGGTGGTATGTGAAAAGAACACACATGCAAAATGACTCTGGTTGTTGTTACTAAAAAGAACACACATGCAATGACACTGGTGGATCCATATGTGGTCTCTGTAGAGAACACACATTTCAATGACACTGGTGGATCCATATGTGGTATGTGAAAAGAACACACATGCAATGACTCTGGTTGTTGTTAGTGAAAAGTACACACATGCAATGACACTGGTGGATCCATAGGTGGTATGTGAAAAGAACACACATGCAATGACTCTGGTTGTTGTTACTAAAAAGAACACACATACAATGACACTGGTGGATCCATAGGTTGATTGTGAAAAGAGCACACATGCAATGACTCCAATTGTTGTTAGTGAAAAGAACACACCTGCAATGACACTGGTGGATCCATAGGTGGATTGTGAAAAGAGCACACATGCAATGACACTAGTGGATCCATATGTGGTATGTGAAAAGAACACACATGGAATGACTATGGTTGTTGTTAGTAAAAAGAACACACATACAATGACACTGGTGGATCCATAGGTGGATTGTGAAAAGAGCACAAATGCAATGACATTTGAATGGTACTGGTGGATCCATAGGCGGATTGTGAAAAGAGATTTTTCCCTCGCTCTCTCTGTCACAAATCTCATAAAAGCCTAGACATGTGGAGATCCCAAACATGTGCTTACTCTGGGTGCTATGCCCTGATTGGCTGACACAGATGTCATGCGGATCGTCTCCACCAACCGTTGATCCCATGTGATCTAACGTGCATGATAACCCCTCCCTTCTCCAGTTTTTTATGCATGGTCAATCTGTGCCACCTCTCTATCTGTGCCACCGATACTAAACCCCCATAAACAAGTGAAAATCCATCTATCTAACTAAAATAAATAAAATAAATGATCATATTTCAAAGAAGCCATCGTCTTCGTCTTCCAGTTCATCCTCGTCTTCATCAACGCCATGGTCCCCGCCGTCGGTGCCTCCTCTGACGACTCGACACCGCCCCCTTCCTCGAATAAGCACGCTATCTCCTCGTCGGAGTCCGCCTCCTCCTCTTCATAGCCCGACAGTTCCACGTCACTCTCCTCCACTTCTGCCTCCAATTGATCGATGAACGCCTCCTCGTTGGCCGAGTCAGACTCATCCCAATAGCTATCTCCTCTCTTCTTCCTAGTCTTCTTCTCGTTCCTCTTCTTGTCCGTACTCGCCGGTGCAACATGTGCCCCCGTCCTGGCTGCTACTTTGCGCTCGTCCGACGCTGCAAGTACCCCACGCTCCTCCTACGCGGCCGGTACGAGCTTCGACGTTGCGGTGTCCTCGAGTGCCGATGTCGATGGATCCTGGCGTGGTCGGACACGACGTGCTGCCTCAGCAGGCGACTCGCGAGCGCGGACGATGCAACAAAGAGCCGGGGATGCAGGACGGTCAGTGGACGGCTTGGACCTGCCATTGCCACGGCGAGGGGGCATCGTGCTCGAGGTAGTTGCTCTGAATGGTCGATGGCGGGTACACGGAGTGGGGTGACGATCTGATCAAGGACGAGCAGCGGTGTCGTGCGTCGTGTCCATGCATGCATTTGTCGATTATCAAAAAAAGTAATATCTCGCGTACTGAACATAATTTGATCACAACAAAAGTGGCACAGCGTATTCTAGACTCGTAAATATCCCGTGCGTGCCTGTCACGTGGAGTTGGACGGAGTTGGACGTGTCGACGTGATCGTGCAGCAGTTGCGCGTGTCATTGCCCCATCAAAACGTGACACACGCACGTGGGATGTGCGCGCCGATTCCCGTGACAACCACCCGGCTCGCACTCCCCTTATTATATACTGGATTTTGGGCGGCGCCGAAGACCATTGAAGTGTCCATCGCAATAAAGACAAGTCCCATCGATTCCCTACCCCTGCCTCCCTGGCTTCTTTGAGAAGGTAGACCGTACACGGTGGTCTTGTATAATAGTACTAGTACTACTGGACCACGGCCTGTACTCTTACTCTTCTCCCACACCAATAATCACTATCTCCTTCCTCCTACCGCTGCCACACTCACCCTGCAAGCCATGGCTCCACTGAGGAGGGGGAGAGGCCGGTCGATGATCCTCGCAGAAAAAAGGGAGAGAAATCGCCGCGAGGCACTTCTTGCTCTACGAGCCGCTCAAGCCCACCCTCTCATCGAGGCCCAATCTCCCCCGACAATGGCGCTGAATGTTCTAGTAGGCAAGGGCTCCTCCCGGTACGGTCTCCTTATTCTACTTCTTCTCCATCTCCCTCTCCATCATGATCTTAATCAGCTTCTTCTTGTTTTTCTTCTTGTTCTGGCTCTTCCTCTTCTACGTATTACATGTCGGCCGTGGAGCCCAAATCCACCACGACGGAGGCGTTGCAGGACCCGTTCCCGTTCCATGTCTCAACGAGGTAGCAAATCTCCACGCTGTTATTTCTCCGAGTTATGATGTGGATTTCTTAGATGCTGTCCGCCCCGCATTGGTTTTTCTTCTTCTTTTGCGAGTTGTATTTGTTTTCATGAATATGACTGGATCTCTTGGTCTTTCCTTAATACCGCTGTTCATAGATTCACTATGGATTTTTTGTGATTAGGATTAGTTTATCATGGTCATGAATAGATCCCCAGGTCCATTTTTTAACACTACGGCCAATAGATTCAACGGGGATTTTTTTGATCTGTATTAGTATTCACCTGGGACCTAGAGTGTAATTGTAGAATTCCTATTTCAATTAACATGAACGATGCAGCGATCGAAGGCCGAGTACCGTGAGAAGGTGGCCGCGATCAGTTCCAAGACTGCCAACCAACATGAGCTTTCTATGCTGGGTTTTATCCACTTTCTTGTGTTTTGTTCCAACTTTGGAGTACTTTTCATATGATTTCTTGCACTAACCTATTAACAAGAGCCACAGTGCCAGCTGCCTGTTTTCTGATGTTTTTGGTTCCCGGAAAGTCAGAAAATGAATATTCTCGGAATTGGACGGGACAAAAGCCAAAGTGCCTATTTTTCCGGAAGGAATCAAGTGCCAGAATACAAGACGGAGAAGGGTCTGGGGGCCACCACACCACCTGGCCGCGCGCCCAGGCCTGGCCCACGCCAGGGGGTGGTGTGGCCACTCCCGGCACCCCCTCGTCCTCTCCTTCCGCCTATATATTGCCCTCAGGACGAAAACCCTAGTACCCGATCAAAATCAACGAAATAGTCTGTATCCGCCGTCATCTCCATCCCTAGATTGGGAGGGATTTGAAGCTCTTCCCGACACCCTGCCGAAGAGGGGAATTCACCCTGGAGGCCTTCTTCATCACCATGCAAGCCTCTGGTGTGATGCGTGAGTAGTTCATCCTTGGACTACGGATCCATGTAGTAGCTAGATGGCTGGTTCTCCTCATTTGTGCTTTCATGTTTAGGTCTTGTGAGCTCCGTTCATGATCAAGATCATCTATTTGTAATCCATACATGTTGTGTTTGCGGGGATCCGATGGATATTGAGATTCTATTTCAGATTGATTATTGATTCTATCATGTCTTTGTTATTTGTGATCTTGCATGCTTTCCGTTGTTAGTAGCTATCTTGGCCAAGTAGATGCTAGCAACTCCAAGAGTTAGTATTTATGCTCGATAGTGGGTTCATGCCTCTGGTACTCTAGGGAAGTGATAGAAATCTCTAAGGTACTAGATGTGCTGTTGCTATTAGGGAGAAAACAACAATCCTTTGTTCATAGAACAATCATATTGTTTACTTTACACGTTGTTCGTAAAGCAATAATCTGTTGCTTGCAACTTAATACTGGAGGGGGTTCGGATGATAACCTATAAGTGGATTATTAGTCATAGATGCAGTTGGATGGCGGTCTATGTATTATGTTGTAATGCCCAATCAAGTCTCAAAGGAGTCAAGATGATTACTATATGCATGTATTGCTTTCTCGGTGTTTGTTAATCGCCCCGCTGTAATTTGTTCACCCAGCATGTTATCTATCTAAGGAGAGCCACCTCTAGTTGAACTATGGATCCCGGTCCTTTCTCTTTACATACAATCTACAACTTTTTACTTCTTTGTGTTTACTTTATGCAAACTTTTACTTCTTTCCATTCGATACGTTTAATCCTTTGTTTTCCGCAAAACACGGTGAGATTGACAACCTCATCGCAAGTTGGGGACAAAGTTCTGTGGTTGTGTTGTGTAGGTATCCACGTTGCTACTAGCACCGGTTGTGCGCCCTGCCAAAGCTTAGCTAGTAACACCTTTGGGGTGTTTCCTTGCTCCTACTGGTTCGATTAAACCTTGGTTTCATAACTGAGGGAAAACTTGCTGCTGTGCTCATCATACCTTCCTCTTGGGGTTCCCAATGAGCTCTACGTCGAACGACGAGCACATCAAGATCTTTTCTGGCGCCGTTGCCGGGGAGTCAAGGACATCTTCACAAGGGGAGTCCCTCATAACCAATCTCTTTACTTTGTTGTTTTTGTTTTTCTTAGTTTCCTTTTGCTTTGGTTGTTTGTTTTGTTCTTCAAAAAACACAAAAAAATTAGTTTACGTGTTCGCTTTCTTATTTCAAAAACACAACAAAATTAAGTCTCCTTTAGTAGTAACCTCTCCCCTAGCTCACCATGTTGACCCCAACATTCACCTTGAAAGACCTTTCAATTGGTAGTGGTTCTATAATTAGGAAAGACAATATTGAAGAATTCTTCAATCATGTTAGTAAGCATGAAGATACTGAGGATAGATCCCTTGCAGAACTTGCCCCAAACTATGAGATTGCTGAAACTTCTTTAATTCACATGTTAGAAGCTAGGTTTGTTAACCTCAACCCCTTAATGCAAGTAATGTTTCTTAAGCTTAAAGAAATTGAGGACCCTGAAAAGAGGGATTTTATTCTAGAAACTATGTTTAAGGAGTTCTATGATGTTGCCAGGGAAGCTAGAAAAGTCTTGGAACGATTCAATATGCTAGGCTCATGTCTAGATGTTGTTGGTACACGAGAAAAGATAAACAAAACCGAACCTAATGGGGAGGAACCTAAGATACCAATACCCTTTAAACTATTAGCAATACATGATGCCATAGAAAAGAATCTTGATTGGATTGTTCCTGCAAACCCTTTTGATGAGAATAGTGAACCTAAGAGCATTGACAGAGGATCCTCTAGAACTTATTTGGATGATATACCTTGCCTTGTTGAAAATATTTCTAGTATTGATCTTAATGCTTCTTCATTTGAGAACACTTGATTCTTTCTTTGCTTCTTATGCCTAACTTAAAGGCGTTAAAGAGAAGTACTTATTGGGAGATAACCCAAAAGTTTTAGATGAGTCTTGGAAGTTATTACCTCTGTAATAACCTCTGCTTATCCTTTTTATTTGCTTTTTGTGCCAAGAGTAACCTCTAATGAGAGAGAAGTAATGATTGGGAAAGTTGCTGTCCCGAAACAGATTTTTGTGCTTCACCGTAAAAATTCGTGATACAGCTCTGTATGTAGGATTGAGCTGTAATGTTTTGTGCTTCTGCCCCAGGTTGTTATATAACTTTCGTTAGTTCAACACTTTTTGATTTGAGCAACAGAAGGTCTTCGAAAAAATTCTTCTTTACCTGCTGGTCTGTTTTGACAGATTTCTGCCATTTTCTACATTTGCTTCTTGTGGGTTCCTTTTTGAGTTCTTTTGGGGAATTGAGCTTTTTGAGGGAATTACTACAGTATCTAGTGTTCTAATGGAAGTTTATTTGGTGTTAGAACTGAACCTTGAGACTTATTTATCTTGAGTGCACTAATGTTGCTAATAAAGATTGTGTGAAGTTTTGTATGAAGGAAAACTTTCAGGTGTATGGAAGGAATGAGTAATGAGATGAAGGATGGACTAAAGCTCAAGCTTGTGGATGCCACGCGTGTCACCCCAAGAAATATCCAAGAAGTACAAGCGTCAAATCTTGGGGATGCCCAAGGCATCCCCTTCTTCATCAATAAAAATCCCAGGTTTCTTCCAAACGCTTCATTTTTATTGTTTCATGCACGGTTGTGTTGTTCTTGGAGCGTCTTCTTTTTCGTTTTTGTTTTGGTTTTAGTTTGCTTGGTTTGCTTAGTTTTCTGAATAAATTGGTTGGACCCCCTCTTTCATACATTGGTTTGCAAATAGTTTGGTTTGGTTTGAAAAAGAGTAGGAAAGTTCATGCTTATGTGGTAAAAAGAGCTTGTTTTTGACTGTGCCCTGTGCTTTGTCATGCCATGCTTGATATTGTTTTGGCTTTATGCTTAGTATTCTTTGCTGTAGCATGAATTTTTATAAACAATTGAGATTGCTTAATGTGCCTTGGATGAATCATGCGTTGTTTTAGCATATTAAAGCATAGTATAGTGGTATTCTCCTTTGATGCTTTATTTGGGTTGACTTGGCGCATGCTCACAACATGTTATGACTATCTCAAGTCACCATAGCCTTTATGATCCTTTAGTTTTCAACTTGTAGTATCACTTTATGCTTTGATCAATGATGTTTTGTCGCTCTGCATGATTATGGCCATTATTGCTCTCTTAGTTTGTCGCTCCCAGTCTTTTGCTAGCCTCCACAACCAAGTATGAGTTCCACTCATGCATCCAACTCCCTAAACCAAGTTATTCCAAAGAGTCCACCATACCTACCTACTAGCTTATGCTATTCCAAGTATATTCATGCTTTTCTTTACCTTCCAATTTGAACTTGTTATGAGAAAACTAGTGATTAAAGCTCTCACGAACTTGATGGCACACTTTACTTTTTGCCTCTAATAAACTTGAACCATTGGGTCCTTCTTTGTTGCGTATATGCTTGCACTTTATAAGTTGAAATTAGCAGAACCATGTTTCATGGGGAAGGCTTTCAACATTGCACTTGTACTTTGTACCCGGTTGATATCATGTTCTTTTGCTTACGGATCCCGGTGGTGTGAAATAAAAGTGGAACTTGTAAGATCATGGAGTTTGTATGTGTGTTAGAGAAACGCCTGGGCCGCTAGCCTAAGCCATGCCTAATCATGGTGGAAACTTGCAGCATCACCATAATGAGCACTCTATGAAGCATCCTCAATAAAAACCTATGCAAATAGCAAATAAAAAGATCGTTGAGATGCTCATTGTCTGCTTGCCTTGTCATTTTGATTATGGGAAAGCTCCCGTATCATGTGCAAGGGGTACCCCGTTGGCGGTTCTTAATGATACACATATACTTACAATAACAAGAGATTACTCGTGACTGAAGTTGAGTAGCATGAGGATCGGTCTTCGTAAGTAAGGGGCATGAGATTCCGATTTATAACTTGTCAAGCATATCCTCTTAGTTGTGTCACTTTAACCTTAATCACCTCAAGATGCTTATGATAGGGGCAATGAGAGCTGAAAGCTATAAGTACCATAATTTTTGGAAGCTCTTTATGAGACTTGAATCCCTACTTCATTTTACAAAGGCCTTTCTTCCACCATTATATTGAGTCTCCACCTTCTATCTTTATGCACTTACTTTGAGAGCATAGTGGCCATTCTTAGTTCTATGTGCATTGTCCCAAGACTAGTTGATTGATGCATAACTTGATATTGCTTGTTTTAAACTATTGTATCTAGTCACTCTTATGAACTTTGAAGGTGTCCTATGCGTTTATATTTGCTACACTATTAAGGGGCAAGCTGAATACTATTATGCTATGTTTTATTTATGTGAAACAAACAAACATCTTGCAAAGCATTGTTATTCATGAATCTTTTGTTTGTGCCTTTTTATGTTGCATCATAGTTTCTTTGCTTATTGCTAGAACTTTGTCTTTCATGTTATGATTGAAGTACTATGATCCCAGCTTTGAATGTTTTACAAATACTTTGATCAAGTCTTTGATGGTGCATGTTACCTCAAAAATTATTCTTTCTTTTTATCACTTACCTACTCGAGGACGAGCAGGAGTTAAGCTTGGAGATGTTGATACATTGCAAATGTATATATAATTTTTGATGTTCCATGCTTGGTTTTATCTACTTTCTTGTGTTTTGTTCCAACTTTGGAGTACTTTTCATATGATTTCTTGGACTAACCTATTAACAAGAGTCATAGTGCCAGCTGCCTGTTTTCTGCTGTTTTTGGTTCCAGGAAAGTCAGAAAATGAATATTCTCGGAATTGGACGGGACAAAAGCCAAAGTGCCTATTTTTCCGGAAGGGATCAAGTGCCAAAATACGAGACGGAGAAGGGCCTGGGGGCCACCACACCACCTGGCCGCGCGGCTAGGCCTGGCCCGCGCCAGGGGGTGGTGTGGCCACTCCCGACACCCCCTCGGCCTCTCCTTCCGCCTATATATTGCCCTCGGGATGAAAACCCTAAGTACCCGATCAAAAATCCACGAATGAGTCTATAGCCGCCATCATCTCCATCCTTGCCGAAGAGGGGAATTCACCCTGGAGGCCTTCTTCATCACCATGCAAGCCTCCAGTGTGATGCGTGAGTAGTTCATCCTTGGACTACGGATCCATGTACTAGCTAGATGGCTGGTTCTCCTCATTTGTGCTTTCATGTTTAGGTCTTGTGAGCTCCGTTCATGATCAAGATCATCTATTTGTAATCCATACATGTTGTGTTTGCGGGGATCCGATGGATATTGAGATTCTATTTCAGATTGATTATTGATTCTATCATGTCTTTGTTATTTGTGATCTTGCATGCTTTCCGTTGTTAGTAGCTATCTTGGCCAAGTAGATGCTAGCAACTCCAAGAGTTAGTATTTATGCTCGATAGTGGGTTCATGCCTCTGGTACTCTAGGGAAGTGATAGAAATCTCTAAGGTACTAGATGTGCTGTTGCTACTAGGGAGAAAACAACAATCCTTTGTTCATAGAACAATCGTATTGTTTACTTTACACGCAGTTCGTAAAGCAATAATCTGTTGCTTGCAACTTAATACTAGAGGTGGTTCCGATGATAACCTGAAGGTGGATTATTAGTCATAGATGCAGTTGGATGGCGGTCTATGTATTATGTTGTAATGCCCAATCAAGTCTCAAAGGAGTCAAGATGATTAGTATATGCATGTATTGCTTTCTCGGCGTTTGTCAATTGCCCCGCTGTAATTTGTTCACCCAGCATGTTATCTATCTAAGGAGAGCCACCTCTAGTGAACTATGGATCCCGGTCCTTTCTCTTTACATACAATCTACAACTTTTTACTTCTTTGTGTTTACTTTCTGCAAACTTTTACTTCTTTCCATTCGATACGTTTAATCCTTTGTTTTCCGCAAAACACGGTGAGATTGACAACCTCATCGCAAGTTGGGGACAAAGTTCTGTGGTTGTGTTGTGTAGGTCTCCGTGTTGCTACTAGCACCGGTAGTGCGCCCTGCCAAAGCTTAGCTAGTAACACCTTTGGGCTGTTTCCTTGCTCCTACTGGTTCGATTAAACCTTGGTTTCATAACTGAGGGAAAACTTGCTACTGTGCTCATCATACCTTCCTCTTGGGGTTCCCAACGAGCTCTACGTTGAACGACGAGCACATCACTCCCTCACCCAAGCTAATGAGAGCCTACACAAGCAATTATCTGTGCAGAAGGAGATCTCGCTAGATTTTGCACGTGACATCGTTAGGCTGCAGAAAGTGCTCGACCGTAACTTGATCAAGCAAGAACAGGCCATCAAGATAATCAACGAGCTCACGGAGGAGAAGAAGAATCT
This sequence comes from Avena insularis, assembly GCA_023614405.1. NCBI lineage: Eukaryota > Viridiplantae > Streptophyta > Magnoliopsida > Poales > Poaceae > Avena > Avena insularis. The sequence continues at coordinate 73,325,653 of CM042688.1, read as the reverse complement.
CATGGAAAGGTGCATTCTCCTGCAGGACGAAGTCAGCGAGGCACTCAGAGGACGCGTCGAGGAAACCAAGGCTACCATCCGAACCTACCATGACAGGAACTGTTGCCTGGATGCAGTCAAGGAGATGAAGGAGGACATGAGTAGAGGGATCACCGTACTCGAGGGTGTTCAGAAAGAGAACGACGAGCTAAGGGCATGTCTAGAGGCGTATCGGAGCAATGCCCAAGTCTGATTCCCGTTAGCGGGGACACGAATACCAGTTCGTCCTCCTCTCCTTTTGTAATGTTTAGGGTTCAGGGAGCAATGCCCATGTCTGCTTCCCATTATAGGGTGCAATAAGAATCCAAGGGAAACTCCTTATCTATCTGGACATGTGTTGGTGTTCATGTTCATGAATGGACACCATGTTCTCTTTCCATATGTATCTGGACATGGGTTTCTGCATTATGAGTTTGCCACTCTCCCACTACTATTTGGTGATATTGGGAAAAACTCACAGCACACTAAACTGCTGATAAATCTTATTTGTCTTCGAAATTGAAATTATGACAGTGCCACTAGTTGATTCATAAAATGTTGATTAGTCCTAGATTGCTTCTTCCTTGAAATTATGACAGTGCCACTAGTCGTTTCAGTTAATTATGGAAACTAACCAGCTTGTCCTGGTGAACTGAACAAACCATACTATGTATTTTTGTTGCAGGGAAAGAGGCAAAAGATCGACCAGGACCTGGCGACCTGGCTAAATGACAAGATAGCAATCCAAAGGGAGAAGCGGAATTCCCAGAAACTAGCCTTTGACCAACTGCGTGCTGAATTCGCGGTCCTTTTTGACAAGTGCCAGAAACTGAAGGAGTTAAACGCCGACTGGGCGAAGCTACACAGTGAAGGTCGCGCCTCGGCTAGGAAGCAGACGGAGATCATGAAAGGGATCTTGAAGGAAAATCGTATGGCTACGGACAAAATTCTCCAATCTGTGAAAAAGCGATGGAACCTACAGCTGAAGCACGACATAGTACTGAAGGAGCTGGCCAATCTTAGGGAGCAAAACAGGCAGCTCCGGGCCAGGCTCGCTTGAACACAACATATGTCTATTTAGTACTGAACTACCTGGTTTATCCTCTGTAGTGGTGATTTTGTAAGCGTGAACTTAACTCTATGCACGATATGTGTGTTCGTCTGAAATTAGTTTGCTCGAGGATTGAGTTTGGCTTAGTTCGGAAAGCGCAACTGCAAGTCTTACAATTAACTAGTTTCAGGCATTGGTACAACATAAATTATTCATCTCGAATTTCCTTTATCCTCTATAGTCTATCCTTGTTCACCCTCGCGCCTTCTTGATTCCTTCAATGAGATCCGCAATGCAAGATTTAGCTTCTTCTTGTCTTCCCTGAGCTGATCCCTCTCCTTTTCTGCATTATGAATTAGCAACCTGTGACTATCCTGAAGCTTCTTTGCAGTTTCAACAACCAAGCTCCCATCGATTCCGTCAGTTAGCTTTGACTGCAAATTCTCGATTTCTTGTTCCAGCTCCATATTTCGTACCGACAGCTTGTAATTTTTTTCAGCTGCATCACTTACATCAGTAAATCTCCCCGACCTTTCCAACTCATACATCTCCCATAACTGTGCCAAACATTTCTTAAGTGCATCTGGCCACTCAAGATCCACCCACTCTACTGCTTTACACACCGGGCCAACCTAAAAACACACACACTATAGTGTTATGAACATGCACGATACATTTTCCTTCATGTCATAGTTGCACATAATGTAAACAAACCTAATTTGTACAGCCCAAAAACCTTCTCCCAGTGTTACTGCCTTCGAATGCAACATATCTCCTTAGTTTTAGCCCATGGTCACATGGCACTTCTCCATCGAGATCTAGGCCCTCCCATTCGGAGTCGTAGATCGTCTTTGGTACCTATAGGTAAATGCAAAGATGAAATTGAACACGATTGCATGCACATATGGAGCTCAGATCGAGAGATTTACCATTGCCTAACCCTAGCCCGAGAAAACAGAGGAACTCACATCGTGGAAGGAATACTCGATGTCGGAGAGAAGGTTGTCGCTGCTCGACTGGTCGTCCTCGCCGTTCAAGGACAGCATGGCGAATGCGACGGTGACGGTGATGGTGTCGGAGAGAGAGAGAGAGAGAGAGAGAGAGAGAGAGCTTCCCTTCTACCACTCAAATGATGACTAAATTGGTATGTTACAATAGTTTAATGGATACCATGCCCTTTCCCTGGATTACTGTCTCCTGCCTGATATGGATTCTCTTCACACATTCTCATTTCAAATATTAAACCTGCACTCCCTCCATCCCAATTTCATTGCCTAACGAAAACATACCAGTATATTACACCATCCAAAGAAACAAAATCATGTCAACTACAAGGTACTTATGCATCACTTCTTCAGTCATGGTTTCACAAAACATTACATTATAATCTCCGAACAAACATAACCACAACATGGTTTCATAAAACATCACATTACAATCTCTCAACAAACGTAATTACAGAAACAAGTATATTACATCAACTCAAGAAACAAAATCATGTCGACACAAGGTACTTACACATCACTTGTCCTGTCATAGTTTCGCAAAACATTACATTATAGTCTCTCAACAAACAAAATAACAGAAACAAGTACAGTACATCATCTCAAGAAACATAATCATGTCAACTACAATGTATTTATGCATCACTAGTCCAGTCATGGTTTCACAAAACATTACATTACAATGTCCCAACAAACATAATAACTGAAACAAGTACGATACGTCATCTTAAGAAACATAATCATGTCAACTACAATGTACTTATGTCTTATTACAACAATGATGGTTTCAGTGAGTGATAGGTCCGAAAATCTCAACAGCTCACACAGCATTATATCGCAATCTCTCAACAAACATAATCACAGAAGCACGCTCTAAATGCAACAGCAGTCAATATTACAAATACAGGCAGGGGAACCCCACAGTCCATATGACAAGCCTAGGGTAGCAGCTCTCATCATATCTCATCAACGTCGACCACCTCATTCTGTTCAGCCACTATAGGGGCATCTACATCCACTATAACCTGTTCAACAACATCAGAAATGGTACCAAGGAAGAACACCTTTCTGGTTCGCTTCTTTCGCCGCATAATCTGCATAAGATCTTCAATATCCAAAACATCTATGAATTGCTGCTTCTTATGATGCCACCACCGGATTTTTGCCATCTGCTTAGGGCCAATACTGATTTCCTTACCGATCATCTCTCTCATTTCATCAAGAGTTATGTTTTTGGAATCGACAGTGATCTCCACAGTACATGACAAAACTGGCTTATTAACTCCCTCATCAAGTTTTGCCATGTATGAATCCACCTCTATGCGATATCGAACTTATCTAGATCAACATCTATTGGTCCCAGTATTCTCTAGGAGCGAAGCTCGCAAAAGATCTCCAGCATTTGCATACATATCATTAATCATCGCTTCAACTTTCACCTTACGATCAGCTTCACAACACTCCCAAACCATCTGAAGCTCATGGGAGTGCTCAATTTGCTGATAGGTATCATTCATGTTGCGCCACACCAATTTTGTCCTCTGTCTAGAACCCCAGGGAATTCTAGCGGCAAGCATATCTACCAGCCATGTAAAGACACAACCTCTTTGCAATTCACAAGCAGATGCACATCTTGCCCGAACACAACCCTCGCGCAACCAAAATCAAGCTTTGCAGTGTACTGCTGAACATGAACTGTGAACTCATATAGGTCTTTTTAATCAAAGTTGTGCCTAATTTAATTAAAAAGGGGAACATTTTAGTTCATTCAATTCTATTATGCCGTAACTAATCTACTTGCAAGATAAGGCACAGATAAGAAAAATTCACCTCTCGCTCTTCTCTCGGGTTTTTTTCTTCAAGATCTGAGTGCTGCATCCGCCCACCGGAGCCGAACAATCTGCCGTCGGCCTTGCTTTTCTCTTCAACCCGCTGCTCGTAGGTACCTTGGGAGCAGAATCCTTGCTGGCCTCTTCGCTAACCGGGGCTGAAGACCTCGTCACAGCTATGCGTTGAGCCCCAGACTTGGGCCCCGGCAGACCCTTTTCAGTCGGCGACGTAGCTACAACCTTCGCCTTGCAAGACATGTTGGGCCGCCGCCGCCGGATTCAGTGTTGGGGGAGGGAGAAAAAAGGTCCTCCGCCGCCGGCAGATTTAGGGTCGGGGAAGGGAAGAAAAGGGACCATCGCCGCCGCCACAGCAAGATTCAGTGTCGAGAGTTAGGAAAGTATAGTAATGGATTTGCCCCTACGACACGTGTAGGGTGGCTAAGAAGAGTGACCGGCGAAGGAGGGGCACAGCAGGAACTAGTGTAACCGAATATCCTGACTTAGCGGGTGCAATTTGAAAATATTGGGTTTGGCCATCATTCACTCGAAAGACCCCTCTCAGCAATTAGCGCCCCAACGTTTTGAATCGTGGTGATAAAAATAAACTTGGGTACCGCATTGCCTGGCCACCCCAACTTTCGGGCCGCAAAATGATATTCTCCTTCCCTCTGCGACCTCTTCATCACCAAGTTCAGGGGGACAAATGAGTCCCCTTCACATACCACGACCTCCGTCAAACGCGCTAGAAGCCTGACGATACCCTCTACAAGTATCTACAATGCTTTGACCAGTGCTATAGCAAAATCCCTAGGATCTCTCACGCCAAGGTCATATCCACATTCGTTGAGGGTGTCACGGATAGCAAGGTGCATGATAAGATAGGGTACCATCGCGAGAACCTGTCTTCCATGGCGGAACACTTCGCAGCGGCTGACTGATGTGCCAAGGCAAAAATAGGGCACATGTTCACTCACGATAAGGACAGCACCGCCCCCGTGCAAAGGTTCTCGCTAGAGCCAGAAGCAAGGTCATTGTCGCTCGTGTGGCCAAAGCAGAAAAAACATCCTCACAAGGAGAATCCGGAGGGCAAATGCAATTATCGCCCCTTCTGCGTCTTCCACCAGTTGTTGGGGCACGACATGAACCAGTGTTTCAATCTCAAGATGATCCAAATGGAGTACGACAATCGGAGTAGGTGCATACATGACGGTGAACATGGCAGCGCGCCAAGCGATCACCCTAGGAGAAGCAACAAAGGGAGTCCCCGATCCAAAACTGCCAAATAGTGAGGTGATCACAAGGAAGAGCGCCTGACCTGGGGGATGCTGGGGGCTCATGAGGGTTGTAGCATACGACCTCGTAAGTCTGCTTCGCTCGTCTGCCAATCACGAAGGCCGGGGCACGGGCCCCCAGACCCCGCTCCACTTAAATCCCTTCTGGCGCCCGTAATGATGACACCCTCCATAAGCGGTCAGCTATTTCCCTAGTTCAAAGGTGACCCCCAACCCTTGTCATCTTCCAACTTATCTCCTGTAAGGCCCCATGCTGAATCACGACGGCCTTGTAATAAGCTTTGACCTTTCTGGTCGTTTTGGATCTTGCACCATGCGCCATCCTTGCTATTCACCTTCCGCCTTGAATTTGTTTTTTTCTATGCATTCGTAAGTTCTCCTATATGTACCATACAAGCGAGGTCTGGGCACGGTGTATATCACCAAGCCACCCCCTCGTGTCAATGCCAAGGCCTAAAGTGTTGAGCTCTGACTTGCGAACTGGCTCCAACAATAAAGCCATGTCACCCACGGTTCTTTATGCTTGAAATCCTCGTACGACACATATACGGAAACTAATAAACACATGGCTAGAATCCATGCTAATCCTATGGTTTCCTCCTCGAGAAGCCAATAGGACATGCATTTGTCCTACAGTTTCCTCCACAAGGGACTTACGGGGCAGCTCGCGGTGGAATTTCCCCTCAAGCATCCTAAATTCATGCTAAGCCGTCCTCGATGAGCCAATAGGACATGCATTTCTCCTACAGTTTCCTCCATGAGGGACTTACCGAGCGGATCACGAGGGCACTTCCCTCAACCAGGATAAATTTATGCTAAGCCTATGGTTTCCTCCCCACTGATCCAACATGACATGCATTTGTCCTACAGTTCCCCCACTGGGAGCTTATGGGTTGGCCCTCGAGGGTAACCACACCCTTGAAGGGTCTCATAGGTACTATACCTATGGCTGTCTCCCTGAGAGGCCAATAGGACAAGTACGGGCCCTATGGTTTCCTCCATGAGGAACCTATTGGGTGGCACACGGGAGCGTTCGCCCCTCAGAAATCCTCAAAATGTAAGGCCTATGGCCGCCTCCTCGAGGATTCGATAGTAAAAGCACAAGTCTCATGATTTCCTCCATGAGGAATTCGTAGGATAACCCACGAGAGAGCTCACTTTCTCATAGAGGCCCCATACATACTATACCTACGGCTATCTCTCCAAGAAGCTAATAGGATAAGTGTGGGTCCTATGGTGTCCTCCACAAGGAACCTACAGAACAGTTTGCGAGGATTCTCTCTCCTCGCGTAGCCTAGAACGTACAATTTCTACAGCTCCTTCACGAGGGACTAACAAGAAATGTACCTTCCTGATGATTACTCACATGCAGAATCAACAGGATAACAAGCTAAATGCGCAGTCCCTCCCCGAAGAAATCAAAGGACCAAAGGTACCCGGTAGCCACATGCACAAAAGGCTCACGATGACACATGTTGCTCGAGAAACAAAACGTCAGAGCAAAATATTACAGCTACTTCCACAAGGCGCTTATGGTGTGGCTCACGAGGGCACTCCCCTTGCACGTCACGGCAACCAGAGGGAACTCGAAATAGCTCCATCAAGAGTCCAGCAACATCACATACAGATTAAAAGTCTCCTCCACTAGGATTAAGCGGAACATACTGCGCATAATACCCAAAAGGTTGCATCGCCATTAGAAGTGGGAAACCGAGCTGCTGTCATCAACGGACTCCTCTTCATCCTCTTTGCTGCTCGACCGGCTACTCCCGAGGTCATCATCCCGCTCTCACCTTCCTGGTCCCTCGTGGCACCAGCGGTAGCACTAGAGGTTTGACCGGTCTCATCCTCCTTGTCCTAGCAAAACGCCCGAACAAAAGCCTCCACAGGCTCCCCCACGATCTGCTGAAATTTGATGATATCCTAGGAACGAGCCGTCTTGGGCTGCTTCACTTCCCTCAGGAACATCTTCCAAGGGAAGCTGGCATCGATCCAATGGAGGTGGCAGAGGAGTTGAGTCGTGGCAGCATGCAGTAGCTTGCATCATTCCTTCTCGAGGAAGTTCTTGTAAAGTGATGTAGCTTTCTCTAGCTCCACGGTATTTTGGTTAAAGAGCTCGAGGTAGGCACCGCTCTCGCCAGCATCTGTGAGGGCACCAGTGTGGAAGCCTTCCACCCTAAAGTGGCCCAAGGTAGCGGCAGAACTAGAGCATGGCCTCGGTACATTTGGCATCGCTGCCTCTCGAGCACCCGATGGTCTGTCTCTTCCTTCTTGTGAAGACAAACATCATCGACCGAGGTTTTGATCTGATGCCGAAGACCATTGAGTTCCTGGCCAAGTAAATCAATCTGAGTGCAGGCGTCATCCATGGCCCTCCTCGCCTCCTCGAGGTCGGTAAGGGCTTGAGCCAGTCTCTCCTCTATGTTTTGCTACGCCTTCACCATCTCGGTCTTCCTCGTCATGAAGCGATGCTCCTAAAGCTTAGTTTTCTTCACGAAGTCATCACGTAGGCTCTTGAGACTGAAGGCATTCTCCTTAAGGTTGTCTGCTCACATCCACTTACATTCATCAACAAGCCAGAGGTTAAAGCGTTGGATCCTCTCCTAGTCGTTGGCCTTCATGTTATCGAGGTCACAACTGCACTCGTCAAGCTTGGTGATGCGATCCTCAAGTTGCAGTTGACACTTTTCGAGTTCCCTATGGGCCTCCTCATGGTGCGCCTCCAGGGATTCAAGGCGGTCTTGTACCAGGCTATGCTCGACCTCTTGAATCCGAACAGCCTCCTCGCACCACGACACGCTTTGTTCGTGCTGCTGGATCGACAAACGATCCCTCTTGACCGCCTTCTCTAGGAGGGAAACCGTTCCTTCGTACACGGAGAGCTCTCGAGCATGATAGGAGAGATCCTCCATGGAGGTACCACCGGCTGTAGAGGCTCACTCACGAGATGACGCCCCAATCTCCTCTGCCTCGTGCTTGGACTTCTCGAGGATCTCCATCACCTACAAGACTCCCCCTCTCTATGACACTCCCATAGATCGAGCGCAACATTGAAGGACTCTTGTTCCTTGCGGAGGTGGCGCCATGCCCCTGCCAGCCAGTGTTCTTCCCCGTAGCGTCTGCAAGGAACTAGGTAAGGCCGGCGCACATGGACTCCACGATAGCATGGATGCGACCCACTCTTCCGAGCAAAGCAGAGTTAGTCTAATCTGAGACAAGTGCGCCAGGCCCTGAGCTCCAACCCACAACGGGGACCCCCATGGCCAAGAGGACTCGGGGGCTAGCCCCATCGATGCCCCCATCAATGCTGAGATCCTAGTAAGGGGTTTCCTATTGGGAACCCACCGGATCCTCACACAAAGCAGCATCCTCCACACTTGTAGCACCGGAGCGGATGATCAAACTGCCTTGGAGGGACCCTGCATACTCCCTCCCCTCTTCAGCCGGAGCCGGCATCATCGGAGGTCTCAAGGAACTCGAGGTGCAAGGCCGATCCTCCACCATTAGGGGGATCTCCATCTCGGCTCTGATGATGACTTCCACATTCACTAGAGGGGCTCCAGCCTCATGAGCCATCAGAGGATCACCCCCGCTCGAGACCCTTGACGAGGGATGTGGCCCGCAGGGTAAAGAGCCGCATCTAGAACCTATAGCCTAGCGGGTCTTCCTCGATGAGGAGGTGCCTACGCTCCTCTTCCTCTTCTTCCTCTCGAACCTGCGACACGGAGGATCGGGAAGTGAGGACAAAGAGAGGTAGGGAAAAGAAGCACCCATGAAGATGAAACTTACCCTCTGTTGGAGGAGCCCTTGAACGACCAGGCTCCGCTCTTTAACCCGGGAGGAAGGAAGGCGTCCTCATTGTCATCTATGGGGCCTTTCCCCGCAGTAACACCCCCTGCAAGAATTCCTCGGGCTTGAATCTGGGCGTGGGCTGCGCCACCACCACCAACTCAGACATGTCGAGACTCGGCATCGGCAAGATCTCCAAGGTCCTCTTCGGAGGACACGTTGTTGAGGTGAAATGCATGCATGAAATTTGTAGTTTTTTGACACGTATTCCCACATATTTGCAACATTTATGATGCTATATCCATGTTTTATATTGATTTTTGGGGATTTACCAATGATCCCCTTTATTTTGGTTATAACCCTACAGGAGAGGAAAACCCTATTTTGTGTATTTTTAGCTTCTAGGGACCTAAATGAAGTCAAACGGAGCTAGGAATTTGGGGATGTCAATATTTCATCAAGAGAAGCACCTGTATTACTTGGACCTCACGAGAAGGGCAGGAGGCCCAAAAGAGCCTAGGTGGCCCAATATCACGGGATGGGCGCGCCACCTACCCTCTTTCCCTCCTCGGTCGTCCGATTTACTTGATTCTTTCGCCCATGGACTCCGTATGACCTGAAAACCTCTATATAAAGGACCCTCCGAGGCTTCCTCGAGGAGGGTTCCGCAGAAATATCAAAACACCAAAACAGAGCCAGAACCAGGGAAGATTGGAGGGGGAAACTCCACTAGAGCCACTGCCGGAGGTATCTCTACCTTCTCCAACGTCTCCACCATCAGCACCATGATGAAGAGGGAGTAGTCCTCCTCTGTACTATGGGTTTATGGCAGTAGCTTGATCTATTTCTCTCTTGTTCTTCATAGATCTAGTACCATATGAGCTGCCGAACATGATTATGGTCATATATGTAATTCCTATGTGGTGGATATTTATTATATGATTTAATATATGAGATTGGAACCTATTATGTGTGATATGTATTGATAGATGCATATGATGTACCCCGTGCTTAAGTACTTGTTCTGGTCCAACTTGTATGCAAGAGCATGTATGGGAATAAGTGTGTATTAGATGGAGTAGCATGGTGGTAGTGATTGAATAGTGACAACAATTCAAGATATACTATGGTCTGCTTCCTCACTAGGATAAAGTGAAATAATGTGCTATAATTATATTGTGACAACTAGATAATCTTGTTTGGTAAAGGTAGCATATTGTGATTGAAACATTATGTCAAATTACCTAAGGCTATACTCTGTTCATTATTAATTCAAGATTGCTTGGAGTTTTCCCTTTCTTGAGGGGTATAAGAGAGATGTGTTGCATCATATCTATGCTAGGACGTTATGCCCATATGAATGCTAATCAAACACATGTTGAAGTTCCACCAATATTATGTCTTTGATGAATTGTTTGTGTCCGCTACAACCCAAAAAGAGAGTAGGCAAGTGAACCCATGAACCCCGGTCCATTTTAAACCATTTTTAACCATTAGAAACACAACTATCACACTTTACATTTTGTGCCATTTATTATTTCGAAAATACAAAAATACTTTCTTCACTTGCAAACACAAACAAAACCCAAAAACAACCATATTTTCATTGCTTTTATCTTGTGTGCCTAGTTTACTTGCTTTACTTTACTTTATTTATATTTATATTTCATATTACTAAGACGAAACCTTGTGCTTGACAACCACATGGTGGAGTTGGGGACACAAGAGAAAAACTTTGCTTTGTAGGTTGCTAAGAGGAGAAGAAGAATCTTCTCCAATTCCCCGAGAGTTCAATATAAACCCTCAAATCACTACAAGAAAAGTTGGCTTTTACAATAGACGATTTTCGTGGTTGAAGGCCCATTTTTCGTGGCTAAAATGTCTTATAGAACGGATGTCCATCGTGGTAAAAGCCCCGGCACAAAAGAATCTACCACGGTTTTTTCCTGACCGTGGCGGATCGCACCCTTCAGCCACGAAAACTTGTTTCATCGTAGATCTGTCCGCCAACCCCGTTGACTGCTGACATCATGCAAGATGCCACGTGGTGAACACCGTTAATGCCTAGTTACCACTGTTAACGGTGAGAGAAACCATGGCAGAAGCCAGGCCCAGACTAGGCCTGCTAAATATTAAGTGGGACGGCCCATGAGAAGAGCCCAATAAGAAGGCCTGTTACTGTTTCGTCTAGCACTGTTTGAAATGGGCCAACTAGTGCAGACATCTGCGGCCCATGAACGTTTAGTCCCAACACTGTTTCAATCTATAGAAGGCCCACCTTGGTCCAATACTGTGCGGCCCATTCTCAGCCTGGGCCAAGTCTATCTGTTACTATTAAGGCCTTCTGTTGGTCCGTCACTTTTCTCGCACCCATCATGGGCCCTTACGGCCCTCTACAGTTATGGCCCTTTACTATTCTAGACATTCACTATTTCGTCCTTCTACTATTTAGTCCCATAAACAGGCTGTGAAGTTTCTGGCCTGCTAAAGTTCTGGCCTTGTTACTGTTTTGGCCTTTCACTGTTCTGGCCTTTTACTGTTCTATTCTTTTGTTGTTAGATTCTACATATAATGGCCTTAGTGTAGGCCCGTCAATGTTGATTGGTGGCCCAACAAGGACTAATAAAACGTTGTGGGCCTGCTATGGTTTAATCCTATCTAACTTAGATCCATTGCCAGGACATAAAGGTGGATAAACAAAGAACACAAGTTCTCTAAAATGCTAAATAAATTCTAGAACTTTGGAAAAAAACTTATAACTGGAAAATTAGAAAATTATTATAGTCCTAAAAAATTCCGTAGCTTGTAAAGCATCATCGGAGTACAACACAGCTGATAAACAATATAATCTTAGTTTCAAAAATGTTCCTTTTAGGGAGCTCGTGCCGCCTCACATGTAACAGCGGGATTACCACGAGACTTGTTGAGGATATTATTAAGTAGATTCTCCGTCAAAGCTTGCCTATTTTTCAACTCAAATAACTCCTTCCTTGCTATGGAGACTACTGCAACTGTTATGTTGGCTTCTTGTCCAACTACACCAAGTGCATATTGGAGTGCAGCACCAAAAACTCTTTCTGCTGGAATGTATGGAGAAGTCGAGATATGTACCTACGTGAGCAATATGCACTGTCACTGCTGCTCTGTCCAAAGAGATCTACACTTGAGGTAGTTGTTTTCTGTTCTACCTTCATATTTATATTTTCAACCTAAAACAAAAAGAAACGTCATATAACATAATTACCAAGGAAAACAAAAACCAACGAATTTCAAATCAGTCCTTTTGATAAAGGAAGAAAGCAATTAGTAACGACAGGGCATCATACATCTCTTTCTTCTGGAATAACTAGAACAATTGACTTCATAGAGGGATGAGATAGTGTGCAACTGTCACTTCTGCCCTGTGAAATGACTGCTCTACTTGATGAAGGCTAAAACTAAGATAAAATAAGTTACAACATCATACAAAGAAACAAAACTACCATGTTCATTCTCAAAGATTTTCAAAAGATTATTTGGTCTATTATAGAAATGTAAGCACTCAACACAAGGACCTCATGCATACGCGTGCCTCTAGTAGACTAGCCAAATCATTTTAGAGAAATGGTCAAACAATCTATCAAACAGTTAGAATGTTTAAATTTTTTGATTGTCTGCCCAAAGACAAAGTGTACTATCATGTGCCTTGTATTAAAGTAGCCATACACGTGTAAATACCAGAGTGAGATTTGAACTAGGCGGTTCTTTATGATCCTTCTGTTTCTGTTATATTGGATTCCGTTGCATTTCTGGCCTTGTTATAATCACCCTAGTGCCTCCGACAAAAATAACAACTCAACTAGAGTCAATGGCATGACACCAAGGGACTTAAACCTTAAAAAAGGGGGGTGTCCTTACAATAGCTCTATGTAGAGTCTCAGGGTTACTGATCTGGTTATAGGTATGTTCGTCGATGATGTCCGCTGCATCAAGTAATTGGACTGGTGGTCTCCATAATTCAGCGTGGGTCCTCTGCATAATGGCGCAGCGAATAGTAAACACAAAAAGGTTCCAGTCTCACATATGTTAGCGTGAAGTGATACAAAAGCAATAGATACTTACGAGATTATAGGGGCCATTCATTCTACGATTTCTAGTGTAAACTGCACCTGTTCATTGCGTAACAACAGCAAACGGTTAGAAATAGTGGTGTAAGACGAAGCAAATGAAACAGACATCTTAGTGGAAGTAGTATAACGAATGTAAACATGTTATGCATAGATAGGACAAAAGCATCAAGCAAGAAATAACAATTAGTGCCATAGCCTATGCCAAGCCAGAGAGAAATTATAACCGCATCACATATGGGCACTTACTAAAGTACATAATGGAAAGAAATGTGTTAACCGTTGGCTGACTCATATTTCGCCATGTGATGACCCACAAGTATAGGGGGTGTATCGCAGTATTTTCGATAAGTAAGAGTGTCGAACCCAACGAGGAGCAGAAGGTGCTGGCTAGTGGTATGGATCATGAATTCTCTGCAAATACTTAGCAAACGGATTTTTAGGGGGTTTTGATAAAGCAAGTAATCAAAGTACGAGTAAATAAAAGACAGTAGGAATAAATGCAGCAAGTGGCCCAGTCCTTTATGCAGCAAAGGACAAGCCGGTTGTATTACTTAAGATGACCAAACGTTCTCGAGGACACATGGGAAGACTGTCAATTGCTTTCGCTTCATATAGTTGATTAATCTTCTTTAGCTTGCTAAGTGTTGTATGGGTGAACCTGTGCTAATGTACCGACCTTCCTAGGACTAATACATACTTGTGATTATACCCCTTGCAAACATCTGTAAGTACAAGAAAGTAATTAAGGTAGAAACCTAACCACAACTTTAAACTCTAAGACCCTTATGTCCCTTGTGCAATGGTTTCTAACGGGGTTTAGGTTTCACACTCCAAAGAACCCCTACGATTAGTAGCCAAATACACAATGCATTCCCCTAGGCCCATATAGGTGAAGTGTCATGTAGTCGATGTTCACATGACACCACTAGAAGAAGTACACCATAACTTAAATATCAAACTATTGAATATTTCCCAACACAACTCCACTACTAACAACATGACTTCTCCCATGTCCTCAAGAACAAAACGAACTACTCACAAAAAATCATACGGATCATGATCAGAGATGGAATAATGATGTATAACAATCTGAACATAAACAATAATTCAATGGTTCACTCAATAGCATCAACTACAAAGAGTAATAAACACCGGGAAAGTTTCCCCTATGAACTATGCAAGATTCAACCCAATTGTTACAGCAATATGGAGATGGTGATGAGGGTGATGATGATGATGATCCCGATGAAGTCTAGCTTGATGGTGGTGTTGATGGCGACGATCTTCCCTCTTCGAGAAGGAATTCCCCTGGCAGAAATCTATCTATCAGAGAGATCTTTCTCTCTTGGTGTTTTCCGCCCCATAGAGGCGGCGGAATCTTTCTGTGGTTGCTCCCCGAGTCTTAGGGTTTCAAGAGGATAATATGCGCCAGAGGGGAGTGCCAGGGGTGGACCAGGATGGCCACACCACCTGGTGGCGCGGCCTAGGGTGGCCCGTGCAAGGGGGTGGTGTGGGCCCCCTATGGCCCATCTCCAGTCCCCCTTCTGGCTTCCTTCGTCTTCTGGAAAAATAGGATTTTCCATATATTTTCCCGGATTTTCCGATCTTCGCGAATTTTGCCTCCAAACAGCACCTTTTCCATCGTAATCTCGACCGCAGCGTCCATGCTCCAAAAGTCATCAACCATGCAAAAATAGATGAAATAACATAAGAATCACCTCTCAATACGAAATATATCAATGAATAACAGTGAATTATGACATAGAATAGTGATGCAAAATGGACGTATCAACTCCCCCCAAGCTTAGACTTTGCTTGTCCCCAAGCGAAACTGAGCTCAATAAACAGGACCTCAGGTTTATGGAGTGAAGAGTCGATAAAAGAATACGGACAAGAAGCATCACATTCATCAAATACATAGATCATAATAGAAGACAACTCACTATTATATAACTCAACTTGCAATGAGTAAAGGAAACACAATAAAGATACATAAAGTAAATCATAATTGGTAATGGCAAACTTAGCTCTTGGTCGAAGAATATTTGATAATTTGCTGGAGTTCACAAATAACTGATTTTCAATGATAGCTTTCAAAGTAGTAAACATCAAGATAAGAGCAATGTGCAAAACAAGGAACATAAGAAACATGATCGAATAAATCATCATATGAATGAATGAAACACAACAACTCAAAATACTTGCTGAGATAGAGAGGAATAGGTTTACTGACTCAACTACAAAGTAAAAGAAAGGCCCTTCATAGATGGAAGCAGGGATTGCAAGTCTCATAAAGAGCTCCCAAAAAATATGATACTTACTAGCTTTTAGCTCTCATTGCCCCTATCATAGGCATCTTTAGGTGATTAAGGTTAAAGTGATCAAATATGATGATATGCATTGACAAGTTGTAAATTGAGAATCTCATGTCCCTTGAATACGAGGGCCGCTCCTCATGCTACTCAAGTTTAGTTACCGGTAAGTTCTTTTCATCGTAAGCATATGTGTATCATAGAGAACCGCCAACGGGGTACCCCTTGCCCGATGATATGGAAGAATCCCCATATCAAAATGACAATGCAAGCAGACAACAAACATCTCAGCAATCTTCTTATTTACCATGGGAATATGGTGCTTTTTTCTCTCTTTCCTCTTTTCATAATCTCCTTTTTTTCTTTTTCTCTTATTTCTCAATATTGGACTCTCTTTTTTTATATAAGAAGAATCCTTCATAGATGCTCGTTATGGTTACGCTGCAGGTTTCCACCATGTCAGCATGGATTAGACCAGTGGCCATGCGTTTCTCTAACACACATGCATAACTCTATGGACTTACAAGCTCCCCTTTCATTTCACACCGACGACATCCATAGACAAAAGAACATGATAACAACTAGGTACAAAGTACCAGTGCAATGTTGAAAGCGTTCCCCATGACAGCATGGTTCTGCTAATTCACAACTTACAAAGCGCAAGAATATACGCAACATAGGTGAGCACAATGGGTCAAGTTTATTAAATGCAAGAAATTAAAGTGTGCCATCAAGTTCATGAGAGCTTTAATCACTAATTTTCACATAACAAGTTTAATTTGGAAGGTAGACAAAACAAGAATTTACTTGGAATAGCAATAATGCTAATAGGTAGGTATGGTGGACACAAATGGCAAAGGTTTTGGTTTAAAGGAGTAGATGCACGAGAAGAATTCCCTCTCAGTATAGGTTTTTGGCTAGCAAGGCTGGGTAGTAAGTATAAGAGTTGAAGGAAACAAACAAAGATACAAGTGATAAAGATAAACATGCAATCTTCCTCGGAAGTACAAAAGATCTTAAATAGAGAATACTAGACTTATGAGCAAATCAAGAAAGAAAGATGATGAAATTATATTTCTTTGGAGTACTTCTATCTTTTTCACTCAACTCTCAAAAATAGTGTTGCTACTGAACGAGCCAGGTTTTTCCAAAACCAACTAAATTAACTCAATGATCCCAAAGTGATATCAATACTAACAACAAGATCAATCATATAACCACGAATTGAAAACTAATATAAGCTATGAAAAAGAGTGAATGATATAACTTCTCATTAATATTCCATAACGGCAACTCACACCAAGGGATATATATCTAACGAGAGAGGGGACACTTCTGAAGGGAATATGCCCGAGAGGCAATAATAAAGTGGTTATTATCTTATTCCATGTTTATGATAAATGTTTATTTTACATGCTAGAATTGTATTGATCGGAAACATCAATACATGTGTGTTTAATAAAAAAAAAAGGGTTCCTAGTTATGCCTCTCTTATAGGCTAGCTTGTTGATTAACAAGATGATCAAGGTTTCATGATCATGGACATTGGATGTTGTTAATAACAAGGTCACACCATTGGTGTAATGATGTGATGAACATTCATCCGAAGTATATTGCTATAATATCATACGAAGTAATATTTATCATTAGACCATGAGATCATGTTAATTGCTAACACCGGAAGAGTATCTTGATAACATCAAACGTCACACCGTAACAGGGTGACTATAAAGGTGGGTTCAGTGTTACGTAGGTGTTATGTTGAGGCTCATGGATCAAGAGTGGGATTTGTCCATCCCGATGACGGATAGATATACTCTGGGCCCTCTCGGTGATATCATTTGAAATAGCTTGCAAGCAAGTGATGTGATCACTAGAATGTTATATCACGGGAACGAGAAAAGAGTGCATGTCGGTAACGAGATCAAACTAGGTATGGAGATACCGATGATCGAATCTCGGACATGTAATATATCGCGGGACAAAGGGATTTAGTTACTAGCGTTAAAGGTTCTCACGATCACAGAAGTCATCGTTGAATATGTAGGAGTCGAGATGGATCTCCGTGTCCGCTGATTATTGATCGAAGAGGGGTCTCGATCATGTCTGCATTATTCGCGAACCGTAGGGTGAAACACTTAAGGGATACTGACACCATTTGGAGCAAATATGTTTCAGATAAAGATTTAAGAAAGTGCTGGAATTATTTCAATAGACACCGAAACTGTTTTGGGTGAAAATGCTGAAATTGGTTCTGCATGTAATATTGAAATGTTGAAGGGGGTTTTATGTGAATGTTTGTTAATTAAAGTAATTAACAAAATTCTGAATAAAAATAATAAAAGAGTTTTATTAAATGAGAGAGCATTAAATTTGGAGAAATTTAATACATTTAAAGTGGAGACTTTAAAAGAGAATGTGAAGGGGCATTTTAATGTGGAGGGGTTACCACCACATGAATGGAGGAGGTGAAGGGTCACCCCCTCCATGCGCCGGCCATGAAGGAGGGGCACCCCCCTCCTCCTATAAAAGGCCACCCCCTCCTCACTTCTCACTCACACCTCCTTGTGAAGGATCTCTCTCCCCCTCTAGTATTATTCCCCCATGGTCTCGGATTAGAGAGATACATGTTCCCGATGGCTTTATCTAGAAAGAAGTTGTTGCTTCCGCTGCTTTGCTGGAGCGAGGGACGGAGGTTGTCGGGGTACCGGACGTGTGTGCGATCACGGATGCACCGCTGCTTTGCGGTGCTGGACTTGATGGTGCTAGAGCTGGATCTGATGGACATGCTGGAGCCGTACCTGCTGGACTTCATCACGATCTTGAGATCAGCAAGTGTACGACTACATCAACCACGAGTTCCTACTCATTAACAAAGCTCGTTGTCTATGAGGGTAAGTTCTCGTTGGATGTATGTCCACCCGTTGCTTTGTACCTAGTAGATAGATCTTGGCGTGTAGTTCACACCGTAGGAATTTTTTTGTTTTCTATGCTCCGCACTCCAAAGGGTATCGAGCCTGATCTATGCGTAGGTGCTTAGCACGGGTAGTACACATATGTTGATATGTGGGCGATGATGATCATGTTATTGCATCTTCTATGTATTTGGATATTGGTGGCATAGTGGGATGAAGCGGCCCGGACCAACCTTACATGTCATCGTACATGAGACTGGTTCCACGACTGACATGCAACTTGTTTTGCATAAGTGGCTGGCGGGTGTCTGTCTCTCCTACTATAGTCAATATCTGATTTACAACGAGTTGCTAATAACTTAGTTATCCTCGTTGTGGTTCATGTTCGTAGGTAAGAACGGTTCTATCTCCGAAAGCCCTAAGCCACGTAAAACTTGCAATTGATAAATTAGAGGCGTCTAGTTTAGATCGTTCTTTGGGCTAGTGTATTGATATGGTATTGTTGTAAGTAGATGTATGATAGATACTCTTACAACACACTCAACGTGTAAGTTCCATAGACCTTGGCCTTACACACAAAGGAATGATAGAGATCATACCATGATGCAAGTGGTAGAGATCAAATGCATGGACCATATCATCTCACTTTACACATTAGATGTTAGCATCTTATACTGCTAGTTTGGTGCTTTCTGTAGCATTGTAAGATGATCCCTCTTTTAGATATCAAGATAAAAATGTGTTCTTCCTTAAGTATGCACCGTTTTGTGGATCGTATTTCGAGACATCACATGATGATCGGGTGTACTCGACTCTACGCTTTCATACAAATGGGTGTAAGACAGTTTTACATATGCGAGTACTAAGGTTCTTACTTGGCGAGCCTAGCATGTACAGACATGGCCTCGGAACACGGACCGAAAGGTTAAGCATGAGTCATATAGTTGATATGATGCCCATATAGATGCTCGCCTTTGAAGCTACATCAACTCACGTGATGATCGGACTTGGTGTAGTGGATTTGGTTCATGTAATCACCAAAAAGGCACGAGGGATGTCGTTTTTGAGTGGGAGTTCATTTCTAATTTGGATTAGTCGAACCAAACTTGTCATAAATTAAATCAAAGTGAATTTGCATAGTTTGTTGTAGTCATTGGCATTCGTTTTCTACCTTATGCTTAGTTTTTATTTGAGATAATAGAACTATAGAATTCTGGATATTTACTTTATGAACTAGTATCGTATTGTTTTGAATGTCAATTTAAAGTTTATAAGTCCTATTGCAAACTTTCAGCAAACTCTATTTACTCCATGAAGTTTAATAAGTAGTATTAAATCAAGAGTAAGAATTCCAATGTTAGTATCTAAAGTATCATGTTTGCCTCCATGATTATTGATATTCAAAAAGTTGTTTTAATATCAAGATTATATTGGAGCTGGAAATTGTTTCAGAAACCATCATGTGTGAAAGATATTGTGATATCTGAAACAATGTTTTTGGTTGCATTATGATAGAGTATAATTTAGAAAAATACATGTTCTCATATTGTATGAGAATTTGTGAACGATGGAGATGCTAGGCATCCGAATCTACCAAAAAGGTTTTGGGAACTGATATTATACTCACGATTCTTCCTTATAGGCTATAGTAGACAGATCATAAAATTTGTCATGATAAGGAAGAATAGAAGATGTAAGTAAAATGTTTACTACACTAATAGATTACTAAAGAATGGATTTTTGAAAGAACACCAAACATTTGATGATGGTGATCCACTTCAAAGTGCAAGTCCAAAGGTATTAGTATTTGACTATATACGCTTTGTACCATGTGTCATGTTGATGACACCACTATTGATGTTGATATATTCTTTTGAAAGAAAAGGAATTGCTAAAAGAGAATCTATAAAATATTTGGCAGAAAATAAAAGGTTGGAGATGTACAACTTAGGTATATAGAAGATATACATGTTATGGCTATATTCCTTGCTTGTTAAACAATGTGGTTTTTAGGTATTGGATACTGAATTGGTTGGTATGAAGTGTCATACAAGATAACGCAATTCATGAACTACAATGGCCTAAGTAACCAGCAAGAGAATGAGTGGTGATGTTCATCAAAAACAAATAAAGTGTTATTGTGTTTTTCGTTGTCATCAAACCAAGCCTTCAAGATTTGTTTAAATAATTCTTATTTTATTCCGGTATCATGAGAACAGTGGCTGTTCAAATAATTACCGTATTCCATAAAGGATGGATGAACTTTTACAAGTCTAGTTGGAGAAATCACATCCATAAACACTATTGCTAACATGTCGCAAGACAAATGATTGAAAGATCACTTATGAAGTGACATCGCTATTTAAATTATATTTGAAAGAAAACATGAAGAAACTCCATGTTGATGGATTTTTGGAGCCTTTGATTTTGATCAATTGACGCATGTGAGACTTTCCTCGAGATAATTGAAACTCCGTCCATCGGCCAGAGAGGAACAGATGACTAGCTTATTGGAAATTGTGCATGTTGATGTGCATAGTCCATTATGTGTAGCCATATGCGATGGATCTTTTTGCTTCATATGCTTTCTCCGAAAATTTGAGTGAATATATCTGTATATTTACTTAATAAGGAAGAAGTATGAAACATTTGAAAATTGTTCAAAGACTTTCAAGATGAAGTGGAAAATCATTGTAACAAGAAAATAAAGAGTTTATGATTCGATCATAAAGGAAGATATTTGATTTACATGTTTAGCAAAAACACCTAAGACTTGAGGAATTGTTCCATGATTTGTGTTTCCCGATAAACCATAGGAGTATGGCATATTCGAGAGATAAAATCAAACCATGTTTGACATGGTAAGATCAAGGGTGTCATTTATAAAACTTCCATTATGTTTTAAGGATTGAAGCTTTAGAGACTACCGCTTTTACACTGAAAGAGCACCATCGTGATCCATTGAAATGACACCATATGAGTTATGGTTTGGGATAAAACCCAAATTGTCTTTTCTTAAATTTTGGTATGCTATGCATAAGTAAAATGTTTACAACCAAAGTCGGATAAGCACGTCTTTGTAGGTTATCCCAAAGAATTTGTTGGGAATTTCTCCATAACACCAAGGACAAAAGAGTTTGTTACTTGGAACGTCAAGTTTCTTGAGAAGGAATTTTTCGTGAAAAGTTAAGTGGGAGGACAATAGAACTTTGATAAGGTTGTTGAACCTTAGCTATATGTGCTAAGTAGCGCAGCGCTGGAAAGTGTCCCGGTGGCGGCCACAATGCTCATGGCTCTCGTGATTACAAATGGTGAGATCTCGGAGATTAGAGTTCCTATAGAACCGTGTGGGTCGGTAAGAATCAAATAGTAAGATTTGATAAGCAAGTCGTTATTGTTTTGACAATGATGAACCGACTACATGCAAAGAAGCGATGATGGGCCCTGACTCCATAAAATGACTAGAAGTCATAGAATCCGTGATAGTATCCATACACGAGAAAACAAGTTTCTGAACTTGGAAGACCCTCCGGAAAGGCGTGAAGCCTATCGGTCGTGTTTGGATCTATAAAGAAATAAGACATGGATGTTCAACATCTATGAAATAGTCGACATGTCGGAAATAAGTTTACGACAATGTTCAAGGAGTTGACTATGACAAGATTTGATCTTTCATAGCGATATATAGTCTTGACAGATTAATGTAGCAACCACTACATATAATTTGGTATATGGTAGTTGAATAAACAAAACAAGGTTCTTCTAATAGAACGGTAACCTAGGACATGTACATGACATGGTCCGAAGGGTTTTGTTAATTCAAAGGGTGATAAAAGGGCATGTAAACTTCAATAGTTGAAGTAAGCATAGCGGAGTTGGAATCTTCACCATGATGAAACTATTAAAAGAGTTTAAATTCATCGGAGATGATGAAGATGCTTGCATTTGCAAGAAATTAAGTGGGAGCGCTGAGACATATTTCTAATACATTATGTAGAGGACATATTGTTGATTGGAAATGATGTATCTTGTATTGACATAAGTTAAGAATTTCATTAAAATAAGATTTCGATGAAAGACTTGGGCAAACCCGGAATATTAGGCATCAATATCTATATGGATAGATTAAGGCGCTAATATGGTTGTGCTAGACATACATATATGAGATATTGAAAGGGTTCAATATGGAAACAACAAGAAAGGTTCTTGCTGCATGGAAAGGATTGTATCAAAATTCAAGTGTTTCAACACTTGGTGAGTAAAATCACATGAAGATTTTGATCGATTATACCATGATATGTATATATCCAGAATGTCCTATGCTCTAAATGTTATGAGCATATACCAGAATGATTCATAAGATGATCATTGGACAATAGTAAAGATATTCTTATGCTTTGGAAGAACTAAGAATATATATTGTATAAGTGACACATAGTTAAAGGTAGTTCATTGTAAAGTGTTACATTGATACTAGTTTTGTCACAAGATACAAATTAAATTTATCTCAATTTAGACTATGGGTGGCACAATGTAATGGAAAGGATGTTCCATGATGGATTTGGATGAGTTCCAAAGTTGAGACATTGTGACGGATACTACAACAAAAGGCTAAGAATATGACTTATAGTAGCGAAAGGAGGGCATTTGTGTTAAGTAGTTTGTTATCAAACTAGGTGTGGTTCAAAGTGGGCTAATACTATGAAGATATATTGTGTGACAATAATATCAACATATTTTGAGCCGAACGAACTAAAGGTCTCACCAAAGGACCAAATCTATACAATGCCATCTCATTTGAGAATGAGTGATGCGTAGAGACGCGGAGACATGCAAATACACACGGACCTAAAACTGTCAGATCCAGAGATTATGTTAACCACTAGCAATAGCGTATATGCAACACCAGAAAGCCATAGGTGTTCAATACGCAAAGTTTTTCAAACTAGATTATTGACTCTAGTGCAAGTGGGAGACTGAAGGGAATATGGCCGAGAGGCAATAATAAAGTGGTTATTATCTTATTCCATGTTTATGATAAATGTTTATTTTACATGCTAGAATTGTATTGATCGGAAACATCAATACATGTGTGTTCAATAAAAAAAAAAGGGTTCCTAGTTATGCTCTCTTATAGACTAGCTTGTTGATTAACAAGATGATCAAGGTTTCCTGATCATGGACATTGGATGTTGTTAATAACAAGGTCACACCATTGGTGGAATGATGTGATGAACATTCATCCGAAGTATAGCATTACGATCAAAGTCATTATGTTTATATTGCTATAATATCATACAAAGTAATCTTTATCCTTAGACCATGAGATCATGTTAATTGCTAACACCGGAAGAGTATCTTAATAACATCAAACGTCACACCGTAACAGGGTGACTATAAAGGTGGGTTCAGTGCTACGAAGGTGTTATGTTGAGGCTCATGGATCAAGAGTGGGATTTGTCCATCCCGATGACGGATAGATATACTCTGGGCCCTCTCGGTGATATCACATTGAAATAGCTTGCAAGCAAGTGATGTGATCACTAGAATGTTATATCACGGGAACGAGAAAAGAGTGCATGTCGGTAACGAGATCAAACTAGGTATGGAGATACCGATGATCGAATCTCGAACATGTAATATATCGCGGGACAAAGGGATTTAGTTATTAGCATTAAAGGTTCCCATGATCACAGAAGTCATCGTTGAATGTGTAAGAGTCAGTATGGATCTCTAGGTCCCGCTGCTGATTATTGATCGGAGAGGGGTCTCGATCATGTCTGCATTATTCGCGAACCGTAGGGTGACACACTTAAGGGATACCGACACCATTTGGAGCAAATATGTTTCAGATAAATATTTAAGAAAGCGCTGGAATTATTTCAATAGACACCGAAACTGTTTTGGGTGAAAATGCTGAAATTGGTTCTGCATGTAATATTGAAATGTTGTAGGGGGTTTTATGTGAATGTTTGTTAATTAAAGTAATTAAGAAAATTCTGAATAAAAATAATAAAAGATTTTTATTAAATGAGAGAGCATTAAATTTGGAGAAATTTAATGCATTTAAAGTGGAGACTTTAAAAGAGAATGTGAAGGGGCATTTTAATGTGGAGGGGTTACCACCACATGAATGGAGGAGGTGAAGGGTCACCCCCTCCATTCGCCGGCCATTAAGGAGGGGCACCCCCTCCTCCTATAAAAGGCCACCCCCTCCTCACTTCTCACTCACACCTCCTTGTGAAGGATCTCTCTCCCCCTCTAGTATTATTCCCCCATGGTCTCGGATTAGCGAGATACATGTTCCCGGTGGCTTTATCTGGAAAGAAGTTGCTGCTTCCGCTGCTTTGGTGGAGCGAGGGATGGAGGTTGTCGGGGTACCGGACGTGTGTGCGATCACGGATGCACTGCTACTTTGCGGTGCTGGACTTGGTGGTGCTGGAGCCGGATCGATGGGGCGTCTTTGGAGCCGACTGCTGGACTTCATCACGATCTTGAGATCGGCAAGTGTACGACTACATCAACCACAAGTTACTAATCATTAACAAAGCTCGTTGTCTACGAGGGTAAGTTCTCGTTGGATGTATGTCCACCCGTTGCTTTGTACCTAGTAGATAGATCTTGGCGTGTAGTTCACACCGTAGGAAATTTTTTGTTTTCTATCGTGCGGACCCAACAACTTCCATAATGCAAACCATCCTAGATAATAACTTCTCTATTCATGATATGACTCTACTAATAAGGCAAAAAGATAGAAGATAGTGATGTGATACCGCGGCACTCTCCCAAGCTTGGAACAAACCAAGGGGATGCCAAACCTGATGACGAATTACTCCTTCGGTGGTGGTGGTATCCTCTCATCTTCGTCCGACTTCCAGGGTAAGGGCTTCCCATCAACAAAGGGCATCGTGGTTTCCAACATCCTGAAACTTGTAGCAGCACTTATGCGTTCAAACCTAACCTCATACTCACAGTTTTGATTTTGAACGTCATAGAACTGTGCTTGCAGTTTGTTGGTTGTTTGGTGGAGTGGGAGGACTTCGTCTTTGAGTTCAGCAGTCTCCTTTCGGTGCTCGGCGATGAGTTTGGAACAAATCTTATGGATGATATTCACTTCGCGCTCCGCCATCTTCTTGTATCTAAAGACTTCTTGCTCCAGTGCTTCCATCCTGTCCTCCAGACTTCCTTCACCTTTAGGGCCTTGAACCTCTTTTATCCGGACCTCCCCATCTTTGAGCAACAACTCCTTGGGATGAATCTTCAACTCTCTCATGTATGGGTTGATGATATCTTCTAAGGAATCTCCCTTGGCTGATCCAGAGGAAGACATTGTGGCTCCAAATCTGGGACTCTACCTGGCAGAAACAGATCGAAACAAAAACATGACGAGAACACGATATACGAACCTCGGAAGACCCGGGGGATTATATATTACGAAGTTTCATATCAAAAGGAAGGTACTGGGAGAAAACGAGCCGGAGGCGGAGTCTGGGGTGGCCTCACCACCTGGTGGCACGGCTAGGGGTGGGCCCACATGGTGGTGTGGCCACCCCGCTCCATTTCATCCTTTTAAACCGTAACTTTCCTTATTGGCTAAAAACTGCAAAAATATAGTTGGATAGTATTTTTGCGGAACTTTTCTTACCAGAACTGTTACCTATTTGGAAGCGGACTCTGCAGGTCTCTGAATTTGGTCCTTGATAAATCTTTCCGGAGTTATAACTTGAAAGGCATCAACATCTTCATTGTAAGAATCTCCAGCAATATAGTTCTTGAGTCGCTGCCCATTCACTACTTGTGTAGTATCATCTTTTAAAGAAGAAATTTCTATTGCTCTTGAACGGTATACTTCTTTAATAATGAAAGGTCCTTCCCATTTTGATAGTAGCTTTCCTGCAAAAAACCTGAGACGAGACCTATACAATAGAACTTTCTCACCAACATGAAATTCTCTCTTAAGTATTCGCTTGTCATGCCATCTTTTAACTTTTTCCTTAAAGAGCCTAGCATTTTCATAGGCTTCACTCCTCCATTCATCTAAACAACTTAAGTCAAATAATCTTTTCTCACCAGCGAGCTTAGAATCTCTATTTAGTTCTTTAAGTGCCCAATAAGCTTTGTGTTCTAATTCTAAGGGTAGGTGACAAGCAGTTCTATAAGCCCATAAAGCATCATTCAACTTTTTAGCCCAGTTTTTTCTAGATCTATTAACAGTCTTTTGCAAGATGGATTTAATTTCTCTATTTGATAACTCTACTTGCCCGCTAGTTTGGGGGTGATAAGCTGGAGCAATTCTATGATTAACATCATATTTAGCAAGGGTCTTTCTAAAACCACCATGAATGAAATGAGAACCCCCATCAGTCATGAGATACCTAGGCACTCCAAACCTAGGAAAGGTAACATCCTTAAGCATTTTTAGAGAAGTCTCCCCATCAGCACTCTTTGTAGGAATGGCTTCTACCCACTTAGTAACATAATCAACGGCAACAAGAATATGAGTGTAACCTTTCGAAGGAGGGAAAGGACCCATAAAGTCAAATCCCCAGCAATCAAAGGGTTCGTCTAGAAATATTACCAACATGCTGACATTCATCACAAGATAAAACAAATTTTCTTGCATCTTTAAAAATGGTAGGCGAGTAGAAACCTGATTGTAGCACCTTTTGTGCAGTTCTATTTCCTGCATGATGTCCCCCATAAGCACTACCATGACATTTATGCAATATCTCCTTTTGTTCATATTCTGGAACACATCTTCGCATAATACCATCCACTCCCTCTTTGTATAAGTGTGGGTCATCCCAAAAATAATGCCTCGAATCATAGAAGAACTTCCTCCTTTGCTGAGTTGTAAAAGTTGGAGGCAAATACTTGGAGACAATAAAGTTAGCATAATCAGCGTACCAAGGGCTCCCTCGTGAGCTTAACCCTACTGCAGCTAACTGTTCATTTGGGAAACTATCATTAACAGGCATAGGGTCAAAAGAGATGTTTTCCAATCGAGATAAATTATCACCATGTGGTTTTCAGCACCCTTCCTATCTACTATATGTAGATCAAACTCTTGTAAAAGCAGCACCCATCTAATAAGCCTAGGCTTAGCGTCCTTCTTCGTCATAAGGTATTTAATAGCAGCATGATTAGTATGAATGGTGACTTTTGAGTCTACAATATAGGGCCTAAACTTATCACAAGCAAAAACGATAGCTAGAAATTCCTTTTCAGTAGTAGCATAATTCCTTTGAGTAGTGTCTAGAGTCTTACTAGCATAATGGATAACGTTTAACTTTTTATCAATTCGTTGCCCAAGGACAGCACCTACAGCAAAATCAGTAGCATCACACATTATTTCAAAGGGTAAACTCCAATCAGGTGGTTGAACAATAGGGGCTGTAGTTAAAGCTTCTTAAGAGTTTCAAAAGCTTCCTTACAATCATCATCAAAAACAAAGGGTACATCTTTTTGAAGAAGATTAGTGAGGTGTTTTGATATCCTAGAAAAGTCTTTAATAAACCTTCTATAGAAACCAGCATGACCAAGGATACTACAAATACCTTTGATGTCTCTTGGACATGGCATCTTCTCAATTGCCTCAACCTTAGCTCTATCAACTTCTATGCCTCTTTCAGAAACTTTATGTCCGAGGACAATCCCTTCATTAACCATGAAGTGGCATTTCTCCCAATTAAGAACAAGATTAGTTTCTTCACATCTCTGCAAAACTTTATCAAGGTTGTGCAGACAAATATCAAAAGAAGTTCCATAGACAGAAAAGTCATCCATGAACACTTATACAATTTCCTCACAAAAACCATGAAAGATAGCAGACATGCACCTTTGAAAAGTAGCAGGAGCATTACATAAACCAAAAGGCATACGTCTATAAGCATAAGTTCCATAAGGGCAAGTAAAAGTAGTTTTTTCTTGATCTTGTTGTTTAACAGCAATATGAGAGAAACCAGAATAACCATCAAGAAAACAAAAATGGGTCTTTTTAGACAACCTTTCCAACATTTGATCAATAAAAGGAAGCGGGTAGTGATCTTTCTTAGTAACTTTATTGACTTTTCTAAAATCAATGCACATCCAATAGCCTACTACTATTCTTTGAGGAATAAGCTCATCATTATCATTAGGAACAACGATAATACCTCCTTTTTTAGGAACACAATGAACAGGACTAACCCATTCACTATCAGCAATAGGGTAAATAATACCAGCATCAAGGAGTTTCAATACCTCATTCCTTACCACTTCCTTCATCCTAGGATTTAAACGTCATTGGTGCTCTACAACCGGCTTTGCATCTGGTTCTATGTTGATAGAATGCTGACATATAGTAGGTGAAATCCCTTTTAAATCATCCAGAGTATAGCCCATAGCTCCTCGGTGTTTCCTCAAAACCTCCAATAGCCTTTCTTCTTCCTTTCCTGAAAGTTTAGCGCTAATAATAACAGGATATATCTTTTTATCATCAATATAAGCATATTTAAGATCGTCAGGGAGAGGTTTTAGATCGAAAACCGGATCCTTTTTAGGTGGCAATGTGGTACCCAAGTCTTCTACAGGCAAGTTATGCTTGAGCATGTTAGGCTGATCACGGAGAATCTTGTCAATCTCATTCCTTTCTTCCATGAAGATTTCACTTTCATGATCTTCCATAAATTGCTGCAAAGCATTGTTAGGAGCAAGAGAAATAGAAGCAAGTTGTTCAACTCTAAAATCCTCATTATGGGTTTCCTGTTCACAAGGTTCCTTAGAGAATTTCGAGAAATTAAACTCAAAAGATTCCCCAGAAAACTTAGTCAAGATTTTCTCCCTTTTGCAATCTATAATAGCTCCACAAGTACTCAACAAAGGTCTTCCAAAAATAATAGGATAAGTTTTACTAGCAGCTGAACCAAGTACTAGAAAATCATCAGGGTACTTAATCTTACCACAAAGAACTTCCACGTCTCGTACAATACCAATTGGAGAGATGGTCTCTCTATTAGCAAGGTGAATAACCACATCAATCTCTTCCAATTCACAGGGACTGATTTCATGCATAATTTCTCTGTAAAGCTCATAAGGAATAACACTGGAACTTGCACCAATATCACATAAACCGTAATAGCAATGATCACATATTCTAATAGAAAGCACGGGAACACTAGCTTTTTTAGTTCTATTAGGATGTGAAACAATATTAGAAGCATCCTCACAAAAGACTATGTGTCCATCTTCTATGCTTTTAGTGACAAGGTCTTTCACAATTGCTACCACAGGTTCAACGGTTATTTGTTCATCGGGTTTTACTATTCTTTTTTCACTTTTGGTGATTACATTAGTTATCATGGGATGATCCTTTACCTTTTCTAGGAAGGGAATCTTCTCGATATAAGGTTCAGGTAAGATGGGATCAATAATGCAATACTCAGCACTCCTAATAGGAACATAGTCAACAATATCTTTGTAAGGTGCATGGTATTTATTCCATACCCTTTTTGGAATTTCAATATAAGAAGCAAAAGCTCTAAAGCAATTCATAATAACTTGCAAATCAAGACCATAAGCATTACTAATATTTTGAAAGTCATTAGTTCCCATAAAAGATTCAATGCATTCATAATCATAATTTATACCTGACTTTCTACCTTTGTCATTCTTCCAAGCTTCAGGATTGTCTTGAATACAGTCTAGAAGATCCCATTTAGCTTCTTCTTCCATGCGAGTGAATGATCCAGCACAAGAAGCATCCAATAAATCTTTATCATGTAGAGGGAGCCTTGCATAAAAGTTATTGATAATAATATTGTTGGGGAGCTCATGAATGGGACATTTGAGCATTAGTAACTTCAATCTCCCCCAAGCTTGAGCTGTACTCTCTCTATCAAGGGGCCAAAAGTTGTATATTTGATTCCGATCTTTATGAATCTCACTAGGAGGATAAAACTTTGAATAAAAGAGAGGCACTATTTCCTCCCATTCCAGAGCTTGACCATTCTTCAGCAGCTTATACCATTCCTCAGCTCTTCCTTTCAGTGATAATGAGAATAACTTCTTCTTAACTTGATCTGTAGTAATACCTGCACACTTGAACAACCCGCATAAGTCGTGTATAAAGAGCAAATGATCACCGGGATGGACAGTTCCATCCCCAACATAGTAGTTATCCATAACACGATCAATAATTCTTGTAGGTATTTTGAAAGCATCATTCTCAGCAGGTGGTGGCTTATCTACTACCTTAGCAATGGTAGTAGCATTACCAAATAAGAAACTCAGTGAATTATCCATAACTAAAATAAAGCAACTAACAGAAGTAAACAATACTCATAGTAGAAGTTTCCTTTACCAGTTCCACTTTCCAATAGCGCTTCACTCCCTGACAACGATGTTGGGGGGATACCCTCGGGTAGGGTCACACCGGGGTATAATGGCCGAGTTAGCCGAGGTTCGGCAAGGTCTAAGCGAATGCTGGCCGAGTCACCTCAAGGTAGGCCGAATCTCGGGGTAACCCGGACCAGGGGATGTCCACCTAACTGGGTCTCAACCGACTTAAGTCCTAAGTCGGATGGATGAATCTAACTTGTATGCAGGAAAAGGGGTGGCCGAATCTACTATGTACGATCCAGGTCATATCAAGCTTGTAGGAGAAGGAAGGTATCTCGCTGGTCAAAGGTGACCCCTGTACGTGGAGCATGATCGAAGCGGACAGAGGCAGGACCACCGAGGCGTGGCCGATAGAGGTGACGATGCCAATGTCGGCTGACGCGGGCGCCATAGAGGCTCACGTAGCCACTGCATGGGTGACGCGGGGGAAAAGTGACCCGGTCGGCTTACTATTTTGGGAAGAGGCATATTCTCTGGAATATGCCTCCACGTATGCCCTAATTGGAGACCTATCCACCCCTATATAAGGAGGGCTAGGGCCTCTGTAGAAAGGGTTGATCTCTATTGGGTTGAGTTTTATAGAGTTAGTCTTTAGAGGTTATGTTCTTCTAGCAAGTGACTGAGAGCTAGCTAGTGGTGAGAGTAAGAGAGTTCTTTCTTCCTCCTCTCTCCAATATAGCTCGAGGAGCCTTTGTAAACCTTGGAAGTGAATTGAATACGAAGCTACTGTGTGTGGAATCACCACACTATCACTCCCTGGATTAGTCCCCACCTTTAGCCTATCCATGGCATCTGCCGTGATACCACCACGACAGTTGGCGCCCACCGTGGGGCTAGTGGCGCTAGCAAGGGTCAAGATCCGGACGGGAAACCTCATCGGCACCAGCGAACGCATCGTCTCCGGGCTCGTTCAGCGCTTTGGAGCGCTGGACTTTGTCAGCGACAACGCTGGCTGCTTCGGCAAGCATCCACTTCCGCGCAACGGCCTCTTCATCAAGCTCGGCGCGCACAAGGTCTACGTTGCTGTCGATGTGTCATGCGTTCATCCGCAGCACGTCGTCGAGGCAGGCGAGCCACCCCTTAGTGTGGTTCACGGGGCGCATATCACTCGCTCCTCGGACCGTGCTGAGGTGATGATGAATGTGCCTGGCGCTAGCGCAAGCAAGGATCCGGCACTAGATCCGGAGGTAACGCCTAAGGCACCGAGGAAAGGTAAAGGTCCTCCACTAGAGAGGCCAGAGAATGTGCTGTGGGAAGCGATGGATAGCTTGGCAAACCCTGTAGCAGCAGTAGTAGATCCGGCTCAGGCACAGGCCGAGCTAGAGGAAACTAGGCAAAAAATTCTAGAGGGTGCGAAAAAGATAGCCGCAGCTCAGCAGCCGTTAAACATGACACTGCGTGAGTATGCAAAGGCAAATAAAGTAGATGTTGTAAAAGTAAAAGGGAGAAACCTCATGAGTGAAATGAACAAAGAGGGTGATACTAGGATTGAGGAGTCAGAAAACTGTTTGTCCGTGGGGCTGCCGAAGTATAGTACCCCGGCAAAAAACCTCAGAGCAGCGGATGTAGCTACGTCCGAGTTAGAGGGTCTAACGGGTGAAGCCCGCCAGAGACAGCAAGATAGGGTCAATGAGTTGGTTCGGATCGTGAACACGCAAAATGAGGAATTGCTCAGGGCTAACCCGGAGAGAGCCGGGGCCTCCAAGATCGTTCATTCGGCGGTGGGTAACCCGGAGAAGTCTGCTAGAGCTGCATCGTCTCCTCATGGTGGACCTAGGAGAGAAGAGGTAGTAACCTCAGCCAGGAGGAACAAACCGATCGTCCCGTATGACCCGACAAGGGCAGGGAAAGGAAAAGAAGTACAGAGAAATGATGATCGACAAAGTGTGAGCCGAGGTGAAGCTGGCCGAGGTAATCGCGACCAAGGCAATGCCGTTCAAGGAAACACTATAAATGGCAATGCCGGACAGCGCAACTCGGCAGGACAACCGCAACAGCGGAATATACCAAGGCAAGAGCAAAGTGCCGGCTGAGGTATGCAACAGAGAGGTGCTCCACGAGAGCAAGACCGGTATAACGATGGAGATTCGGAAATGGTGAACACAGGATACCCAAGGCCGGACTATCATGTGATAGGGTCAAGATTGGGAAGTAGGGATTTGATGCCTGATGATGACAGATTGAAACTGGATCAGCTATATAGGTCGGAACAGATTGAATGTCAAGGTCCCCTGGGTCCTACATGTTTTGGGCCCCG
Organism: Avena insularis; assembly: GCA_023614405.1. Classification (NCBI taxonomy): domain Eukaryota; kingdom Viridiplantae; phylum Streptophyta; class Magnoliopsida; order Poales; family Poaceae; genus Avena; species Avena insularis. The sequence continues at coordinate 73,292,699 of CM042688.1, read as the reverse complement.
GATCATGAAGGAGCCTCCGGTACCTAACTTCCAGTTACCTAGAGGCACAAAGACGTATGACGGCAGTACAAAGCCGGAAGATTGGTTGATAAACTATGCTACACCTGTGAAAATTGCTACAGGAAACTTGAGATGGGTTGTGAGATACATACCCCAGATGTTGGAGGGGCCAGCAAGGGTATGGCTAAACAATTTGCCACCCGGAAGTATTAACTGCTGGATCAATTTTGAGGAAATGTTTATCAGCAATTTCTCAAGTACGTATCAGAGGCCAAATAGGCCACAGACCCTAGCTATGTGCAAGCAGAGACCGAACGAGACAGACCGGGAGTTTTTAACCCAGTGGTGTACCGTGAGAAACTCGTGTGAGGGCGTGATCGAGTCATAGGCCATAGCATGGTTTGCGCAAGGATGCAGATATGCAAGCATGTTGTGGCAAAGATTGCAAAGGGATATGCCAACTACATTGGCAGAGACAATCCGGATTGCTGATTCGTATGCTTTGGGTGATCCGACTCAACCTAGGCTCGTGTCAAACGAGTCAAATGAGGAGTGCTACCAGAGAGATGGAGCCGGCTCATCCCGGAGGAATGACTACTGGGGTAAAAGAAGAGATGACAGACCGGATTACCGGTATAATTCGCAACAAGTTGCTGCTGTGAATCAAGATCAGCCCGGAGCAGGGGGAAATCAACGTCAGAAAACTGGGGGCCAACAATGGACAGCGAGAAATGATGGCAAGAAAACTTGGACGCCAGAGCAGAAGAAATAGTGGCAGGAAAAGAAGGACCATCCAAGGTATACTTATGAGTCAATGTTGGACCAGTCGTGTAAATTTCACACGCCAAATCTGAGTAACCCAGCGGGTCATACAACGAGGCAATGTGAGTGGATGCGTAAGATAGAACAAGGTGGTTCGGGGAATGCTCAGGCACCTTGGAACGATCAACCTCGGCAGGAGTTACCCCGGTAGCAATTGCTCTCCGGAGAGAACACGCAACAGCTAATGTTGCCTTCCCCTCCACCGAGGTATGATAACCATGAGAGAAGGGATGCAGTGCATCAAGTGGAAGACCAGCATCAGCCGGATCAGAGGTACCCCGGAAATGAGGGGAGGAATGAGTACAGAGAACATCATTAGAGCTACTGTGTGTTTACCACTGAGGAAATAGATAGAAAGAGCTTGCCGCGCCGACATATGGAGGTCAATGCCGTAATGCCAGCAGTGACGAGGTATATGCCTTGGTCCGACCAGGAAATTACCTGGAGCATCAAAGATCATCCCAAGCTTATGCCAAGTCCTGGTTCATATGCGCTAGTGTTGGATCCGACATTCATTGGGCCTAACATCAATGTGAGGTTCTCCAAGGTACTGATTGACAATGGCAGTAGCATTAACATCATGTATGCGGAACAATGCGCAAGCTGGGTATCTCGGAGGACATGCTCCAAGCTACAAGGACAACTTTCCATGGAATTGTGCCAGGCATTTCTTGTGAGCCCATAGGCAAGGTCCGGGTTGACGTATTGTTCGGCATGAGAGATAACTGCCGAACTGAGAATTTGGAGTTTGAAGTGGTGAACTTAGAAAGTGCGTATCACGCGTTACTCGGAAGACCAGCACTGAACAAGTTCATGGCAAGCTACCACATCAGTTATCTGAAGATGAAGTTGCCCGGGCCAAATGGAGTGATTACCATTGCTGGAGATTTTCGATGTTCCATTGAGTGTGCCTCGGCCGGGTCTAACCTAGCCGAGTCACTCGTGATTGCGCAAGAGAAAAGGAAAATCCAAGAGGTGGCGGCGTTGGCTCAGTCCGCGCAGCAATATATGCCGGCGTTGAGTAATCCGCACGGTAGTGTTTCGTTCCAAGCCACAAAGGATACCAAGAAAGTGCCTGTTGATGATATGTTCCCAGAGCGCAGCGTAACAATTGGTGCCGGGTTAAATGATAAATAGGAAAGCGAGCTCGTCAACTTCCTCCGTGAGAATCGGGATATTTTTGCTTGGTCCACATAGGACTTGCAAGGTGTTCCGAGGGAGTTGGCCGAGCACTCTTTGAATGTGAGACCCGGAGCAAGGACGGTGAAGCAACCTCTCCGCCGCTTCGCCGAGGACAGGAGAAAAGTCATTGGAGATGAGATAGCTCGGTTACTAGCAGCAGGATTTATTATGGAAGTTCTTTATCCGGATTGGCTATCTAATCCGGTGCTGGTGGAAAAGAAGAAGGATGATCTGAATGTGGCAGTGGTTTGGCGTATGTGTATCGATTACACAAACCTGAACAAGGCATGTCCAAAAGATCCATTTCCACTGTCAAGGATAGATCAGGTCATAGACTCAACTGCTGGATGTGAACTGTTGTCATTCATTGATGCACATTCTGGTTTCCACCAGATACCTCTGAATCCGGATGATCAAATAAAGACTGCATTTATCACCCCGTATGGGGCTTATTGCTATCGCACCATGCCATTTGGTTTACGTAATGCAGGGGCAACGTACCAAAGATGTATGTAGAAATGTTTGCACGACCAAATAGGTCAAGATGTACATGTGTATGTGGATGATGTGGTTATCAATACCAAGGAAAGCAAAACGCTCCTTGACAATATCAGGCAGACGTTCGTGAACCTAAGAAGTTTCCGGATGAAGCTTAACCCGGAAAAATGTACCTTCGGTGTCCCGGCTGGAAAATTACTCGGATTTCTTGTCTCCAGCCGAGGTATCGAAGTTAATCCAACTAAGATCCGGGCCATAGAGCGAATGGAACTGCCGAAGTGTCTTAACAATGTCCAGAAGTTCACTGGTTGCCTGGCATCGTTAAGTTGGTTTGTATGTCGGTTGGGAGAAAAGGCATTGCCTCTCTATCAACTCATGAAAAAGTCGGACAAGTTCATTTGGACGCCGCAGGCCAATTAAGCCTTTATACAATTAAAGAAAATGTTAGCCACTGCACCAGTGTTAGCCTCTCCACTATCAAAGGAGCCAATGTTGCTCTATATAGCCGCAACCAACCGAGTTGTAAGTGTAGTAATCGTGGTAGAGCGCGACGAAGAGGGTAAGTCAGTGCAAAGGCCAGTATATTATCTGAGCGAGGTATTGTCAGCATCAAAGCAAAATTATCCGCACTATCAGAAAGTGGCGTATGGTGTGTATATGTCGGCAAAGAAGCTAAAACATTATTTTGAAGAGCACCCTATCAAAGTAATATGTGAAGCTCCCATATCCGAGATAATGAGTAACAAGGATGCAAGTGCCAGGATTGCAAAATGGGCAATTGAACTAGCTCCCTATGCGCCACAATATGACAGAAGAGAAGCAATCAAGTCTCAGGCTGTGGCCGACTTTTTTGTGGACTAGGCCGAGGTACAATATGAACCACCGCTACCAGATCCAAACTACTGGAGAATGCACTTTGATGGGTCATGTCGTTGTATTGGGAACGGCAGTACCTAAAAAGGTTAGATAGAGGTGTGGGGACTAGCAGGAAAGCTATCGACGGTGTCCGCAGGCGAGATTGGATACGAGCGAGTGTAGCGGGACGCAAGAAGTACCCAGGTTTGGGGCCCTCGTGGTGAGGTAAAGCCCCTACTCCTGCCTGATCTGACTAGGTGAAATACACGAGCTATAAGTGCTCCTTGAGCTGTATCCTTTAGCTACTGCCTTAAATGAACTGAGACCAACCCCTTTCTACTGAGGCCCTCCCTCTCCTTATATAGGAAGAGAGGCAAGGGTCTCAGCAGCTAATCCGGTGGCGGGCCCACAGGGTCCTAGGCGGCTAGTCATCTGATACCGCATGATATGTCACATCGGTATGATGGCGGTATGGCTATCGTAAGCAGTGGACGCCAGCGAGCCCGTCGTCGCGTCAGCCACGCCAAGTCTTCGGTATGGGCGGGTGGCTGCCCGTCTTGTCATCGTACAGGGCATACCGTGCACTGGTACGCACGTCGTCATGTCCCTCTGATTGGATCCGGCTACGTAGTTGTATCCGGCTTCCTCTCCAGGGTCCAGCTACTGGGTGATAGCCGGTCCCTCCTACCCTGTCCGGCTGCATCTGGTCAGCCGGCCGAGACCGACTGTCCTGTTTCTTACTCAGGTGTGGTATCCGGGGATCATCCCCCTGACACTAGCCCCCGAGCGCGTGTGGATTCCGCCCTTGGGCGAAATGCGCGCGCGCTCCCTTCTGCTTTTCGAATTTTGATTCGGCTGAGCCTAGCGGTTGCGCTACCCGTGACGTCAGTGCTGACGCCGGCCACGCGCGCACGCGCCATCATTGCTCTGCGGCGGGCAGCGTAACGTCCCGTCGCGCGTCACCTCGGGGAACTGCTTGCCCGGTGCCTCGGTTTCCGTCCCAGGATCTTCTGCGCATCCCATCCCGGCACACGGGATCTAGGCGGCGGTTGGGATGTGAGTCGCCCGGATGCGCGCCACGTGGCCCCGCCGACGGTTGCCCTTCCGGTCCCTTAAAGGGATGCCGCTGGGGAGGCAGTTCTTTTCCTTCGCTCCCCCGCTGCTATCTTCCTCTCCTTCTCGCACGCTGCTGCTCCTATGCTCTTGCCATCTGCGCCGCCCGCTCGCCGCCGTCAACGCTACGGGCCATCGTCACTCCTCCGCTGCCGCTCCTTCTCCTCAGCCGGACATGGCAGCTGACCAGAGCTGGTGTGGCTCCTCATCACCAGGACCATATCGCAAGTACCGCGACCGTGTCCTTCGCCGCGGAGGAGGTGGCGGTCTGGTTACGCCAGCCGAAAATCGCCGCATCCGGCGGAGGGGAGCGCGTGATCTTCCTCTCGCACGCACGCGCGGGGTTTCGCGCCGCAGATCGCATTGGCACGTTCGCTGGCCTTTCCTTCTTCCTCACATTTCTGGCCTTCTTCGACCTCTGCCTCCACCACCTCGGCGCCAACGCCATCGGAACGCTGGCGCACTTCATGGCATTCTGCGAGAGCTACCTCGGGATCCAGCCGGATCTCGGGCCCTTCTGCCGGCTCTTCCGAGTTCGGCCGCAGGTCCAGTACACGAAGGGCCCGGTAGTCGTCTGCGGCGGCGCCTCCATATACTCCCGCTCCCAATCCGGCTACCCGAAGTTCCTGCTCCAGACCACGATGCGGCTGTGGCAGCGATCGTACTTTATGTCAAGAACGTCACCGGCGTCGACCGAATAAACCTGCGGCCTTCCAAGGCGTCGAGTCCAGCCGGCAAATCGGGACTTGAAGGTCTCTGGCGACAAAGCGAGAGCAGACGCGATCTTGTACGCATGCGCTCCTTGTCACCTGCCGGCTAACGGTCGGGACATCACCCTTAGCTGGATGTCCCGGTGATGATGTCGCTCAGCAGCGGGCACACAAGATGTGCTTCTACTCAGCCGGCTGGACGGACCGGCTGTCGCGCGATCCCGCTACCACAACTTGAAGGAGTGGTTGTGGACGATTAACAAGGCGGCTGCCGGAGAAGCTGGAAGTTCAACTGGCGCCCTTATAGCCGGAGAACGCGTGCGGGTAAGTTCTTGTAGCCGAATTTTTGCTTATTCCTCTGTTATTTCCTTGTTACATGGCTTACCCTTTTGCGTTTGCCAGATCTTCCCCTACATCCTTCGCGAGGAGGGCGATGCTCCTCTCGAGGTGTTCGCGCCGGACTTGCCCGAGCCGCGCGCTCGGTGATCCGGCGAGGAATCGGATGGGGACGGCGATGCCTTCCCCAGCGGGAACGACGAGCCGGACGCCGACCCGCACGCGGTGGTGCACAAGGAGGAGGATGCTGGCCCAACCGCGGAGCCGGCGACGCGCTCCGCGGCGGACGGCGAAGTAGGCGGGAGCGGCTCTGGCCATTCCGGCTCCCGCCGGCCTGCGGCGGAGGATCCGGCTCCGAAGAGGGCCGAACCAGCGCCCTGCCGCCAAGCCGTCTTGGCCGGAAGAAAGCCGCCCCGCTTGTGCCAATACGTTTTCTCCCCCCCCATGGTGCCTTCTGTTTGTTTTGCCTTGTCCTTGTTTTTCTGGTTTTAGCCTGTTTTGCTCTCGTCTTTTCCTCTTTCTCTTTAGCGCACTGGTTTCTTTCGGCGCCACGAGCCCGGCTCGGACGCCAGCCGGGTCGCCGCCTCGCGCCCCGACGGATCCAACCGGCGCCTCCCCTTCCTCTGAGGCGCAGCCTCCTTCTCCTTCTCAAGCCGAGCCGGCTGCCCCCTCCCAGCCGGAGGGTCCCCTGCCGGAAGCGACTCGCTCCCAGCCGGAAGGTTCCTCCGTGGGCGCGCTAGGGGCTACTGGCAAGGAGCTTGTCGTCGTTGGCGATGACGACTCCGACGAGGCGCTCGGGGAGGAGTGGCAGACAGCGGTGCTCGCGGCGAAGGAGTCCTTGGCTGTCAACGCCGTGGACGACGACGCCTCTTCGGCCGCTTCGCTGTCGGATCTTGCCGCCACGCTCGAGCTGGCGGTGAAGGAGATCCGGCTGCTTGAGGCCACAGCCGGTGGGAACCGGACGCTGGAGCGAAGCTTGCTGCAGCCAGCAGGACCTCGAGTAAGCCCGCCTCATCCGTCGCCTTTTTTTTAATAGTCGGCTTTGTTGCATGTCTCGTGTAGCGCCAGCGAGATCGATCGCTGAAGAAAGCGAGCGACCGAAAGCAGGTCAACTCACGCTGCGCTTGCAGAACAAGGACTGCACGCCGCGAGTAGACGGCTTGGAGGCTACTGTCAAGGAGCGATGCCTCGCTTCCGCTAAGCCGAAGGCTTTCTCTCCCTTCTCGAGGCCCAGAACAAGGACCAAGAGAAGGAGATAAAACGGCTAGCGGTCAAGGAGAAAGCGCTGGTGGAGGAGCTGATGCAAGTAGGCCACACCGCCAAAGGTGAGTTCTTTCTTCCGTCTTCTTTTCTTTCCGGATCCGGTAGCCGGATTTGACTCCTCTTTTCTGACAGCCTTTTACCCCGGCATAGACCTGCTGGCCAACAACCGGCTACAGGAGAACTGGCTGGGAGCGCAGCCGATGGCTCAGGAGCTTGTTGTTCTTCTTGGCGAGGAGGCCGCGAAGCTTCGTCAGGCGGCACGGGACATCTTCTCCTTTATGTGGCCGGAGGCTCCGGTTCCAGAGACGATGGCGCAGCAGGCGGTGAAGGTGGGAGAGGTGCCGGCTGCGGTGGACCAGCTGCGGGATCTGGCGGCGCGGGGTGGAGCGGAGATGGCCCTGGCGCTGATGCTTTCCTGGTACAAGGATGCTCGCGTCGAGAAGATCGACGGGGGCTTCCGCGCCAGAGCCGATCTTACCGCTATCCGCCAAGCCCATCCGGAGCTTCGCGGGTCCGCCATCAAGATCGCCGACTACGTGGATCCGGACGAGGTGCTCACCGACTCGGAGTCCCCCGACACTCCGGATGCGGAGTCCTCGGTGCCGCTGCCGCGCCAGCGAGCCGGAGCAGGCAACTGCGGCTCCGCCCGCCTCCGAGATCACCCGGCGTCCCAGCAAAAGGCCCTAGCCGTTTAGGCTGTTGCCCAGGATGCCGGGTGTATTTGTCTTGTTTTTGATTATCGTAAAACTTGTCTGTCTGTACCGGCTATCTTTGATGCCGGGTAACTCTCGGGAGCTTCATCTCCCTTTTGCTTGTTAATATTGAATTCTTGGGTCTTCCTTTATTTGTGTGTTGTGTTTTCCTTTGATATCTTTGCCGGCTCGCTTCGCCCGACTACACGCTTTTAGCCGGATGAACTACACCTCCGATTGGGCGTGACCTGCTGAGTGTAACCAGATTCGGAGTAGCTGGCGTAGCCAGGTGCTTCGAATCTTCCTTGTTCTTCCCTGTTCTTCTAACTTTATCCGACTGGCCTCGCCCCAGTCGGCTGCTTTCGTCGGCTGGACGCCTTCAGCCGGGGGAACCAACATTCCAGTGGGGGCACGCGAGCGCACTCCAGGTGTAACCAGATTTGGAGTAGGCGTGGCAGTGCTTGAATCTTTCTTGTCCTTTATTGCTCCCGCCCTTGCCCTCACCTGGGCTCCGAACTGCCGGCTAAACGGCCTTAGTCGGCCAGGAACTACAAGATTCCTGAGGCGATGGCTCCAGTGGGTGTAACCGAGATTCGGAGCGCTTGATGAAGGCAAGGGCTTTCGAATCTTCTTTCCTTCTCCTGAATTCCGACTCGGAGTAGTCGGACAAGAACCCACATATGCATACACATACATCTTCATAGGTTAATAGGTTAGTCCGTCAAATCGCAGCCGGAGAACGGCTTATTTTTTCAAAAACCGGCTTGCTCCTTTCTAGGCGCTTAGTCGCTTTCTCGTGTGTTCTACTGTTTTCGCTGCGTCCTTGCTTGGACGATCGGGTTGCGATGCGGCCGGAATCGAAGAAGTGACGATTACATTCATTACGCACGGTACTAGTGGCTTAGCGGCTGGATTGGTTTGAGCTAGTTGTGGGGCCGGGACACCCGATCTGTCACGCCTCTTCCCTGTTTTTCATGTGGGATGCCTCGGGCTTTTGCTCTTGCTAGCCGGACAGCCGGGTTGCAGTCTGTAGCTGAGACGAAGAGTGGGCCTCTGACATCATCGCACACTACTCAGCCGGTTAGTTGGCTTAACAGGCCGGGCCAGCCGGCGAGCCCCCGGGTAGGGGTAGCCAGAGCCGGAAAAAAATTTAATCGAAGAACAGATAGGCACACATTTCCAGAAGGAGCCCCCGAGATTCTCGTGGGAGTCCGCATTTTCATTTATGAGGTTTTCAGGATACATACACTGTTTGGCGACTAGGTGTAAAACGGGCGCAGCAGGGCCGCGTTCCACGGACGTTCGGTCTCCTCGTCCGATTTGTCCATCTTGTTCTTACGCGGCTGTTGCGCGTCGATGAGGTAGTAAGAGTCGTTGGGCAGCGCCCGGCTGATGATGAAGGGGCCCTCCCAGGGTGGTGATAGCTTGTGCATGCCCTTTGTGTCTTGCACCAGCCGGAGAACCAGGTCACCCTCGCGGAATGCGACTGGGCGAATCCGGCTGGAATGGTAGCGGCATAGTCGCTGCTGGTACAGGGCGGATCTGGACAGGGCCAGCTCGTGGGCCTCCTCCAGGAGATCTACCCCGTCCTCCCGCGCCTCCTTGTTGGCCTGCTCGTCGTAGAGGAGCTTGCGGGGGGAGTCGAATTCGATGTCGGCGGAAAGGATGGCTTCCGATCCGTAGACCAGGAAGAATGGCGTGTAGCCGGTTGATCTATTCGGTGTGGTGCGGAGGCTCCACAGCACATCCGGAAGTTCTTCGATCCAGCATCCGGGTGACCGCTCCAACGGCTCGATGAGGTGTGGTTTGATGCCGGCTAGCACCAAGGCGTTTGCTCGTTCGACCTGCCCGTTGGACTGTGGATGTGCAACAGAGGCGAGGTCTAGCCGGATGCCCTTGTTGCTGCAGAACCGGGCGAAGGCCCCCTTGGCGAAGTTCGTGCCGTTGTCGGTGATGATGCTGTTGGGGTAGCCGAAGAGGTTGATGATGTTGGTGAAGAAGGTAACAACCGTCGCCCCGTCCAGCTTCCGGATAGGCTTGGCCTCGATCCACTTTGTGAACTTATCCACCGCTACCAGCAGGTGGGTCATTCCCTCGCGAGCTCGCTTGAAGGGCCCGACCATGTCGAGGCCCCAAACCGCGAAGGGCCAGGTGATCGGTATGGTCTTGAGCACCAAGGTTGGCATGTGCCTAAGCTGCCCGAAGCGTTGGCACCTTACGCTGTGGACCAAGCTCGGCATCCTCGAGGCGGTGGGCCAATAGAAGTCGTGGCGAACGCCTTTGGCGACTATCGCCCTTGACAAAGCGTGGTGCCCTTTTCGCCCAGTGGATGTCCTTGAGTAGCGGTATCTGTGTCTCGTCGACACATCTTTGGAAGATACGGATACACCGCTCTTGTATAGCTCGCCGTTTATGATGGTGTATGTATCTTGTGGCGTCGATTTGTCTCGGCCTCCACCTCGTCATCCGGGAGCTCGTTGTTGGCGATGTAGTTCATGAAGGTTGTGCCAGGATGGCACTTCCGGATGACGAGGGCGCTCATCCTCCGGTGTCGGGTGTCGGTGGGCCGACCGGGTGGGATGTCGGTCGGCGGCCTGAGCCACTAAGCGAGCCGGTAGCCGGGTCTCTGGCGGAGTTGGCACGAGTTTTCTTCTTTGGTGGCTCCGTCGGCTCCGCCTCCGCTGCCCTAGCTGCCGGGACGCTCCCCGCCCAGATGATGGAATCTGGTTCCGGCGACGGGTCGATGGATGGCTTGCGTAGGTGCTAAAGGGAGACCCCTGGTGGGATGGCCTGCCTGGTGGACCCTATCTTGGAGAGCGTGTCGGCTGCCTCGTTGTTGGTGCGGGGGACGTGACGAAATTCACATCCGTCGAAGGAGGAGCTGAGCTTCTGGATGTGGAACCGGTGAGGCCATGTTGGCATCTCAAGGTCCCATTCCCCGGATACCTGTTGTACCACCAAGTCCGAATCGCCGAAGCACAGGATCCGGTTGATGCCGATTTCCTTGGCCAGCCGGAGCCCGTGCGCCAGTGCCTCGTATTCGGCTACGTTGTTGGAGGCCTTGAAGTGGATCTACAACACGTACTCCAGCTGGTCTCCCTTGGGCCAGGTGAGCACGATGACGGCTCCCAAGCCCCCGAGCATCTTCGACCCGTCGAAGTGCATCCTCCAGTGGTCCGAATCCGGAACCGGTGGGAGATACTGGGTCTCGGCCCCGTCGACGAGGAAGTCCGCCATCGCCTGTGACTTGATCGTGGCGGGGCTACTGGATGGAGTAGGCGAAGCTCGATGGCCCATTTGGCGACCGGCGGTGGTGTCCTTGTTGCCGATGATTTCGAAAGTGCGATGCACACGACCTTGATCGGGTGCTCCTGGAAGTAGTGCTTGAGCTTCTTGCATGCTAGGTACACGCTGTAGCACATCTTTTGCTAGTGGGGGTAGTTCTGCTTGGAGAGGGAGAGAACCTCGCTGAGGTAGTAGACGGGCCTCTGAACTTGCTGAGCCTTGCCTTCCTCGGGGCGCTCCACCACCAGGACTGACGGCTGACCCGGCTGGTGGCTGCTATATAGAGCAACATCGGCTCCTTGCTAGCGGTGTGGCTAGAACCCGGCTGGACAGCATGCGCTTGAGGTCGTGAAACGCGGTGTCGGCCTGCGAAGTCCAGGAGAACTTGTCTGTCTTTTTCATCATCTGGTACAACGGAAGTGCCTTCTCCCCCAGCCGGCTGACGAAACGACTGAGGGAAGCCACGCATCTGGTGAACTTCTGGACTCCAAGCAGGTTCTTGGGCGGTTGCATCCTTTCGATGGCCGCGATCTTCTCTGGATTTGCCTTGATGCCTCGCTGAGATACGAGGAAACCGAGTAGCTGGCCGGATGGTACTCCGAAGACGCATTTTTCCGGGTTCACTTCATCTGGTACTGGCGGAGGTTGCCAAATGTTTCTCGCAGATCCTCGAGGAGGGTGCGTTTTTCCTTGGTCTTGATGACTACGTCATCCACGTAAGCGTGCACGTTTCGGCCTATCTGCGAGTGCAAGCATTTCTGCATACATCGCTGGTAGGTTTCAACTGCGTTTTTTAGGCCGAAAGGCATGGTTACATAGCAGAAAGCCCCGTAGGGGGTGATAAATGATGTCTTAATCTGATCAGCCGGGTTTAGCCGGATCTGATTGTATCCGGAATAACAATCTAGAAAAGACAACAAGTCACAGTTGGCCGTGGAATCGATGACCTGATCGATACGGGGCAAGGCGAAGGGGTCTTTCGGGCATGCCTTGTTCAGGCTGGTGTAGTCGATACACATGCACCAGGTCTTATTCTTTTTGAGCACCAGGACTGGGTTCACCAACCAGTCCGGGTGGTATACTTCCATAATGAACCCGGCTGCGAGGAGCCGGGTGATCTCGTCACCGATTATCTTTCTCTTCTCTTCTGCTAACCGGCACAGAGGTTGCTTGACCGGCTTGGCATCCGGACGCACATGAAGTGAGTGCTCGGTGAACTCCCTCGGCACACCCGGCATGTCCTTGGGGGACCATGCGAAGATGTCCCGATTCTCACGGAGGAAGTCGACGAGCGTGCCTTCCTATTTTCTGTCCAAGCCGGCACCAATTGTGACGAACTTAGTCGGGTCGGAGAGGTCGAGCAGGATCCTCTTCGTCTCCTTTGCCGGCTGGAAAGCTCCTTCTCCAGCCGGTTTGCTGCTGGCCGGAATGTCCTGCTAGGCCATGGCCACATTGCGCATGATCGCGCGCCTTTCTTCGGCTATGATGAGGGCCTCTGCCAGTTTAGACCCGGCTGAGGCGCACTCCATCGATCGCCTGAAGCAGCCGGCAACGATGATCACGCCGTGGGGTCCTGGCATCTTCGTCTTGACGTATGCGTAGTGGGGGACGGCCATGAACTTGGCGAGGGCGGGGCGCCCGAGGGGAGCGTGGTAGGATCTCGTCAAATTTACCACCTCGAACCAGATTGGTTCGCGGCGGAAGTTCTCCTCGGTCCCGAAGATGACGTCCAGCTGGATTTTTCCCAGCGAAGCGCAGGCTGGCGGTCGCAGACGCTCGTGGAACGTCGTGGTAGTCGGGCGCAGGTCGCTTTCGCGAATGCCCAGCTTCTCTAGCGAGGACTGGTAGAGGAGGTTGAGGCTGCTGCCTCCGTCGATGAGGACGCGCAAAAATCGGCAGGTGCGCACGTTGGAGACGATGAGGGGGTCGAGCACCATGGCGTAGCCCCCGGGAGTCGGCAGGTGCTCCGGTTGATCTCCCCGGCTCCAGGTGATGGGGGTTTCCGACCAGTTCAGGTACTGGGGGACCGGGGAAATGATGGCGTTGACCTCCTTGGAGCGTCGCCTCCGGCTGTGCTTGTCGTCCTGCTCCGTCTCAAAGATGTGGTAGGCGGCGTGTGGCTGGGGGTAGCCGTTGTTGTTGTTGCCGCTATTACCATCATTACCGGCTCCCTAGCCGGTGGTGAAATCCACCGGTGGGGGAGGCGGGAGACGGGGCTGGTTGCCCTGGTCCTTTAGCTGGCGAGTCCAGCTGCAGTTCCGGGTGGTGTGCGTAGCCGGTTTGAAGGGACCGCTATGCCACTTGCATGGGCCGTCAATCATCTGGTCGAAGGTGAGCCGGGGCTTCTGCCTTCTTGCGTTGTTAGCCGGTGCGTCGGGCGCACCCTCTACGGCATTGACCTGCCGCACGTGGTAGCGAGGCTTCTGTTGCCTGTCCTGGCGGTCCCCGTGGGACCGGTTGTCGTTGCCGTGGCGTCTGGAGGATCCGGCTTCACCAGCCGGATTGCTCGGACGGTCGCGAGCCGGCTCCGTGGGAGTCGGACGGCCTTCCGTGTTTACTCGGAGGGGCTTCTTCATGGCGGCATCTACCGTGGCGTACTGGTGGGCAACTATCATGAGCTCCGCCATGGTTTTCGGCTCGTCACACAGTAGCCGGTGGCGAAGCATGGTGCCCTCTCGGCATCCTTCGATGAAGAAACCAATGGCCTGGCTCTCCAGGATGCCCTCGCAAGTGTTGTGGAGCTCCGTCCACTTGTCGAGGTACTCGCGGTCGGTCTCGTGGTCGCCCTGGACGCACAAGGCCAGGTCGCGCGGGCGCCCTGGGCGCTCGTACGTGCCGTTGAAGTTGCGGACGAAAACCTTCTCGAAATCAGGCCAGGCGTTGATGCTGTTGGGCGTGAGGCTATTGAGCCAGGTCCTTGCCGACCCGGTTAGCATGAGAGGGACGTAACGCATGGCTGTGCGCTTATTCCCGTGGGCGATGCCGACTGCCGTGGCATAGTCGGTCAACCAGTCTTCCGGCTTCATCTTTCTTGTCGTGCCAGGGGTGTCCCTAGGCAGGGAGAATTTATCCGGAAATGGCTCGTTCCGGATGCGGAGTCCGAAACAAACCGGTCCGGTAGAATCTTCCTCCTCCGTGACGCGCGCTTGAGCGAGCAGCTCGATGCGGTCCCGGGCATCCGGACAATCCGGGTTGGGCGCGCCCACCCGGCCCGAGAGGCGGGAACCGGCTGGTCTGGGTTCTTCGGCTGGCGGGGGTGGAGGTGGCGGGTTGCTGTTGACCGTCTGCTCCTCGCGCGGCTGGCCCCTGTTGCCGGAGCTGCGACGCCTGCTGCGGGCCCTAGCCGGCTGAGGGGAGGACGCCTGCTGCGTGTCACGTGGTACGCCCCTGCTGTTGGCGGGTAGCCTGCTTCCTCTGGAGTATCTAAGGTCCTCCTGCGTCTGTCGGTTGGCCCCGGCCTGCTCGTCCGCGACGCGGAGGAGCTCCTGGACGCGAGCGTGCTGGTGGGCCCGCTCCTCGCCCTCCATGCTGGGTAGTTCTTCTGCTGAGGCTCGCGCCGCGCGCAAGTTCTTTATGGGCGTGCTGTAGGTGGGCCGTGTAGGGGCAGGTGCGGGATCCGGTTCTCCGTCCTTCTCTATCCTGCCGCCTAGCTCACCGCCTCGACGTCGTACCTGGCCGCGCCGGCTCGGCTCCACGGTAGCCAGGGTGAGGCCGTGCGCGCGGTCATACTCGCGCCTGGCGATCTCCAGCTGCTTGTGGGCTGCTGCCAGCTCCATGGCCTCCTGGAGGAGGATCTGTCTCTCCATTGTGAAGTTGCCCACCTTCTCCTCCGGGTTGTCCCCGAGGGTAACCGACGTCAGGAGCCGATCAATGGCATCCTCTACCGGGTTCCGAGGCTGCGAAGGAGCGGAAGTTCCGACCTCGTCCACGCCTTGGTCCCGCGGCCGGCGGGGCTGCGAGCTGGATCCGACCATCATGACCTCCACGCCGCAAGGTGCGGCGGAGGTGGCGCCGCTTGAGCATGGCGGCCCCACGATAGAGACGATTTCCCTAGGGAAACACTCCGGGACGGTGGCGACGTAGACGGGGAGATCGCCGAATAGCAGAACGGTGCCGTTTGCCAGGAAGGAAGTTCCGGCAAAGCAGGAGGCGTTGTTGATGACGCAGTCGAACTTGCCAAGCGTGAGCACCAGGCCGGAGGCCACGCACTCACCGGCTAAAGTGCGGGGTCCCGTGCGGAATGTGACTCCGGTCGAAGCCATGGGCCCCACGGTGGGCTCCAACTGTCGTTGTATTCGGAACGGCAGTACCTAAAAAGGTTAGATAGAGGTGTGGGGACTAGCAGGAAAGCTATCGACGGCGTCCGCAGGCGAGGTTGGATACGAGCGAGCGTAGCGGGATGCAAGAAGGACCCAGGTTCAGGGCCCTCGTGGTGAGGTAAAGCCCCTACTCCTGCCTGATCTGACTAGGTGAAATACACGAGCTACAAGTGCTCCTTGAGCTGTATCCTTTAGATACTGCCTTAAATGAACTGAGACCAACCCCTTTCTACTGAGGCCCTCCCTCTCCTTATATAGGAACAGAGGCAAGGGTCTCACTGGCTAGTCCGGCTAGCGGGCCCCACAGGCGGGTCCCAGCCGGCTAGTCATCTACAGTACCCGGCATGGTATATCACATTGGTGTATGAGCGGTATGGCTGTCGTAGGCACAGTGGGGCGCCCGTCGTCAAGACAGCCATCGTTCCCCGTCGCCAAGTCTTCTGTATGGGCGGGTGGCTGCCCGTCTTGTCGTCGTACAGGGCGTACCGTGCACTGATACGCACGTCGTCCTGTCCCTCTAATTGGATCCGGCTACGTAGTTGTATCCGTCTTCCTCTCCAGGGTCCGGCTACTGGGTGATAGCCGGTCCCTCCTACCCTGTCCGGCTGCATCTGGTCAGCCGGCCGAGACCGACTGTCCTGTTTCTTACTCGGGTGGGGTATCCGGGGATCATCCCCCTGACAGGTCAAAAACAAAAACTGGGTTAGGCGCCGGAGTTGTGCTTACCTCTCCAAAGAATGACCAGTTGAAGTATGTGCTACAGATCCATTTCGCAGCATCGAACAATGTCGCTGAATATGAAGCACTTGTGCATGGGCTCAAAGTGGCAAAAGAAATTGGGATACGTCGGATCCAATGCTTTGGCGACTCGGATTTGGTAGTTCAGCAAGTGTCGGGGCTGTGGGACACTCTTGATCCAAACATGGCATTATACAGATTCCATGTACAGAAAATATCTGGTTACTTTGAGGGATGCGAATTTCGCCATGTACCCCGGGTGGAAAATGAGGCTGCCGACGTATTGTCGAAGCTCGGATCAACCCGACAAGCAATTCCACTGGGTGTAGCATTAGAACACCTCAGAAAACCATCTATCAGACCGTCCCCAGAAACCGACTCAATTTACGTCCCGGAGGATCCGGAGTCTGGAGCTGTGCCCATGGACATGGACATGGGAGGTGGTGCGCGAAACCCGGGGACTGCCTCAGCAAACCCGGGGACTGCTTTGCAAGACCCGAGGACTGCTCAGCGTGTTCCGGTTGAAGTTATGCCGGTGGATCAGATGGAAATTGATGAGGATGTGTTCCCTGTACGAGCAATACCAGCTTGGGCACTACCTATATTTCAATTCCTGAAAGATGGAACTTTACCCACTGAGGAGGTGCTATCCAGGCAAACTCAGAGGAGAGAAAAGGCATACACAATCATCAATTCCGAGCTATACAAAAGGAGTGTGACCAATGTCCTCCGAGATATACATCAAGGGGAGTGCGGGCATCATGCCTTGTCCCGAGCCTTGGTGCCAAAAGCTTTCCGGCATGGATTCTACTGGCCAAGTGCCTTAGAACAAGCAGAGGATTTGGTAAGAAAATGCAATGGTTATCAGAGGTATGCTACCAAGACACATATGCCAATGTCGGAACTCAAGACCATACTAATCACTTGGCCATTTGCCGTATGGTTTTTGGACATGGTTGGCCCGTTCAAACCAGCAAGGGGAAATATGACTCACATTTTGGTCATGGTAGATAAGTTTACAAAGTGGATTGAAGTAAAGCCAATAAGAAAATGTGATGGAGCTACGGCCGTGACATTTCTCAAAGACATCATCTTGAGATACGGTTATCCTCACAGTATCATAACTGATAATGGCACAAATTTTGCTGAAGGAGCATTTGCGCGATTCTGCCGAGATAAAAAGATCCAGCTGGACGTTACCTCGGTAGCCCATCCTGCATCAAACGGACAAGTGGAAAGATCCAACGGATTAGTACTGTCCGGGATAAAACCCCGGCTCATTGAGCCGCTGCAAAGTTCAGCGGGGTCCTGGATAGAAGAACTACCAGCGGTATTGTGGAGTTTAAGAACAACTCTGAATCGATCAACAGGTTATACGCCATTTTTTCTGGTATATGGGGCAGAAGCTGTATTACCAGCCGACATAGAGCATGACTCGCCTAGGGTCACCCAATACACAGAAGCCGAAGTGCAGGAAGCCCGGCAAAATGATGTTGATCTGCTGGAAGAAGCGAGAGAATTGGCATTGTCCAAATCCGCCATATATCAGCAAAATCTCCGACGCTATCATAGCCGGAAAGTAAACCCCCGAGTCTTCCGAGAAGGTGATCTGGTACTCCGGCTGGTACACCGTACTGCTGGCATGCATAATTTATCCTCCCATGGGAAGGGCCATTCATTGTGAGCAAAGCATTGCACAATGATTCTTACTATCTAATCGATGCAAAACCACATGAAAAGAACAAGGCGGACAGGTCCGGCGAGGAATCTAAGCGTCCATGGAATGTAGCTCTACTTCGTCCTTTCTACACTTAGCAGAGAAGTGTATTCCGAGTCTCTCATATGTCGGTATGTATGCCGGCAATGAGCTTATCAATGAAATGTTGGCACCTCGAGCAGTAACTCGGGGACTGCCTTAATAATGATTATTGTCTTCTGTATTTATTTTTTATACGTCGGCTGGCGTAAGTTGTTCTACTTAGGTCGGATTAGTAATGTGTGAGCACCAAAAACCCAACTCTTCGACTTGTTGCTGTCCAACGAGAATTGGCTTCATGGCAAGCAACAGAACAAGTTTGGAATTGCGTAGCACATGAAAAACGACTAAGGAAAAGAACTTAATCGAGCCGACGTTTGTTTTTCGGACTAACCTGGTGTTTACTTTCGAATTATTATGCTGAATTATTTTGAGCGAAGCCTAAAGTTTCCAAGTATTGTTAAGACAATTTTTGAAGCTCGGATTCGTAAGTCGTAAAACCGAATCAAGGTAGACACGAGCCGAGCCAAAAGATTGGAGGAACAAGAAAATGAAACTCGGGGACTACGCCCAAGTTAATCCGGCATAAAAACTTAGTAGCAAAATATCACTTGTGTACTGGATACAATTCCACCCAGCATACCGGGGATCTGATAAACTTTAAAGTTTTTTCACTCAAGGAGCAGCAGGAGGAGGAAGTTCGGCGTCATCTTCGCTGTCTTCGATGTCCGAGGCATCGTCCTCCTCATCCTCATCGAGCCATCTTCAACGTTCTCATCGTTTTCATCATCCCGCGCCACCAAGGAAGCTTGGACCCTCATTCCATTCATGAATGGGAGCATATTCGATGAGGCTATGAAACAAGCCTTCTGCCGAAGCTACCCACTCGGTCCTTTGGTCCATTTGGATCTGGTGCGCATGCACGCTAGGAGGTTGAGGTCGATCTTCTCGTACCACGTAAGCACGTAGTGGAGAACGGTCTCAACTCTAGCGCGTCCAGCGGATTCCCTCCAAAGGTCGAGCTGGGTCTCGCATTCCATCAACTTATCGACAAGAACTGCGGTTCCCTCCGGAGTGTCTTCTGTAGGCCAAAAAGTGTTGAAGATTCATATTGCAACGTCAAGGATGTCCTTGCCATAGTTCTTCATGATTTCCACGCGAGAAGACAAGCTGAACAACAGGTCCTCCATGTCATAGGGAATCTCTTCAGCGTTAGGAGCAACGGGGGTACCCCTCTTTCGGCGGAAATTAGCAACAACGGTGCTCGCAATGGCATTGCCCTCTAGAAATTTGCCTGAAAACAAGACAAGAGAAGCGGGTAAAGAAAAGACATGTGAAGTAACCCGGAGAAATATGCCGGATGAGGGAAAGGACCTTACGTGAAATATGGCTGTGGATCTAGGTCAACTCCTTGGTACAGTCATCACGCCTTTTGCGAAGCTGCACAAGTTCAGTGTTCACCGACTCAAATTTGATGTCGGCCTCCTGGAGAAGTTCTCGGTCCTTGGCAATCTGGAGATTGAGGCGCTCACGCTCTTCCGTATAGTCCTGGCCAGCTTTTTGCAATTCGGATTGGTGTTGCGCTTTCAACTTCTTCATATCCGCCTTGAGCTTGGCAATTTCGTCATCCTTGGTTCAGAGGAGGGAAAGCTCGTCATCTTTCTTTTTGAGATCGGCCTGATGCTGCCCTGCTTGTTCAAGAAAATGCAGCAACATATCAGGCAGGAGCACACTATCTTCTAGCGATGCTGAAATAGTTTGTTAACCCGGCAAGCCGACGTATGAATGTTCGCCGAGCCAAGGAGAAAAGGAGATAGAAAGCATAGCAAGGTCGCACAAAAATAACTTACCCTTGATCTGGTCAAGATTCTTCCTCATGAGGATATTCTCAGCTTCCACCCCATCTGCGAAAACCGAATGATGGGTTAGTTCGGCAAAAAAAGAGGAAGAAAGCACGGAGAAATGTCAAGAAGAGAACTTACCCCTTTTCTCGTGTTCAGCGAGAAGGGCATTATGCTTTGCGCGCAGCATCTTGTGAGTGTCCAGGAGACGCTGAAACTCAGCGCTCCGGCGGTTGGTGGTCACCTGAAAAGAGTACAGAAATATAGCTTAGTCTTGTGCGTATTCGAAGTGTACAAAATCTGGGCCAAGTGGAACTTAACCCGGCTCTAGGTGTGTGCATATTCAAAGTGTACAAAATCCGGGCCAAGTGGAACTTAACCTGGCTCTAGGTGTGTGCATATTCGAAGCGTACAAAATCTGGGCCAAGTGGAACTTAACCCGGCTCTAGGTGTGTGCATATTTGAAATGTACAAAATCCGGGCCAAGTGGAACTTAACCCGACTCTAGGTGTGTGCATATTCGAAGTGTACAAAATCCGGGCCAAGTGGAACTTAACCCGGCTCTAGGTGTGTGCATATTCGAAGTGTACAAAATCCGGGCCAAGTGGAACTTAACCCGGCTCTAGGTGTGTGCATATTTGAAGTTATCAAGGAGCTATGTTAGTTATCTAAGGAGCATCCGGCCGAGTAACAAGTTACTCCCCCGGAGGCTCGGGGACTAATGGTTATATCACTAATATATACAACATGCTAAGGAAAAGGTGAAGTAACGTACCTCCATCATCCAACCCGCAAGGTTAATTGCCTTAGCGGCTGTGTTCATTTGAGAAGAAAATTCGGCAGGACCGAACTTCTCCGGGAGATCGTCGTTGTGGATGAACTCCGACTTGTTCTAGTTGTTCACGAACTCGATCAAGGTCAGAGGGTATCATTCGCCGCTGAGCATGTGGGGCACCACTAGGCCCTTGGCATGTGCTTCCCTCCTCTCAACCTGGGCAAGAGCAGGGCTGGTGTGCAAAACGAGTTGCGCATCAGCTGGGTCGGCAGGGACGTCCTTCGGTGGTGGAGTTTTCTTCGAAAGCATGGACGCGAGTGTGCGCTGTCCAGCCTCGATGGACGTTGCCCTGGTGGCGTCAGGGGCCTTCTTGCCCTTAGGTTGCTGCTGAGAAGTGGAAGTTGTTGCAGCAGATTTACCCTTGGGAGCTGCCTTGGTGCTTTATCACCAAGACTGAGAAGACTCGGATGAGGCGGAGGGGCTTGGTGCTGCTGTTGTTGCTTTTGCTGCTGGTGCTTGAGTTGGTGCTGGTACTGGTGCCGGTTTCTTCTTCGGTGGAGGTGCTGAGGTAACCTCGGTGGTAGCTGGTTGCGGCGGAGTCGAAGTAGTGGTGGCCGCTGTCTCGGCTGAGCCAGTCTCCCCCGCTCCAAGGTTGCCCTCCTCTTGACGAGGTGGGCTAGAACCCGGAGCAGCCGCTAAACCCTCCGGGATTGGACTCAGCGGGCGTGAATCGTCGCCACGAGGGGGAGAAGGGCTGTGTCGGAGCGGGGAGGCAATGCCGGATCCACTCTATGGGACCTCCACCGCGGCCCTGCCGAATCAAACAGTGTCGGATGAGAAACTATAACAATAGAAGAACAAGTAAATGGCAGAGGGAAAAGCGGCTTACTCATCCGAGGTCAGGGGCTCCTTGGGCTTCCGAGCCCTTCGTGCTGGGGCCTTGGTAGCAGGCTTGGAGGCAGTTTTGTCCCTGGACTTCTTTTGCCTTTTGCCTGGCTGAGAAGGTCCGGAGGAAGAAGTTGATGCGGCTCGCCTTTTCTTCTTCGGCGCAACCAGAACAGGATCACCCACGGTAAGGGGAGGGTCCTCATGGATCTGCCCACTGGGGTTAGGTGATGCCGGAAAAGCATAAGAAAGGGGGACAGCGTCAAATGCTTCCATCACCTCAACATCCGAGTCATCTTCATCGTCGGGCCAATCTCTAATGGAAGAGAGTTTACCGGTGGGTCGCTTGGTCGTGTCAGCCATTGGAAGGAACATCTCCTGATCCGGTTCCTCCTTGTCAGAGGTATCCCTTTCAGGCGCCCATTTGAGGGAGGGCTCGGTGCCATCCTTGATAGTTTGCTAAAGGAATTGCTAAGGGAAAGAGAAAACAACATAGTTAAGTATACAACAACGACCGACATATAATTTAATTCGGAGAAAGTTTGCGGCACGAAGCTTACCACGGGAGGAAGCCTATCTCGAGAATAGTGTTCAAATCCCCACGTCCACTCAGAGGAGAAGTCCTTGTGGGTGGTGAAGAGGGCCTTGACCCGGCGGTAGATTTCTGTGTTGCTAAACTCGAAAGACGAGGTCCGGTTGGGGTCGCGGCCCCTGCTCATGTGACAGACTTTGTGTGTGCGCTTCTAGAGAGGGGAGATCCGGTTGCGCACGAATGTAATCATGGCGTCCTCGTTGCGCAATCCGAGGTCCTTCAACTCCTGGAACCTCTTGTTGACCTGGTTCGCCAGGATGGTGGGCTTCTTCGGGACCATGTCCCATAGCTCCCGATTGGGAGGACCCGGAGCATAAGGGCGCAACCGGATCATATCCTCAGTAGTGTCATTCCGGACATAGAAGAAAGTCCGGACCCATCCCTTGCAAGAGTCCAGCCTAGTGACTCGGGGGAAGACGGATAGCCTCCGAGGAGAAATTGACGCGGCACCGAACTACGTGAGCTGCTTGTCCTCCGGGTCAAGCTGGATGTTCGGGATCATGTTCCGGCGAAGGCCAAAGAACCAGATCCAGAGCTCCTTCGTGGGCCATAGTCCGGCGTAACCTTCAATGGTGGAGGCGAAGGCAGAGAGAGCTTTGATGACGTTGGCTGGAAGGTGGTGCGGCTGGAGTTCCTATGTGTTTAACCAGTCGTGGAAAAAGTCGCTCACTGGCAGACCAAATCTGCGTTGAAAATGAGATAGGAACACCACATACTCACCCGGATTGGGTGAGGGGGCAAGCTCGGAGGAAGCGAGGCGTGCGGTGACGCCCTCCGGGATGCGCCTAGTGCGGTAGAGCCAATCCAGATCATCCTGGTAGACCCAGGAGCCTGCCCATGCACCACGGTCAGCGCTCGCAGCATCTTCCTCCATCTCCTGCTAGGCGACGGCGAGCTCCTCCTCAGTCATCTCGAGTTCACTGCCCTCACTGGCGCTAGCGGCGGTGGGTGGCAGTGGCCTAGACTAGCAGCTACCCGTGGCAGAAGAGATGCGTGGAGGCGGCAGCGACACTGGTGAGTGTGGAGGAAGTGCGGCGGCGGTGCTGCTACTCAGGCGCGGTGGCGGCGGCGCTATCACGCAGGAAGAAGAAGAAGAAGTAGAGGCAGAGGGGCGCGGAAGTGGCGAAAAGACCCAAGGGGTGCGCCCCTCCCCTATTTAACCACTCCCTCGAGGGGCAAGTGGGATCGTGTTATGCGGGTGTGCCACACGGTGTGGCCATGTATAACCCGGATTGACCAATCAGCAATGAGGCACACGGAGGACCACAGGGTGTAGCGGATCCCATGAGGAGACGAAGTGATACAGTTAACAAGGAGGCAGGCGTGACGTAACATGCGCACAGTAACTCCTGACAATAACTGCGGCGGTTGCTGTTGCTGGCCCTTAAAATGAGGCGAACTAATGATTAGCCTCCACGTGGGAAAGCGTACGAGAGAAGGAAGAATGACCCGGATGAGAATGTGGTAACCCGGCCAGCAAGTGAAAACTTGGAATGTGCCAAGGGAAAGTAAACCCATGGAATCCGAGATAAGGAGGTAACTCGGAAAAGGAACTCAAAAGCTCAGTGAAATTGAACCTGCTGTGGCCTTAGCGGCTAAGGCAGCTAAGACCGCACCAGCTTCGGGGACTAATGTTGGGGGGATACCCCCGGGTAGGGTCACACCGGGGTATAATGGCCGAGTTAGCCGAGGTTCGGCAAGGTCAAAGCGAATGCTGGCTGAGTCACCTCAAGGCAGGCCGAATCTCGGGGTAACCCGGACTAGGGGATGTCCACCTAACTGGGTCTCAACTGACTTAAGCTGTAAGTCGGATGGATGAATCTAACTTGTATGCAGTAAAAGGATTGGCCGGATCTACTATGTACGATCCGGGTCATATCAAGCTTGTAGGAGAAGGAAGGTATCTCGCTGGTCAAAGGTGACCCCTGTACGTGGAGCATGATCGAAGCGGACAGAGCCAGGACCACCGAGGCGTGGCCGACAGAGGTGACGATGCCAATGTCGGTGTGGCAGGCGCCCTTGAGGCTCACGTAGCCCTTTGCATGGGTGTGTGGAGGAAAAGTGACCCGGTCGGCTTACTATTTTGGGAAGAGGCATATTCTCTGGAATATGCCTCCACGTATGCCCTAATTGGAGACCTAGCCACCCCTATATAAGGAGGGCTAGGGCCTCTGTAGAAAGGGTTGATTTTTATAGAGTTAGTCTTTAGAGGTTATGTTCTTCTAGCAAGTGACTGAGAGCTAGCTAGTGGTGAGAGTAAGAGAGTTCTTTCTTCCTCCTCTCTCCAATACAGCTCGAGGAGCCTTTGTAAACCTTGGAAGTGAATTGAATATGAAGCTACTGTGTGTGGAATCACCACACTATCCCTCCCTGGATTCCCCTAGTGCATTTAGTCCCCACCTTTAGCCTATCCATGGCATCTGCCATGACACCACCACGACAAACGGCGCCAGAAAATAGTCTTGATGACCCACAAGTATAGGGGGTGTATCGCAGTATTTTCGATAAGTAAGAGTGTCGAACCCAACGAGGAAGCGAAGGTCTTTGGCTAGTGGTATGGATCAGAAATCTCTGCAAATACTTAGCAAAGCGGATTTTTAGGGGTTTTTGATAAAGCAAGTAAACAAAATGCGAGTAAATAAAAAGGCGGACGAATAAATGCAGCAAGTGGCCCAATCCTTTGCAGCAAAGGACAAGCCGGTTGTATTACTTAAGATGACCAAACGTTCTCGAGGACACATGGGAAGACTGTCAAGTGCTTTCGCTTCATATAGTTGATTAATCTTCTTTAGCTTTCTAAGTGTTGTGTGGGTGAACCTGTGCTAATGTACCGACCTTCCTAGGACTAATATATACTTGTGATTATACCCCTTGCAAACATCCGAAAGTACAAGAAAGTAATTAAGGTAGAAACCTAACCACAGCTTTAAACTCTAAGACCCTTACGTCCCTTGTGCAATGATTTCCTAACGGGGGTTCAGGTTTTACATCACTTGACAACCCCTACGATTAGTAGCCAAATACACAATGCATTCCCCTAGGCCCATATAGGTGAAGTGTCATGTAGTCGACGTTCACATGACACCACTAGAAGAAGTACACCACAACTTAAATATCAAACTATTGAATCTTTCTCAACACAACTCCACTACTAACAACATGACTTCTCCCATGTCCTCAAGAACAAAACGAACTACTCACAAGACATCATATGGATCATGATCAGAGATGGAATAATTATGTATAACAATCTGAACATAAACAATAATTCAATGGTCCACTCAATAGCATCAACTACAAAGAGTAATCAACACCGGGAAAGTTTCCCCTATGAACTATGCAAGATTCAACCCAATTGTTATAGCAATATGGAGATGGTGATGAGGGTTTTGATGGTGATGATGGTGGTGATGATGATGATGATCCCGATGAAGTCTAGCTTGCTGGTGGTGTTGATGGCGACGATCTTCCCTCTCCGGGAAGGAATTCCCCCGGCAGAAATCTCTGGGAGATATTCTCTCTCGGTGTTTTACGCCTTGAGAGGCGGAATCTTTTTGTGGTTGCTCCCCGAGTCTTAGGGTTTCGGGAGGATAATATACGCCAGAGGGGAGTGCCAGGGGTGGACCAGGGTGGCCACACCACCTGGTGGCATGACCCAGGGTGGCCCGTGCCAGGGGGTGGTGTGGGCCCCCTATGGCCCATCTCCAGCCCCCCTTCTGGTTTCCTTCGTCTTCTGGAAAAATAGGATTTTCCGTATATTTTCCCAGATTTTGTGATCTTTGCGAATTTTGCCTCCAAATAACACCTTTTCCATCAGAATCCTGACTGTAGTGGTCCATGCTCCAAAAGTCATCAACCATGCAAAAACAGATGAAATAACATAAGTATCACCTCTCAATACGAAATATATCAATGAATAACAGTGAATTATGACATAGAATAGTGATGCAAAATGGACGTATCACCATGACATACAAAATCGCAGTTGAATGCCTTATGGTTAAACCTGACTACAAAAAAATTATTTAGGAAGATACGGGTAACAAGTCTAGTACTTGTAAGTTACTACAAAAGTAGCACCAATAGAAAATACAATTAACTGCTACATATTTATCTTACCCAACTCCAAGGAGATATCGTTACCTCGGTCACGATGGCGTTTAGGCATCCTGCAAATCCTGGGTGGTGACATCGAGGTTGTCGAGGGTGTTGCGGTTGCGGTGATTGTGGGCGAAGGTGAAGCAGAATAGGGGTTCCTCCGAGCGCTGGACAACAACGGTGAAGAAGCATATTCCTGGTGGTGGGAATGTGTTCGATGCGCTAGAAGAGTGAGTCGATGAAGCAGATCTGGTGCAGTGCACGGTGACAACGGTGAATCAGATCTAAAGTGGTGAAGGTAGATCTAGGGTTTTCCACAGGGCTTGTGCAACTGGGGGCTAGGATTGTGTGTGGGTGTGGGTGCGGGGGGTCGCTGGTAGGGGACTGGAGTATAGAGGTACTGAACGGGGAAATTGCGATTGAGCCCCAACGAACCGACTTCACTAGGGGTAGAAGGGGGATTCCAAGATGTTTGAAACATTGGATAGCGGGAGATTTTCCTGCTCGACTAAATTCAGATTTATGTATAGTCCAAGTAGTAGTAAATTGGTAAGCCCTACTCCCTGGAATCAAAGGCCGACAGGCACATCGGTGATCATTCATGGACCATACTGCCTCAGTTTAGAAATTAAGGGCCCATTTGGCCATTTGGCATCTAAATATTGATCATCCATGGCCTAGATTGGCTCGATTCAGATATTAAGGCCAAGTTTGACATCAAAGTATTTTTAAATTATTTAGAAAACATTTTGATTTCTCAATAAACTGAACTATTGAATACCTTTTAGTGTTTTGTTCCAAAAAATAATAGGGGTTTAAACTGAAGTATTCTCCAAAACTATGTTTTTTAAAATAATTGAGAAAGAGGTCAGACCCCTTCTTGAAGAAACTAAGAAGAGAGAAAACTGAAGTATTACTTTGGTAGGCACTAAAGTACTATGGCATTGATATATTTCCGTATTATATCTATTAATGAACGATGATGCGCATGAAGATGTTGTCACCAAGACAGGTAGTGAGCACGAAAATTATGATTAAAGCCCCAACCAACTCGAGTGAATTTGTTTATCTATAGTCCAACTAATAATAGCAGAATGTTAGGCATGTGGTATGGGCAATCGAGTGTAATAATAAAGCGCCTTGAGCTTTAAAAAATAGACTGCCCTTTATTGATAACTTTTCAATCACTATGGTTGGGAGTGTTCATACTTCTATTCTAAACAAAAATATGGGAACCCACTATTTCGCTAAAGTGAATAATCTAGAGCCTGAGGGACAACATCAAACCACTCTTAAGGTAAGTAGCAATGGTGTTTTCATCAAAAAAATGTGAAAGTTGCTAGGCACCACAAGTACTTTGTTCTCACAACTCTTATTGTCCCTACGTGCTAAGGATGACAATTTTACCCACGAGTGCCTGCAGGTACTGTACCCGTGTTGGTAGGGTATGGGCACAATTTTATACCCATGGGTAATACCCATACCCTAACCTGTTGGTACGGGCACAAGTAGATAGACCCATACCCTACCCATTTAAACTGACATAGTAGTAAAACTTACCTGTAGAGTTACAACCTATGGGGCCAAGCAACCTAGGGAAGAGTATGATACTGTGACTTCTAAACTTCGATATTTTTCATGGGTATGGGCATGGGTAAAGTTTTATACCCATGAGTATGGGTATGGGTAAAATTTTCTACCCATTGACTAAACGGGAGTGGGTATGATATTGCTCTACCCTACTCATACCCTACCCATTCCCAGCCTTACTTCGCGCTCATTCATTAATGCGGACACGTTTTCCTTCAGGTTTTTCGAAAGTTGTTCGGTCATGCACACATACCATATTCTATGAAGTACAGTAGTACAACATACATAGACCTCAATTGATTATTCGAGCTAATCACTATTGTTCTTATTTAAAAAGAAAAATTATTAGGCTTTGGAGCATGTCCAACAACCTTTTTGTATTGAATTGCTAAAATCTGACTCTAGGAAGAGGCGAAGGTTTATCAATGGAACACAATTTCCAATTTCCTAGCCTTCCTATAAGCATTCATTAGTGTTTGCCCTTCCTAGGAAAAATCATGTCTACTCTCTCTGTTCTGAAATATAAGACATTTTAGCTTTGTGAAATAAATGTACCTAGACGCCTTTTAGTGTAAGGTTACTCCGAACCTCTACGAAGCTATACACTAAATGACGTCTAGATACATTCGATTCACAAAGCTAAAATGTCTTATATTTATAAATGGAGGGAGTACATGACAATGACGTGTGGAGTCAACCACTCGGCCACCCAATAAATAAATCCCCTTTATCGATAAATTTTGAATCACTATGGCTGGGAGTGCTCAACCTTATGTTTAAAAGAAAAGTTTGGGAACCCACTATTCCGCTAACGTGAATAATATAGTGTGCTTGAGCAATGACATCAAAGCCACCCATGAGGTAAGCTCATTAAAAAACAAGAATAAATGTGGGGTTGCTAGGCCCCACAAGTAATCTGTCCTCACAACTCTTATTGTCCATTCACGCTCATTGATACATGCAGCCTTGTTTTTCCTTGAGATTATCCGAAAGTTGTTTCGTCATGCACATATAGCATCATCGCCAATGTTTTCGAATTATCTCTACTACTATAATGGAGCAGTTTTGAATTGGATCCATAGCACCAATCCTGACTGTTGGGCTGTTAGATCCAATGGTTCAGAGCAGCTGGATTCGTGTTTAAGGAGTAGTACCTAGAGAAAACTCCACCATGTTCTAGAACCATCATGTCACCCCCTCCCCGCAAAAAAAAGTTCATAGCATAGTAGGTTGTATTTTCAATATGTGTAGATAGTTATCATTAATATACTTAATGTATGCTTTTTTCTCTAACAAGACTATTGGTTAATAACAACTTAATGTTCATTAAATCACACTTCATACAGTATATACGAGTGTGGCATGTGCCTTTTACTAGTAGGAAGTAGCATGTGACTTCTTGCAAATCTTGCCACTATATAATGTACGAGTAACTTTGAACAATGAAAATTGAATCAAGACTAGCAAATCCCAACAATGTTAACTCTTAGATCTGTTTTCCATTCTAGCACATAGAAGATTCTATCGATAGTCCTTAGCACAATGAACGCTATGCAAAAACCACAAAGAATCTAATGACATGTTATACATTTAATTATCTTAGCATACCCAGTATATAGTGTACGAATAACTTTGAACTTTAAACGTTGGATGAAGATTGGAAATCCCAACATTGCTTACCGATGGATTTTCCTTCCACTCTAACATTTAGAAGATTCTCTTGATATAGTCTTTAGCACAATGAACGTTATGCATAAACCTCAAAACACACTTTCCATCATTATAGAATCTATATATCATTTATCTAGAGCATGTCATGAATTATGTACCTACTAATAGGTTGATTTCTAAATGATAAAACTTACAAGAACCAAAAATACACCAGATACTTTATGGATGTGGCTCAAAATTAGAATTATTTTTTGATCTTTACCTTTTATTAATTTAGATGAAAATTATATTCTAGTACTATATTATATAATTAACTATGAAAAGTTTCCCAAAAAAACTAAGAAACATTCAATGACTGGTTATGTATTATGTGCAAGGATTATAGAAAATGTCTGTATTTTGCGCAGAAAAGGTCTATGGTTTTTGTTATGTGCAAAACCCTCCCCAACATGTGGTGGTACTTGCAATATCCTTGATGTTGATGCTCTTGGGGTGAACCGTTCGATCTTGTTTCAACGATGGAAGGGAACTTTTGTAAAAAACAATGGAAGGGAGTATAAAAAACGATGGAAGGGAACTGCCAGGCTGCTCCTATGGCACGTGGCAACTCTTAGATGTCCCGAGCAAGCCTTTTTAAGGGGCCATCAACAATTACCACCTCTCCCATCCAGGCACGACGAACACATCAAAGAACTCTCTCTGTCTCTCCCTGTCCCTTTAGGCCGGCCAAGCCACCACACACACAAAAATGCCACGCAGCTGCTCCGATCATTGCACCTCCATTGACGAGTCCAA
This sequence comes from Avena insularis, assembly GCA_023614405.1. Taxonomy (NCBI): domain Eukaryota; kingdom Viridiplantae; phylum Streptophyta; class Magnoliopsida; order Poales; family Poaceae; genus Avena; species Avena insularis. The sequence continues at coordinate 73,262,883 of CM042688.1, read as the reverse complement.
CGCATGAGCGAACGGGGATATTAGTCCCTACCATGGTGATAGCGGGGAGTCTGTTGACAGGTCATACTATTCTGACATACAGGAAGGTAATTTTTCTGATGAGGACCCTGCTTACCGTCATATGATGGAGGGGACGCCGCCGGCAGAGAGCAAAGAGGAGGAGGAGGAAGAGGAGGAGGAGGGGAAGGAGGATCCTTGGTCTTTCATCTATGAAGGAGACGTCGTCTTCAATAAGAGTTCACTCTATCCATCCCCCATCAGCAAGAAGAAGAGGGAGCACGAGCAGGAGGATGAGGGGTCGGAAGATTTATGGCCATTTCTCGACTTCGTCTCCAAGAAGAGTGCACTCGGTCCCACCTTCATCCGCAATGAGAATAGGAAGGAGAAGCAGGTGGGAGGCTTGAAGAAGAAGAAGACGGCGAGAGATGGGGGATGCCACGGGAAGGGGAAGCACGAAGGTGACAGGAGGATCCAGGTCTAAGACGAAGAAGTCTTAGGATTAATTTTGTTTAATTTCACCTCTACTTCCTTTCTGTAATAATGTTCGGAGATTGAATATTAGTATTATCAAGTGAAAATTGGAATGGTGTTTGCGATCTAGTACTAGCATAAGTACTCCATTTGTCATTTCATCTTCCACTACGACGCAATAAAACCTCTTGTATTATCGAGGAAGGTGAAATTACTTCCTCCCATTAATTTCTGCATGCATTCAAGGAAAGAAGGGTGCCAATACAAAGAAACCCACGTTAATTACTCACATGAATTCAGGTAATTAATACTAAAAGGAAGAAGCCTGGGAACCCGCATGTATTCTTTAATTACTAATATCAATCATTATAAGTGAAATACGGATTAGTAGTATATCAAAGTCCATGGATAAAAAATAACCTATGTACAATCCACGTAAATCATCTCCTTGCACGGCATTTTCGGGGCATTGATTTTAAATTATTTAATGTCACATTGATTTGAAAACTCAACTGCGCCCAACGTGCCACGTGCTCTCCCCTGTCCCCTGGCCGTCACTGTGGCACGTCAAAAAGACTGCATCACCTGCAAAATCAAGCAAGCACGAAACATCGGTCTATATACGCAAGAAGAATCCATCAGACATGCAAACATCAGAATCATAGCCCTAGATAGCCTCGGTCCCATCGAGGCTCACCAGCGAGGCAGCTGCGACTACATCAGTATTAAGGTGCACCTCAAGCTTGTGGGTTGCCCACAAGAAATAGAAAATTGATTTTCCCTCTCTCCTCTCTCTTCCATTTTCTGAGTTCATGCCGATTTTCACTAGAAACGTCCTCCGTTTGCACTACAGGTGTCGCATAGTTTTTCTCATGTTTTTTAACATTGGTATCTCCACAATATGTCATTTCATCAAAATTTCGAAAAAAGATTCACGAAACACCTTTTTGGGTGCACAAGGTGTTCTTCTATGTGTTGTAGGCTTGGGACCTAATTGGTCGAGACCTACCTCACATGGATCGTGGCCACCCACTTTAGGATCCTCTATGATCCAACGAGCTTGATATCTCCATGCTATCTACCTTTTTGTTCAAATTTGGCACTAGATCACTAGTTTGACACTACAGCCATAAAAAAAGTTCTTCGAAAAACCCTAGGCTTTTTCTGATGATGTTTTTATAAAAATTTGTGAGGCTTTTGGGGAATCGTTCACTTTGTAATTTGAAATTTGTGAGGCTTTTTATGAGGTTTTTTATAATTTCAAATCCGTGAGTCATTTTGTGATCCTTTTTATAAGCTAAGACTTATGAGATGTTTACAAATACATGATCCCTTTTATAATTTGAATTTTGTGAGGATTTTTTATCCTTTTTATAAGTTGAAATTTGGGAGGATGTTTATAAATATATGACCCTTTTATATTTTGAAAATTGTGAGGCTCTTTGTGTTGCTTTTTATAATTTGAAATTTGTGATGTTGTTTATGAATCTGTTTTGGTTTCTAGAATTGTATTCAAAACATGGTCAAATTTTGAGGCATGCAAATTCTTAGCAAGAAGTTGAATCTTGCCAAACTCTCACTCGTTCTTGATACATTGACTGCCTGGTAGGTCCACTGAACAGATTTTCGTGAGGTTTGAAGTTAATTTCAAAACACGACCAAAATTTCAAAACACGATGAGTCATAGTCTCTTTGATTGTTTTCAAAACACGGTCAAATTTCGAGGCATGTATATTCTTAGCAAGAAGTTGAATCTTGCCAAACAACTCTCACTCGTTCTCGATATATTGACTGCCTGGTGGGTCCACTAAACAGATTATCGCAAAGTGTGAATTTAATTTTGAAACATAGGCAAACTTTCAAAACACGGTGAGTCATAGTCTCTTTGATTATTTTCAAAACACGGTCAAATTTCTAGGCATGCATATTCTTAGCAAGAAGTTGAATCTTTCCAAACTCTCACTGGTTCTCGATACATTAACTGCCTAGTGGTGGGTCCACAGAACAGATTATCACAAGGTGTGAAGTTAATTTCGAAAGACAGCCAAAAATTTCAAAACATGGTGAGTTATAGTCTCTTTGATTGTTTTCAAAACATGGTCAAATTTCGAGGCATGCATATTCTTAGCAAGAAGTTGAATCTTGCCGAACAGCTCTCACTCGTTCTTGATACATTGACTGCCTGGTGGGTCCACTGAACAGATTATCCCAAAGTGTGAAGTTTGTTTCGAAACATAGCCAAAATTTCAAAACATGATGAGTCATAGTCTCTTTGGTTGTTTTCAAAATATGGTAAAATTTCTAGGCATGCATATTCTTAGCAAGAAGTTGAATCTTTCCAAACTATCACTCATCTCGATACATTGACTTCCTAGTAGTGGGTCCACTGAACAGATTTTCGCAAGGTGTGAAGTTAATTTCGAAACACGGGAAAAATTACAAAACACGGTGAGTCGTAGTCTCTTTGATTGTTTTCAAAACACGGTCAAAACTTCTAGGCATGCATATAATTTAGGAAGAAGTTGAATCTTTCCAAACTCTCACTCATTCTCGATACATCATTGACTGTGGCCTGGTGGTGGGTCCACTAAATAGATTATCGCAAGGTGTGAAGTTAATTTCGAAACACAGCCAAAATTTCAAAACACGGTGAGTCGTAGTCTCTTTGATTGTTTCCAAAACATGGTCAAATTTCAAGGCATGCATATTCTTCGCAAGAAGTTAAATCTTGCCAAACAACTCTCACTCGTTCTCGATACATTGACTGCCTGGTGGGTCGACTAAACATGTTATCGCAAGGTGTGAAGTTAATTTTGAAACATAGCCAAAATTTCAAAACACGGTGAGTCATAGTCTCTTTGGTTGTTTCAAAAATATGGGAAAATTTTGGGGCATGCATATTCTTAGCAAGAAGTTGAATCTTGCCAAACAACTCTCACTCGTTCTTGATACATTGACTGCCTGGTGGGTCCACTGAATAGATTATGGCAAGGTGTGAAGTGAATTTCGAAACACAGCCAAAATTTCAGAACACGGTGAGTCATAGTCTCTTTGGTTGTTTTCAAAACACGGTCAAATTTCTAGGCATGCATATTCTTAACAAGAAGTTGAATCTTTCCAAACTCTCACTCGTCTCAATACATTGACTACCTGGTGGTGGGTCCACTGAACAGATTTTCGCAAGGTGTGAAGTTAATTTCGAAACACGGGCTAAATTTGAAAACACGGTGAGTCATAGTGACGAGGGTTTAACTCGTCAATGCGCATTGTTATGGCCTTGGGTTTTGGAGAAGGAGGGAGCACTGGAGGCATCAATCGGCTAGCAAACAAGCACATAGGGACGCAAGGTTTACCCAGGTTCAGGCCTCGTAGAGGTCCCTACTCCTGCTTGTCTGCCCTTGGAATTATCGAGGGAGTCAAAAGTTACAGGGGTGCGCAGATGGAATCTAGCGATGGTTGTGGAAACTAGGGTTTGGATTGTCCTCCTCGCCGCCCCCTCCCAGCCTTTATATAGATAGGCTAGGTCTCGGGTAGTAGGTCGAGTTGGTTACAGATTAGGGTTTGTCCTTTTGAACTTTCTATCTTAAGCTTCTTCTTGCGTTACAAGCAATCGGAGAGTCCGTGGGTCACCCGAATTCTACATTGGGCCTTGACAACATCGTGGGCTTCTGCCGTAGCTGGACCGTATATGCCAAACTCGAGTACCTGTAGGGTATACCCATGTCAGTAGCCTCCCAGTGTCTAGTGGAATCGTAGATTCGACTGGAGAATTTATGAAGTCTTTTGAGTGCATGAATGAGCATTTTTCGAGTGTTCTTTTTGTGTCATAGGGATTGTTGATATACGTGCCTGATTTATCCGATGTATTGGTATCAGTTAACTGCCTTAGGGCAAAACAATGCAATCTACTCAAACTCGAGTCCCCGGACTCGAATTTGGAAAAGTTCTAGCGTAACTCGACCCAGGCCGCAGAGGTCTTACAGGAGTCGAATTCTAGTGTATAAATGTGAGCACTCGACGTGTCCGTCAAGGCATGTTCATCGTACCTGCAGGTACAGATATATTTCTGGTAGTGCGCAGCAGATGCGTTGCCAGGCCTTATTCAGGTCCTATCTTCATGCTGCAAGCGCGACATCCGAAATTTTGTCATCGCGGAGATGATTCGGGTGGCCCAAGAGATGTAATCTCTTTGTAGGGAAAACATGTGGCAGAGTCACCATGGCTTTCGAGTGTGGATGTTATCAACACACAATACGACGTACAAGGGAAAATAATCATAGGGTGTGCGACCAGCGCTCCCTATGGTAGTAGCCCCCCGAGTGCCTATTCGAGTCATAGACTCGAGTGGGGACTAAAACCATTTGCGACTGTTATCGTCTTTTTGTTGCTTGTTTCATTCGAATATGCTTCCAGCGCTCCCTATGGGAGTAACCCGTAGTTCACAATCGAATCGTTGATTCGAGTGATGGGTTTTCGTGGAACTTGTATACCTGCATAAAAATTCTTTCGGGTGCACGGCTAGTGCTCCTATTAGGTGTAGCCCCTAAGAGCTTGGTTGAGTCGAAGACTCGAGCAAGAACTAAAGTAGTCAAAATCTTCTTCTGCTGGAATCGACGACGTCAGTGCTAACGATGTGATGACCTCAGTTACCCGCGTGAGCGGCTTTGATGGGATGTGACAAGCGGAGGGTCCCACTTTCTAACTTTGATTTGACTAGGCTTGCGTAATCTTCTGTTTTAACTACGTCTCCTCGATTTCCGCGCGTAATGGGAGTAGTGGGGGACGATTCGTGGTTCACCTTCGCCACGTGTCGATGGCGATATGCACCACGTGTTTAGTAGGGTTTTTTCTGGCCGTTGGATGACACCTGCGAGGAGGTTAAGTAGCAGCGTAGCTGCTGCAATTTTCCCCATCTCTCTTCTTGCTCGTGCTTCTTTCGCCATTGCTGCTTGTTTTTTCTCCCTTGCGCTCGTCCTCTCCGTGGCACTAGACCAGCTACGCATATTCCCCAGCTACTTCCTTCGTTCCCACCACCATCGAAAGATGGGCAAGAAGAAAGGAGGCGCCGCCGCTGGATCTGCGGCCACCATTGTCGCTGCCAAGAAGAAGGGAGGCACCACCGCCGTGGGCACCAGCGCCGCCAGTGCTAGGAAGAAGAAGGGTGCGGGCACCCGCATCACCAATGGCTCCTGGCGTGCATCTGTCATCAAGTCTTCTGAGCTGCACACTCTTCATCAAGATGGAGCTCTTCCGTCCGCGGAAGATGACTCGCGAGTGACTAGCGACGAGGTAATCCCCCGTACTCCTGTGGGTTTTAGAGTGATGTTCCTTGCGTTCATCATTCGAGGTCTCTCTCTCCCCTACATCCGTTTGTTTGGGGTCTTATCTGCTTCTATGGGCTCCAGCTGCATCAGCTGTCCCCAAATCCGATTCTTCATATCTCTTGTTTCATCACTCTCTACGAGTGTTGGCTCGGAATCGAGCCGCACTTCGGTCTCTTCAAGAAGCTTTTTAAGCTTAAGCGTCAATCAGGGTTGGGTTCGGTAGTCTACGATGTGGGAGGCTGCAGGATCCACGTCGACTACTCCGCCACCTACTTTGATATCAAGCTCACAGCGTCTATCCAAGGGTGGAGAGACAAGTGGTTCTACGTCCACGACTAGAAGGCCGACGGAGAGCACTTCAGACTCACGCCCTTCAATCCCGTGGAGCCTTGCAAGAGGAGACACTCCTGGAAGAACGTCGTGATGCCTGGCGAGTCCGAGGAGATGAAGATGCTATATCAGCGTGTCTACGACCTCGAAGGCCGCATAGGCAAGGAAGAGGGTGGCGCCGCTCTCATCCGCACGTGGTTGCGCCGCCGCATCTAGCCTCTACAAGCTAGAGTCCATCCGATGTACCACTGGGTTGGTGCTAGCAATGTCACTTGCATATCTACGGAGGGCATTTCTGTGAGCGAGGTAGATAGGAGGTTGAGACTAGTGACCAAGTATACCGCCTGATGGCTCAGTGTATGGCGCCAGAAAAATGCTGGAGCGGTGTTGATGTAGAGCTTGTTGGGAACCCCAAGAGGAAGGTCTGATGAGCACAGCAGCAAGTTTCCCTCAGTTATGAAACCAAGGTTTAATCGAATCAGTAGGAGCAAGGAAACACCCCAAAGGTGTTGCTAGCCGAGCCTTGGCAGGGCACACTACCGGTGCTAGTAGCAACGTGGAGACCTGCACAACGCAACCATAGAACTTTGTCCCCAACTTGCGATGAGGTTGTCAATCTCACCGTGTTTTGTGGAAAACAAAGGATTAAATGTATCAAATGGAAGGAAGTAATAATTTGTAGAAAGTAAACACAAAGCAGTAAACAGTTTATAGATTGTATGTAAAGAAAAAGGGATCCATATTTCACTAGAGGTGGCTCTCCTTAAGATAGATAACATGCTGGGTGAACAAATTACAGCGGGGCAATTGACAAACATCGAGAAAGCAATACATGCATATACTAATCATCTTGACTCCTTTGAGACTTGATTGGGCATTACAACATTATACATAGACCGCCATCCAACTACATCTATGACTAATAATCCACTTTCAGGTTATCATCCGAACCCCCTCCAGTATTAAGTTGCAAGCAACAGATATTTGCTTTACGAACTGCGTTTAAAGTAAACAATATGATTATTCTATGAACAAAGGATTGTTTTTTTCTCCCTAGTAGCAACAGCACATCTAGTACCTTAGAGATTTCTGTCACTTCCCTAGATTACTAGAGGCATGAACCCACTATCGAGCATAAATACTAACTCTTGAAGTTGCTAGCATCTACTTGGCCAAGATAGCTACTAACAATGAAAAGCATGCAAGATCACAAATAACAAAGACATGATAGAATCAATAACCAATCTGAAATAGCATCTCCATATCCATCGGATCCCCGCAAACACAACATGTAGAATTAAAAATAGATGATCTTGATCATGAACGGAGCTCACAAGATCTAAACATGAAATCACAAAGGAGGAGAACCAGCCATCTAGCTACTACATGGATCCGTAGTCCAAGGATGAACTACTCACGCATCACACCGGAGGCTTGCATGGTGATGAAGAAGGCCTCCAGGGTGAATTCCCCTCTCCGGCAGGGTGCCGGGAAGAGCTTCAGATCCCTCCCGATCTAGGGATGGAGATGACGGCGGCTACAGACTCTTTCGTGGATTTTTTTATCAGGTACTTAGGGTTTTTGTCCCGAGGGCAATATATAGGTGGAAGGAGAGGCCGAGGGGGTGCCTGGGCTGGCCACACCACCCCCTGGCGCGGGCCAAGCCTGGCCGCGCGGCCAGGTGGTGTGGCCGCCCTCTGGCCCCTCTCCGTCTCGTATTCTGGCATCTGATGACTTCCGGAAAAATAGGCACTTTGGCTTTTGTCCCGTCCAATTCTGAGAATATTCATTTTCTGACTTTCCTGGAACCAAAACATCGAGAAACAGCAATGTACCGCACTGTGGCTCTTGTTAATAGGTTAGTCCAAGAAATCTTATAAAAAGTACTCCAAAGTATGGACAAAACACAAGAAAGTGGATAAAACCAAGCATGGAACATCAAAAATTATAGATACATTTGCAATGTATCAACATCCCCAAGCTTAACTCCTGCTCGTCCTCGATTAGGTAAGTGATAAAAAGAAAGAATAATTTTTGAGGTGACATGCACCATCAAAGACTTGATGAAAGTATTTGTAAAACATTCAAAGCTGGGATCATAGTACTTCAATCATAACATGAAAGACAAAGTTCTAGTAATAAGCAAAGAAACTATGATGCAACATGAAAAGGCACAAACAAAATATTCATGAATAACAATGCTTTGCAAGACGTTTGTCTGTTTCACATAAAGAAAACATAGCATAGTGGTATTCAGCTTGTCCCTCATAGAGTAGCAAACATAAATGCATAGGACACCTTCAAAGTTCATAAGAGTGACTAGATACAAATAGTTTAAAACAAGCAATATCAAAGCTATGCATGAATCAACAAGTCTTGGGACAATGCACATAGAACTAAGAATGGCCACTATGCTCTCAAAGTAGGTGCATAAAGATAGAAGGTGGAGACTCAATATAATGGTGGAAGAAAGGCCTTCATAAAAGGAAGTAGGGAATCAAGTCTCATAAAGAGCTTCCAAAAATTATGGTACTTATAGCTTTCATCTCTCATTGCCCCTATCATAAGCATCTTGAAGTGATTAAGGTTAAAGTGAACAAACTTTGGTGTACATGCTTGACGAAGTATAAGTTAGGAATCTCATGTCCCTTGTATACGAGGGCCACTCCTCATGCTACTCATTTAGTCACCGGTAAGTCTTTTCATTGTAAGTACATGTGTATCATAGAGAACCGCCAACGGGGTACCCCTTGCCCGATGATACGGAAGAATCCCCATATCAAAATGACAAGGCAAGCAGACAACGAGCATCTCAGCAATCTTCTTATTTACCATGGGAATATGGTGTTTTTTTTCTCTTTTTCCTCTTTTCATAATCTCTTTTTTTCTCTTTTCTCTTTTTTCTCAATATAGGTCTCTTTTTTTATAAGAAGAATGCTTCATAGACATCTCATTATGGTTACGATGCAGGTTTCCACCATGTCAGCATGGATTAGACTAGCGGCCCAGGCATTTCTCTAACACATATACATAACTCCATGGACTTACAAGCTCCCCTTTCATTTCACACCGATGACATCCATATACAAAAGAGCATGATATCAACTAGGTACAAGTACCAAGTGCAATGTTGAAAGCATTCCCCATGAAAGCATGGTTCTGCTAATACCCAACAAATAAGTGCAAGCATATACAACATAGACGACACAATGGTTCAAGTTTATTAAGGGCAAGAAAAGTAAAGTGTGCCATCAAGTTCGTGAGACCTTTAATCACTAGTTTTCTCATAACAAGTTTAATTTGGAAGGTAAACAAAAGCATGAATATACTTGGAATAATATAAGCTAGTAGGTAGATATGGTGGACTCTTTGGAATAACTTGGTTTAAGGAGTTGGATGCATGAGTGGAACTCATACTTTGTTGTGGAGGCTAGCAAAAGACTGGGAGCGACAAAATAAGAGAGCAATAATGGCCATAATCATGCAGAGCGACAAAACATCATTGATCAAAGCATACAGTGATACTACAAGTTGAAAACTAGAGGATCATAAAGGCTATGGTGACTTGAGATAGTCATAACATGGTGTGAGCATGTGCCAAGTCAACCCAAATAAAGCATCAAAGGAGAATACCACTATACTATGCTTTAATATGCTAAAACAACGCATGATTCATCCAAGGCACATTAAGAAATCTCAATTGTTTATAAAAAGTCATGCTACAGCAAAGAATACTGAGCATAAAGCCAAAACAATATGAAGCATGGCATGACAAAGCATAGGCCACAGTCAAAAACAAGCTCTCTTTACCACTTAAGCATGAACTTTCCTACTCTTTTCCAAATCAAACCAAACTATTTGAAAACCAAAGTAATGAAAGAGGGGGTCCAACCAATTTATTCAGAAAACTAAGCAAACCAAGCAAACGAAAAACCAAAACAAAAACGAAAAAGAAGACGCTCCAAGAACAACACAATTGTGCATGAAACAATAAAAATGAAGCGTTTGGAAGAAACCTGGGATTGTTATTGATGAAGAAGGGGATGCCTTGGGCATCCCCAAGCTTTGACGCTTGTACTTCTTGGATATTTCTTGGGGTGACACGCGTGTCATCCCCAAGCTTGAGCTTTAGTCCATCCTTCATCTCATTACTCATTCCTTCCATACACCTGAAATTTTTCCTTTATACAAAACTTCACACAATCTTTATTAGCAACATTAGTGCACTCAAGATAATAGGTCTTTTAGGTTCAGCTCTAACACCAATAAACTTCCATTAGAACACTATCTACTGAAGCAATTCCCTCAAAAATCTCAATTCCCCAAAAGAATTCATAAAGGAACCAACAAGAAGCAAATGTAGAAAATGGCAGAAATCTGTCAAAACAGACCAGCAGGTAAAGACGAATTTTTTCGAAGACCTTATGTTGCTCAAATCAAAAATTGTTGAACTAACGAAAGTTATATAACAACCTGGGGAAGAATCACAAAAATTCACGCCTCAAAAATACTTTCAGAGATTTTACACGAATTTTTACGGTGAAGCACATAAATCTGTTTCAGGACAGCAACTTTCCCAATCATTACTTCTCTCTCATTAGAGGTTACTCTTGGCACAAAAATCAAATAAAAAGGATAAGGAGCGGTTATTATTGAGGTAATAACTTCCAAGACTCATCTAAAACTTTTGGGTTATCTCCCAATAAGTACTTTTCTTTAACGCCTTTAAGTTAGGCATAAGAAACAAGAAGAATCAAGTGTTCTCAAATGAAGAAGCATTAAGACCAATTTTTGGTTTCATAGGAGAAGCAAAAGAAAACTTCTCTATCTTCTTAGGGAAGTGTTCTATACCTTTCTTGAGTGGGAGTTGATATCTAAATGTGCCTTCTTTCATATCAATAATGGCACCAATAGTTCTAAAAAAAGGTCTTCCCAAAGTAATAGGACAAGAAGCAGTGCATCCAACATCCAAAACATAGAAATCAATAGGGACATAGGCATTGTTAACCATAATAAGAACATCATTAATACTCCCCATGAGTTTCTTTTTAGCATTATCATCAAGTGGGACATTCAAATAACAATCTTCAAGTGGAGGCAAATCAAGCATATCATAAATCCTTCTAGGCATAATAGAAACACTACTATCAAGATCACATAAAGCTTTGAAATCAAAGTCATTCACTTTCATATTAATGATGGGTTCCCAACCATCTTCCTGTTTTATAGGAATAGAAGCTTTATGTTTCATCTTTTCTTCTATAATCTTTATGAGAGCATCAGTAATGTGTTTTGTAACAGCCATGTTCATAGCCCTAGCATTAGGACTTTTACCAAGCTTTTGTAGGAACTTAATAACTTCAGAGATGCTGCAACCATTAAGATCAAAATCAAATTTATCATTTAAAGTAGTAGAACTATTACTAGCCTCAACACTAGTGGTAGTGATAGTAGAAACACTAATGTTTCTAGCAATTTCATCTTCTCTTTCCCACTTAGCATGTAATTCAGCTAATAGTCTAACATTTTCATCAATTCTTACTTTTATAGCATTAGTAGCTGCAAAGGGATTATCATTAGTTTCAGGTTTAGCAGCCATTTTATTCAAAGAAGCTTGAGCTTCAGCCAAAGATGCTATATTTCTTTCAGCATTAGAGAGTTTTTCCTCAATAGTTTTATTGAAAGCAGTTTGCTTACTAATAAAGTCCTTAAGCATAACTTCAAGTTCAGAGGGTGCACTCCTATTATTGTTGTAGGAATTTCCATAAGCATTACCATTGTTAGGAGGATATGGCTTATAATTGTTGTTACCAAAATTATTCCTATAGGCATTGTTGCTAAAATTGTTATTTCTTATGAAGTTCACATCAACTTGCTCTTCTTGAGCAACCAAAGAGGCTAAAGGAACATTATTTGGATTGGGCTTTCCCATTAACAAGCATAGACATAATAATATCAATCTTATCACTCAAGGAGGAGGTTTCCTCCATAGAATTTACCTTCTTACCTTGTGGAGCTCTCTCAGTATGCCATTCAAAATAGGTAACCATCATATTATCCAGAAGCTTTGTTGCAGCACCCAAAGTAATGGTCATAAAGGTACCTCCAGCAGCAGAATCCAATAGGTTCCTTGAAGAATAGTTTAATCCTAGATAAAAGTTTGGATGATCATCCAAGCAGTCAGTCCATGAGTGGGACAATTCTTAACCAAAGATTTCATTCTTTCCCAAGCTTGAGCAACATGTTCATTATCAGATTGTTTAAACTTCATTATTTCACTTCTCATAGATATAATCTTAACGGGAGGATAGTATTTTCCAATGAAAGCATCTTTGCACTTAGTATAAGAATCAATACTATTCCTATTTAAGGAATTCAACCATTCTTCAGCTTTTCCTCTCAAAGAGAAAGGAAACAATTTCAGCTTAATAATATCACCATCTATATCCCTATGCTTTTGCATCTCACAAAGTTCAACAAAGTTATTTAGATGGGCAACAACATCTTCATTACCAATACCAGATTGAGTAAAGCAGGTTTTATCTCAAAGAAAGTAGCTTTAGGCACAAGTGGAGCAATAGGTGTGCTCATAAAATCATTGTTGTTGGTGCTAGTGAAGTCACACAACTTAGTATTTTCAAGAGTAGTCATTTTTTGTGTTTTTGATAAAGAAAGAAAACTTGTAAAACTATTTTTTTGTGTTTTTGATAAAGAAACAAGCAAACAAAGCAAAAAGAAACTAAGCAAAACAAAAAACAAAGTAAAGAGATTGGTTATGAGGGACTCCCCTTGTGAAGATGTCCTTGACTCCTTGACATGGCGCTTTAAAAATACTTGATGGCTCGGTGTTGATGTGGAGCTCATTGGGGAACCCCAAGAGGAAGGTATGATGAGCACAACAGTAAGTTTCCCTCAGTTATGAAACCAAGGTTTAATTGAACCAGTAGGAGCAAGGAAACACCCCAAAGGTGTTGCTAGCTGAGCCTTGGCAGGGCGCACTACCGGTGCTAGTACCAACGTGGAGACCTGCACAACACAACCACAGAATTTTGCCCCCAACTTGCGATGAGGTTGTCAATCTCACCGGTTTTGCTGAAAACAAAGGATTAAACGTATCGAATGGAAGGAAGTAATAGTTTGCAGAAAGTAAACACAAAGCAGTAAATAGTTTGTAGATTGTAAATAATAGAAAGGACTGGGGTCCATAGTTCACTAGAGGTGGCTCTCCTTAAGATAGATAACATGCTCGGTGAACAAATTACAGCGGGGCAATTGACAAACATCGAGAAAGCATACAAGCATATACTAATCATCTTGACTCCTTTGGAACTTGATTGGGCATTACAACATTATACATAGACCGCCATCCAACTGCATCTATGACTAATAATCCACCTTCAGTTTATCATCCGAACCCCCTCCAGTATTAAGTTGCAAGCAACATATTATTACTTTACGAATTGCGTGTAATGTAAACAATATGATTGTTCTATGAACAAAGGATTGTTGTTTTCTCCCTAGTAGCAATAGAACATCTAGTACCTTATAGATTTCTGTCACTTCCCCAGATTACTAGAGGCATGAACCCACTATCGAGCATAAATACTAACTCTTGGAGTTCCTAGCATCTACTTGGCCAAGATAGCTACTAACAACGAAAAGCATGCAAGATCACAAATAACAAAGACATGATAGAATCAATAATCAATCTGAAATAGCATCTCAATATCCATCGGATCCCCACAAACACAACATGCAGAATTACAAATAGATGATCTTGATCATGAACGGAGCTCACAAGATCTAGACATGAAAGCACAAAGGAGGAGAACCAGCCATCTAGCTACTACATGGACCCGTAGTCCAGAGATGAACTACTCACGCATCACACCGGAGGCTTGCATGATGATGAAGAAGGCCTCCAGGGTGAATTCCCTCTCCGGCGGTGTCGAGAAGAGCTTGATCCCTCCCGATCTAGGGATGGAGATGGCCACTCTGAGACTCTTCGTGGATTTTTGATCGGGTACTTAGGGTTTTGGTCTCGAGGGAAATATATAGGCGGAAGGAGAGGCCGAGGGGGTGTTGGGGTCGGCCAGACCACGCATACAGGCGTGTCCGCCTGGCCCGGCGGCCAGTGGTGTGGCCCCCAGCCCTTCTTTGTCTCGTATTCTGGCTCCAGATGTCTTCCGGAAAAATAGGCACTTTAGCTTTTGTCCTATCCAATTCTGAGAATATTCATTTTCTGACTTTCCTGGAACCAAAAACAGCAAAAAACAGGCAGCTGGTACTTTGGCTCTTGTTAATAGGTTAGTCCAAGAAATCATATGAAAAGTACTCCAAAGTGCGGACAAAACACAATAAAGTAGATAAAACCAAGCATGGAGCATCAAAAATTATAGATACATTTGCAATGTATCACAACTACGTTCAAAGGTGGAGGATTTGTCGTTGCTTTCGCGACTATGCGACCGCATTAAGTAGTTGGAGCGTGAGTTTCCCATCGTCCGGTGTAACATGGATGTGTGGAACTCGAAAGCTGAGAAGGCCACTACTCGCGAGAAGTAACTCTTGGAGGAAGTGGCGCAATTGAACGAGTAGTTTAAATGTTAGCTCTTCTGCCTTCTCATCTTTTCTTTTAGTCAGTCGTGGCGATGCCTTGTCTTCACACTTTGCCTCTTGCTTGGTGTAGTTGTTAGCGCTCGTCATCCGCGGGATGAGAAGGATCGGGTGGCCATTCGAATGAACAACCTGACCCAGGAGCAGCTGCAGGCGAGTGGGTATTTTTGGGTGGACCACGACCATGCGATCGTGCTGGCGACCCTGCAGGATCGTTCCTCTCGAGTGCTTCAATGCTTGAAGAAGGCACAGTCGTGCCTTAGGCATATTTATCAGACGATGTTTCCACTGGACATCGTCCCTTCAAGCCTGTTGGCTCTTCTAGCGAAGTTTCGAGATATAAGCGCGCTACGTGAGTGCGTGCGGCAGCAACTGGTTGCTGGTGCCAAGGCTGCCTTGTCTATGGTGCGACTGCATTAGCCAGATGTGGACATAGCATTTGTTGCTGCTGGACCACCACCGCCACCAGAAGGGATGACCTGGAACATGGTGCCGAACTACCAGGCGGTTGATCGGCCAGCAGAGGACATCGTCGACTTCTTTGAAGAGGAGACAAATGTTCATCTTATGCAGCAGTAGCGTAGTTTGTATCCTTCACATAGATGTATAAGTGTTGTAAAGTTCGTACGATTGTATTGGGTGTATTTAATACTCATTGATATGTAGAGATCTTGCTAGCTTGTATATTTTTTGAGTGTATTGTACTCTGCAGTTCCTTTTCGTTAGCATGACGTGTGTTTATCTCAGCACCTTGCCAACCTGTCAGGCGTGTTGCGACTGGGTTGGTGTTTATCAAGGGTTCGATTGGTATTGTGTCAGCTACTCAGGATACTGCGATTGGTTCGTAGAACGAAAGTGTAAATGGTGGGCACCCTCCGAGTGATGATATTGCAAGAAAATAAGGAAAACACAGAGTTTTGGAGCACTCAGCTTTATTTATTCGCAGAATAGTACGAGGTACAATGTGTGGCTAAGTAGCCTGGCTGAATAGCCTTATTTGTAATGTAAAAATGACTAGGGGTAGAAACGACGCAGCTGCACGATGTTCCAGGGGTTGGAGTATGCGACTCTGCTCTCAAAATCTTTAAGACGATAGGTGCCACCTGGGATTACTTCTGTAATCACGTAAGGTCCTTCCCAAGGGGACTCGATCTTGATATGCCCTTGTTGCTTCAGTCGCAGGACCAGGTCTCCTTCGACGAAGGATCTAGGGCGTAGCCTTCTGCTGTGGTAGTTGCGGAGGCTCTGCTGGTAGATCATTGATCTCTCCACTGTTATCTCACGTGCCTCGTCAAGGAGGTCGATGGAGTCTTCGAGTGCTAGAGTTAACTCCTGCTTGCTGTATGCGACCACCCGTGGGGCTTTGTAACGTACTTCTGCGGGTAGCACTGCTTCGGCGCCATGCACCATGAAGAACGGAGTGTATCCCGTGGTGCTATTTGGAGTGATGCGCAGGCTCCATAGTACGGATTGTAGCTCGTTTGGCCATCATCCAGCAGCTTGTTCGAGTGGTCGGAGGAGTCATTTCTTGATTCCACCACAAACGAGGCCGTTGGCCTTTTTGACTTGACCGTTGGTCTGCGGGTGAGCCACCGAGTCGTAGCTTATGTTGATTCCCAGGTTTTCGCAGAATTCCTGGAACTCCTTAGAGGTGAAGTCTGTCCCATTGTCCGTGATGATGCTATGTGGCACTCCAAGCGGTAGACAATGGACTCGAAGAACTAGACAGCGATGGCTCCTGATTGATTCGTCACCGACATGGCTTCGATCTACTTGGTGAATTTGTCGACCGCGACTAAGAGGTAAACATAACCTCCTCGTGAGGACTTTGGGAGCTTGCCGACCATGTTGGGTCCCCATTGTGCGAAGGTCCAAGCCAATGGTATTGGCCGGAGTTCCGCGCCATGTGCGTGTGGTTTGTCTGTGAATCGCTAGCAAGCATTGCAGCGCTAGATGATGTCCTTGGCGTCGTGCATGGCCGTGGGCCAGTAGAATCCAGCTCGTAGAGCTTTGGCGACGAGGGAATGACTGCTAGCATGGTGTCCGCAAGTGCCTTCATGTATGTCGAGGAGGACGGCCCTTCTGTCCCTGTTGGTGACGCACCGTTGAAGTACTCCTGTGATGCTGTGCTTGTACAGTTTGCCGTTGATGAGGGCGAATGCCTTGGATCGTCGCACGATGTGTCGCGCATCAATCGGGTCATTTGGCAGCCTCTTGCTGAGTAGATATGTGATGTAAGGTTGTGTCCAAGATGGATCGATCATCATGACCCCTATTGGTCCTTCGAGTCCTGTATCGAGCTCCATGTCGTCGAGTGCCATTGGTTTGTTGGGTGGCATAGCCCCTGAGTCCGTTGACATGCTTGCTTTCTTCTCTAGAGCTTTGGGCTTGATGGAGCGCTCGCAGATGCGCTCGAGGAATACCCAGGTGGTTTGGGGGCGGAGGTGGAGCCAATGTTGGCGAGTAGATCTGCCTCTTCGTTGCTTTCACGGCCTACATGTCGCAGCTCGCAGCCATCAAAGTCTCCCTCGAGTGTGTCGTAGAGGTCGCGATAGGAGATCATGTTGTTTCTCAGTGCGTCGCACTCGTGCATCGTTTGATTGACCACCAGCTTGGAGTCGCCGTAGATGATGAGCCTCTTGGTGTCGCAGGCTTTCACCATCCGCATCCCATGGATTAAGGCTTTGTATTTGGCTTCATTATTGGAGGCGGTGAACTGCATTCGCAGAATGTATTTCATCTTGTCTCCTTGGGGCGATGTCAGTATGACACCCGCACGAGCTCCGTCCTTTCGCTTGGATCCGTCGAAGTGGATTGTCCAAAGATAGGACATGTTTGGATTGTCAGGGAGCTGGTTCCCCATCTAGTGCACGAGGAAATCCAGGAGAACTTGCGACTTGATCGCGTTGCGCTTCTCATATGTGATGTCTCGTGGAGACAGTTCGATTCCCTAGAGCACGACTCGTCCGGTGGCGTCAGGATTATTGAGCATATGCCCGAGCGGCGCATCGTTTACCACCACGATTGGGTGTTCCTGGAAGTAGTGGCGTAGTCGCCTGGCTGTCATGAAGACGCCATATGCTAGCTTCTGGTAGTGCGGGTACCGCTGCTTTGTTGGGGTGAGCACCTCGCTAAGGTAGTATACTAGGCGCTGGACCCCGTGGACCTTATTTTCTTCGGCTCGTTCCACCACGAGAACCGTGCTGACCACCTAGTTGGTGGCAGAGATGTAGAGTAGCAGTGGTTCCTTTTCGCAAGGCGTCATCAGTACTGGTGAGGTGGATAGTAGACGCTTGAGATCTTCGAATGCTTCTTGCGCCTCGTCTATCCACTCAAAATTTTCAGCTTTGCGGCGGAGTTGGTAGAAGGGTAGTGCCTTTTCGCCCATTTGACTGATGAATCGACTGAGCGCCATGATTCGCCTAGCCAGCTGTTGGACGCCTTTTACGTTCTTCGACTTCTCCATGGCCAGTATGGCCTTTATTTTCTTCGGGTTTGCCTCGATCCCTCTCGCAGAGATGAGATACCCGAGTAACTGCCCAGATGGCACACTGAAGGCGCATTTGTTCGGATTGAGCTTGATCCGGTAGCGGTCGAGGTTAGCAAAGGTCTCGCGGAGATCGTCGATTAACGTGGCTTCCTCTTTGGTTTTGATGACGATATCATCCACATAGACTTGGATATTGTGACCAAGTTGGTTCTTGAGGCAAGCCTGCATGCACAGCTGATAGGTGGCTCCTGCGGTTTTTAGCCCAAAGGGCATCGTGTTGTAGCAGAACACACCAAAGGGCGTTGTAAACGTTGTTTTCTCCTGGTATTCCTCCTTCATTCAAATCTGATTATAGCCTAAGTAGGCGTCGAGGAAGCAAAGGCGCTTGCATCCCGCGGTGGAGTTGATGATTTGATCGATCCGTGGCAACGGGAAGTGGTCCTTTGGGCAGTCCTTATTCAAGGGGGTGAAGTCCACGCACATCCGCAGGATATCTGTGTCTTTTTAGGCACAAGCACTGTGTTAGCGAGCCAGGGGCTTTCCTTGATCTCGCGTATAAAGTTTGCGTCGAGGAGTCTGTTGATCTCCATACCGACTGCTTTTGCTCTTGGTTCAAACAGTCGCCGTATTATCTGCTTGACTGGCCTCGCGTCTGGATTTACGTTGAGTGAGTGCTCGGCGAATTCCCTGGGAACCCCTGGCATGTCCGCTGGACACCAGGCAAAGATTTCCTAGTGCTCACAGTTGAATTCGACGAGCGCGAGTTCCTATGCGGAACTCAAGTTGTTGGCGATGAGGGTCGTCTTGGTCGGGTCCGTTGGGTGGACCTGGACTTTCTTCGTGTGTACCGACGAGTCGAAGGACAGGTCGGGTGAACTTGGCCTACTGAGGGGAGGCAGACTGTTGTCTGTTCACTCCTTAAATCTTGCAAGTTCCTCCTGCATGCAGAAGGACTGGGAGATTCTGTTCAATTCCATGTCGCAGTTGTCGGACCTCTCGAAGCTTCCATTGATTGTGATGACATTGTTTGGACCTAGCATTTTCATCTGCATGTAGGCGTAGTGCGGCACTGCCATGAACCTCGTGAATGCGACACGTCCGAGGATGAGTGGTATTGTGAGGGCTAGTCGACGACTTCAAAGTCGATGCGCTCTCGCCGAAAGTTTTGCGGCGTGCTGAAGATGACGTCGAGGTTGATTTTGCCCAGGAATATATGCCCTTCCTTGGGACGATGCCGTGGAACGTCGTGTCTGAAACTTCCAGATAAGTTAGAGGGATCTTCATCGCACGCAAAGTACTCGCAAACATGAGGTTGATGCCGCTTCCACCGTCCATGAAGACGTGACTCATATCGAAGCCCCCAATCTTCGCCTCGAGTACGAGGGGACAATGGCCTGGACGAGGAACTTGGCGCGGGTGGTCATGCTTGTCGAAGGTGATGCAGGAGTTGCTTCCACTGAGGTACTTAGTGGTGGAAGGTGGAGAGTTTATCGCCAGATTGACTTGCCGGGTGATTGCCTTCTGCATTCGGTTGGAGGGACGTCCTTTTTAGATCATCCCCATGTTGCCCACGGCTCGCGGGTACGGCTCGCCTCCATGATGCTTGACTGGCGCAGCCACAGGTGGTGGTCCGGTCGATGGTGGAGGAGCTCCATGTGCCACAGCTCCTGGGGCGGCTCCGTAGCCCCGGTTGATCGCGTCGCGATTCATCTGAGCTAGGCCTTCGTGGATCTTGAGGAACTCGCGATAGTACTTTAGGAGGTGGATGGACTTTTTCTTGCCGTCGTGTTTGTCGATGTAGAAGTGCACGTTGCATGGTCCGGACAGTTTGTCCTGGATAGATGTTACGTGTGCCTCTTCGCGAGTGCGGCACTGCCACACCTATGTGGTTTTCCTGCTATCGCGGTATCCACCACTGCGATATCCGTTGTTGCGGTTGTCGTCGCATTTGTCGGCGTAGCGAGCTGCGACCATATTGACTTCGTCGCGGTCCTCGTAGACGCGCATTCGATGTTTTCCTCGACGGTCATGTCTGCGCCCAAGGTCGTCGTCATCGTCGGAGTAGGTGTGGTTCTTAACCAAATCTTCTCCGTCCGCCCTCTGATTCACAATTTCCATCAGGCGGTCGATCATTTTGGGCTTCGAGTGGCCCAGCTCCTCACTAAGCTCTATACGGCGGACGCCGCCGTTGAACGCGTCGATTGCGTGGTCCTCCGAGATGTTTTCTGTGGAGTTTTTGATGATGGACCACCTTTGGATGTACGAGCGCAGCGACTCGCCGGACCTTTGGTGGCAGCATCTTAGTTCTTCGATTGACGTGGGCCTTTTGTAAGTTCTCTTGAAGTTGCGCACGAAACTGTAGACCAGCTCTTCCCAACTGCGAATGGATCCGCGTGGGAGGTTGTTGAGCCATGCACGAGCGGCGCCCTACAGCTGCAGCTACAGGCATTGCATGGTCGTGCTGCGACTCTCGCCGTGCAGTCTGATGGAGGAGATGTGGTCCTCCAACTAGATTTTCAGGTCCTACAGGCCGTCAAATTTTGGGTTCTCCAATGGGAGTTTGAACCCCTTAGGCATTCGCTTCTGCCTGATGGCCCTACTGAAGCATCTGGCGCTGCAGAGCTCCCTCTCGTCTTCTTCTGAGTCAGTCAAACGAGCACGCCTTGCCCGCATCTTGTCGACCTTGCACTGCGTGATGTCATCACGCGTGTCATAGTCGTGGTCATGCCGCCGTGAGCAACGTCACTGTGACATATCGTGACTTTCATCACTAGAGGAGTACGAGTAGTAGTATTTGTCCAGAGCCTTGATTTTCTTTGGCTCTGGTGTTGGTTCTTTATCGAGGGCAGCCTCGACTAGCCCCAGGCCCGCGATCGTAGATTGGTGCATGGTAGCTCACGGATCTCCAGCCGGTGATTGTTTGTTGAGGAGGTACATGGTGGCCGCTGTCACCGCAGCTTGCGGCGTCTTCGGGAGCATGTTGCCTCGCGTATCCACCATCATAGAGCTGAAGTCGAGGACTTTCACAGCTTCTACGCGCTCCTGGTTGATGAGGTGGGCCAGTCAAGATCGTCTCTTGTTGGCCACGTACTCGTTGCCTTTGGAGGAGGATCCTCCATGGGAGGAGATCCCGGCTCGCCGAAGGCTCGACTCATCCGCCGCCTTTCTTCGTGCCTCGAGTTGCACGATCACCTATTGCTGGCGCTGGAATTCCTCCTTCAGCAGCCAATGGTAGCCCATCAGCATGTCCTGTGGTGTGTTGGGGTGTAGATGATTGCCCCGTAGAGCTTCTCGACAGCGAGCCCACTCATTGTCGTTGAGCTTGATTAGCATACGCTCGCTGGTGTTCTCATTCATCGTGAGATGCGGCTCTCCTCCTGTCCCGTTATTGGTGGGCGCGCCGTTGTTGGGGCCACCATTGGTGGGGCCATCGTTTGCGACTGGTATACCGCCGTTCGTCGGTCCAGTGCTGGTGCCGATGTTTTCGCGATTGACGCCGGTGTCACCCGCATTGATGAAAACACACATGAAGTGATTGAGGAAGTTGCTGCTCCCACAACTTTCATATCCGGAGCCGTAGGCTCCATCTTCTGTGGCCAGGCCACCTAGATCAGATCTGCGACTGCTGTCACTGTCTATGCTCCCAGCTGTTGCCGAGGCGTTGAGCTCGCTGAGTGTGCCGATTGGTGGCGGGAACCACGATGCTAGATCAATCGCGGGTGTCGTCGGCTGGTCAGGCATGCGAAGCGTGCCCAGTTGATTGACCTGGAAGCGAAAGCTCCCAATCGCCAGGCTGATTTCATTGCCCACGGACTCGAAAGTTGGAAGAGTGGCTGGCGTGTGGACGGTGAAGTCGAAAGCGCCAAAGAGCTGGCGAATCTCCACTGTTGTAGAGTTGTAGATCGCAGTTGACGGGGCCGAAGAAGTCGTGACATCAGCACTCCCTGTTCCCACAGACGGCTTCAATTGATGAGGGTTTAACTCGCCAATGCCCATTGTTATGGACTTGGGTTTTGGAGAAGGAGGGAGCGCTGGAGGCATCAATCTACTAGCAAACAAGCACACAGGGACGCAAGGTTTACCCAGGTTCAGGCCTCGTCGAGGTCCCTACTCCTGCTTGTCTTGTCTTGGAATTATCGAGGGAGTCGAAAGTTACAGGGGTGTGCAGATGCAATCTGGCGATGGTTGTGGAAACTAGGGTTTGAATTGTCCTCCTCACTGCCCCCTCCTAGCCTTTATATAGATAGGCTAGGTCTCGGGTAGTGATACATTTCAAATGTATCTATAATTTTTGTTGTTCCATGCTTGGTTTTATCTACTTTCTTGTGTTTTGTCCACACTTTGGAGTACTTTTCATATGATTTATTGGACTAACCTATTAACAAGATGCCACAGTGCCAGTTGCCTGTTTTCTGCTGTTTTTGGTTCCAGGAAAGTTAGAAAATGAATATTCTCGGAATTGGACCGGACAAAAGCCAAAGTCGATATTTTACCGGAAGACGAGACGGAGCCAGAAGACGAGACAGAGAGGGGCCATAGGGCGGCCACACCATGTGGTGGCACGGGATAGCCCAGGCCGCACCACCAGGTGGTGTGGGCCCCCTGGCCACCCACCGACCTTGCCTCTTTCGCCTATATATCTCCCCCGATGCAAAAACTCTAAATCGCAAGCCTCCAGCCACGAAAAGTTCTGCAACGCCGCCACCACCGAAGGGGAGATTCGGGGGATAGAAAGTCTCTGTTCCGTCACCCTACCGGGATAGGAAAGTGCCCCCGGAACCATCTCCATCAATCTCCACCACCATCTCCGTCACCATTGTTGATTCCCATGATAAGGAGGGAGTAGTTCTCTCTCGAGGCTAAGGGTTCTACCGGTAGATATGTGTTCATCTCTCTCTATGCATGATCATATTGTGATCATGAGCTTGTAATCTATAGATCTACCTTGCTACTCAAGTGCTTTAATAGATCTCTGCTCTCCCCCATGCGTGTGAAAGTGACAGCGTGTACACCATGGTGGCACTTAGGCTAGAGATTACAAATACTTGTTATGAGTTATATTTGGAGTTGGATGTCTCTATGAAATTGTGGTGTTTGTTTGAACCATCTAGTGCTCAAGGTGACAGTGTGGGGTTATCTAGATGCGGAAAGCGAACTTTGAGGAGTGCTGTTATAGCCCTACCATAGATTAGAGTGTCCAACCAGAGAGTTGTTCAGAGTAGTATTATGAAGAGAAGATATTTATATGAGAGTGTTCACTAGCGAAAGTATGATCCCTAGGCCTTGTTTCTAAGCACTAAAACACCATTTTCTATTAGATCTATTACATGTTTGCTTGCTTCCATCTTTATTTCAGTTTTACTTTAGTCTTTTCCATGCCATCAAGCTATTTTCTATCACCATTACCACTTATAATTATCTATACCACTTGTATTTCACTATCTCTTTGCCGAACTAGTGCACCTATACACTTGACAAGTGTATTGGGTGTGTTGGGGACACAAGAGACTTCTTGTATCTTGATTACAGGGTTGCTTAAGAGGGGATACCTTTGACCACTTCCTCCCTGAGTTCGATAAACCTTGGGTAATCCACTTAAGGGAAACTTGCTGCTGTTCTACAAACCTCTACACTTGGAGGCCCAACAACTGTCTACAAGAATAGAAGTGCGTAGACATCAAGCTATTTTCTGGTGTCGTTGCCGGGGAACTGAAGAGGAAGAAGCTCCCACGTCAACCACGCGCCAGCAAGTATTTTCTGGTGCCGTTGCCGGGGAGGTAAGGTAAAAGGTACTCACATCCTCCGGTGTGAGTGCTCAAAGTTATTTCCTTTAGATTCTGCAATTTTGTACTTTTGTTTCTTGTTTTCACTAGTTAGGCTTAATGGAAAACAACAACAAAATTAGAGAGCTTTATAGTATTTATCTTGAGTTAGGACATGAAGTGTTTGAAGAGAAAATTAAAAAACCTATGGAACTTTATTTGCATGCTAATAGCAATGTTGTTGGTATGAATTCTTTGGACACCATTATTGCTAATGCTATGGAAAAGTCTAAGCTTGGGGAAGCTAGTGTTTATGAAAATGATCTTTTTAGTCCCCCATCTTTAGAGGAGAAAATTTACTTTGATGATACTATACCTCCAATTTATGATGAATACAATGATGAATATGATATTTTCAGTCCACCTACTATTGGGGCTTGTTCGTCTGCGGTACCAAAGTTGGCAAGCCAGTGCATGGTGGTACCTAAGTTGCTTGAAATTACCGCGTTTCGAAAATTTGGGCCGCCAACTACCAAGAGGGGCCATTTCGATGCAAACTCGTCTCACCCCTACCAAATCCAAACATGTCGTGAAACTGCCCCGTGAAGTAGACGGTCGGGACCCTCATGTCAGTAATATTTCTGTGATGCGAGCGCCAACGCGGCAACCATGTAGGCGAAAAGAGATACTGAAGGAGCATCGTGCGTTGACCAAATTCACAAATCCACCCCTCCCTCCTTTCGCATGAACCCTAGCACCAGCGGCGTCAAAATCCCCTCTCCAACCAGAATGATCTCTTCGGGCTTTTGACTTCTGGTGCCAAGTTGCTGCGCCTACTCGCTGCTACCGAGCTCTAATTCCAAATGTCGTGCCAGCCGTTGCGACGATCTAGCCCGCCTCTACCACCGACGAGCTGAGCAGCACGGAGGATGGCAGATCCATTTGCCGAGGAAGAAGTACTTCTGGCTAATTTCGGGTGAGCTACTCTTCTCTTTGCTATTCGCACTACCTATAACTGCCAGCTGGCTATTGTCATTACAGAAATATATCGAACATAGAATTGTTTGCTAGCACGACGCTGACAAAAAATTCTTATCTTTTGTCTCCAATTTTCTGTCAACTAGGATCTCCGCTGAACCCAACTACACGGTTATGGTCACCATCTGCGGCTACCTCATTAAATTAGCGCATGGGAAGAGCACGTGGAAAGAGGCTCAGAATCTGAAGATGGAAGTAGCGCCTGTGCAGTTATGCACTATCCCTGGTTTGGTTGCTGCTGTGCCTGAACTTGCTGAAATGAGGCCGGAGCAGACTGCACGGTTCAGCCTCCTTGATGAACGAGGCTTCAAGGTTCCTATAGAGTGTGACAGTCAGCTAATTGGGTTGATGAAACAACATGTTAGGCTTCGCGTGGTTATGCTGGTGTGTAACATAGTGGATGAGGAAGCTCCTACTACTGGGAGTCACCCAGCTATTACTAGACAGGGAGGTCTAACTCGAACCCCTGCTGTTGTTGAGCAAAATGTGGTTCCTCATCCGCGACATGCTTCTGTCAGGCAACCTCCTCATAGGAGTCCCCGTATTGCCGTTGTTGAAAACTCTGCTCTAGAATCTGCTGGTACTGGTCGTCCCCTTCCCCATGCCCGTGTTGCTGCAGCTGCTGCTCACCCAATCCATGCTGCTGTTGAGAAAACAAAGGCGTCCGGATGCTTCCCGCTGTTGTTGCCAAGACCGTCGCCTTGTGTGCTCCTCCTCCTCGAAACCATCCTGAAGTTGTGCGAACCCGTGCTCTGGAACCTGCTGGTACTGGTCGTCCTCATGTTGTTGTTGATCTGGACGCTGTTGACCCAATCTCTGCCGCTGTTGAGCAAACTAAGGCTTCCGGAGGCTGCCCCATTGTTGTTGCAAAGACTGATGCCTTCTCTCCTCCTCGAACCCGTGCTCGGGTTTAGCGAGCTGCTGGTCTAAAGCCAGCTCATGGTCTGGACTCTGCTAGCACTCAAAACACTTCTATTGTGGGAACTGCTCCTGATCGTCGAGGTGGCATGGTAGCAGCTGATCCTATTGTGGCTGTCGTTAGAAGGGGCCCTGCCTGTCCACCATGTAATGTAGCTCCCGCTGCTAAGGGCCCTCGCCTTGCTCCTGGTCCTGGTACTTCCACCGAGGTTGATCCAGCTAATGATGACACTGGTGATGGCGGCGGTGGCATTGGGGCTGGGTCTGATGGTGCCGCTCCATCTCTTGAACTTCTCGGAGGTTTCTATCCTGAAGAACCTGATGATGGCAAAGTAATCGTTCATATCGATGTCATGGATTATCTTTGCAAAATTAGATGATGGCACGGAAAAATTCTATACGAGTTTGATGTAATCCTTGGCGAATCGACCCTGAAGTGGTAGAGTTATCTGACCTGATGGCATCGTTACGTGTGAAGGTGCTGTGGGGGTCCTCCCAGGAAGCACGTTTGTTATATTATGGTTACAGGAGCAAAAATTCTATCGAAGTGAAAGATACCAGGGATTTAGTCGTACCGTTTACAAGGAAACATTATAGAGGTGAAGTTTACTTCCACTTGGTAGTGCTCATGGTTGGAGAGGAATTGGAACTCGACAATAGAGATGATGGACTTTTAGAAGGCATGCAAGACCTGATCCATGGCATCACTGGGGCTGGTGCGACTCAGGGTGGCTTCGAACAGAGGAGAGTCTTACAGAGGAGCGTCATAATGAGGTGCAGGAAGAGCATCCCCAAAAAGGGCACCCCAAAGAAGAACATCACCAAGGAGACCACACCAGAGAAGAGGACGCCCAAGAGTCGCACGACAAAAGGCACCACGCCATAGAGTACACCCCTGAGATCCAGTAAAAATGCCACACCGAACGGTAGAAGCAAAAACGCTAAGAGGGCTAGCACGGTGGTGAACACTCCCAGGAGTGGTAGCAAAGAGGCGAAGATGGCCAGCACGGAGGCTACCACACCCAGTGGGAGCAGAAAAAACACTAATTTGGAGCAGAACACGCCGTTGTCAGGGAATTATGCTAGCACGAAGGAGAACACGCCCAATAGTAGCAGCAAAAGGGCTAATTTGGAGCGAACACACTGCTGAGGTCAGGCAATAATGCCAGCACGAAGGAGAAGACGCCCAATAGTAGCAGCAAAAGGGCTAATTTGGAGCGGAACACGCCATGGGTCGTGCAATAATGCCCGAAGAAGGAGAACACGCCCAATAGTAGCAGCAAAAGGGCTAATTCAAGAAGAACACACCACGAGGTCAGCAATAATGCGGCACCACAGAGCCAACACCCATGAGGGAGGCGATGGAGATCACACCCAAGAGCGGCGACAAAGGCTAGCCTTTGATGGGGAATGGAGCGGATGTCAAGCCCTCTTGATACCATCGGAAAGATTACATCAGGAAGGAGGATGTACATAGGAAGAGCAAGAGGTTACATGCACTCAAGATGAAATTGATTCATTGCTGTTTGTCCTTTGAAGTACCTAGGATGCATGCAAGCGTAAGACCACCCCATGTGGTTGCAGAACCAACAGTGTCTTGGAGAAAATAGAGTTGCGGTGAGGTGGTGGGGCAATGTTCCTATCCATCCGGTGGAGCGATGGTGCAGCCCCACCCATGGGAGTCAATATGATGTGTGCAGTACTAGGCATTAGAGATGATGGCGAAGATTCTGAATCATATGAAGAAGCAGGCACTGTAGAGGATCAAGAATCTGGTGATGATGAAATAGACGAGGAACTTAACGATGAGGCTAGTATTCTAGTCGATGATTTGGGTGTGGAAGTAGAAGAAATGAAACATGACCATGAGTATCCTATAATTTCGGTCGGCACCGAGTTCAGGAGCATGCATGAGTTTAGGATGTCATTCCGACATTTTTTGTATCAAGGGGGAGTTCGACATTTATCGACTGAAGAACTCTGCCGAGAGGTATGAGGCCGTTTGCAAGTTAACATGGATGAATGGACGGGCCGAGTTACATTGTCCATGGAGGATCACAGCAAGATCCTTACCTGCGTCGACTGCAATTAGGGTATTGGGGCAATGAATGCAGCAAACCATTAGAACTCTCTCTCTCTCTCTCTCTTTTCACTCTATAACTACAATTGATGTGCGATATCTTTCTGGCAACTAGTCGACTCTGCTTATCTTTTAAATGAATCTGTGTTGTAGGTGAACAAAATGGGCCCTCCACACATGTGTCCGACAGGCAGCAAACTGAAATCCTTAATGGCTGATACGGAGTGGGTGGCTATGCAATCTATGTCCATACTAAAGGATAACCCTAAGGAGACCGCGAAGAATATTCATACTAGCCTCGGTTCTAAATACAACATTGTCCTTCCGTATTACACGGTTTGGAAAGGTAAAGAGAAAGCTCTAGGGGTCTTGCACGGGGATTGGACCAATAGCTTCAGGATGCTATACAACTTCAAGGCGGAGGTACAAGCTAGGTGTCCGGGGAGTGTTGGGGAGATTGACACGGAATCAGAAGGTGGTAAAATATATTTCAAAAGATTTTTCATGGCACTTAAACCTTGCATCGATGGATTCAAGGGCGGCTATAGGTAAATCTCGAGTGTGAAGACTTTGTCCTAAGCGGCAAATGGAAAGGTTTGCCATCGCCACAACTTGATGGTCTGGCTGGATGTTCCTAGTGGCATTCGGGTTGTTTGAAAGCGAACGGAGGAAAGCGGTGCTGGTTTATGAGGCAGCTCGGAGATCAATAGGCCACATGGATCCATTGGCTATATCCACGGATGCATGCAAAGGGTGTGAATCACGATGAAGGAGGTGTTCCCGCGAGCTGAAGGTAGAGAATGACATGCCCATATGATGCTCAACTTGTACTCACACTACGCAGGCAGCATATTTCGTTACATGTTTCATGCTGCTAGAGTTTACAAACCTAGTAGCAGCGATTATTTCATGAGCAAGATTTTTGCCGATGCCCCTGAACTTCCAGAGTACTTAGCCATCCATCATTCGCAGCTATTGAAGAGGAGTCAATTCAACCCTGACATCAAAGTTGATTACATAAACAACAACCTTGCAGAATGCCTGAATAACTGGGTGAAGGACATAAAAGTGCGTCATGTTCATATCTTGATGGACAACATATGTGGTATGATCATGAAGCTATTAAATATAAGGAGAGAGATCGGTAGGAGACTTAGAGGACATATGCTACCGCCAGTTGTACAGCAACTGCACAAGAGAAGCCGAGGACTTGCTCATCTTAAGATTCTACCATCAACCAGCAGAAGCTATGAGGTGGTCGATATGTCCAAGAGTGGCAAAAGGGATGTTGTGAACATCCAGCTACGATAATGCACCTGCTTAGAGTGGCAGCATACCGGGAAACCTTGCGACCACGCCTTGGCCTTCTTGGTGAAGAAAAGAACTCTACCACATTTGGATCAGTATTTGTCATACTACTACTCTATGGAAAAGTTCAGAGCTGCGTACACTAGATCCGTCGAGCCATGTATAGACCCATCTCAGTGGCCTCAAGTCCAACTGTCTTTCGAGCTTTGCCAGCCAGTTACAAAAAGGGGCAGAGGAAGACCCCAGGTGAATAGGTTTAAGAATTTTCTCGAGAAGAAGGGTTCGGCTTTCTGTGCTACAAAGAAGGGCAAAAATAGATGCAAGACCTGCCATCTTATAGGCCATAGAGCAGCTAGATGTCCCCTTAATGCTCCCAAACCTAGGTATGAGATGGTACGTTCACACAAAAAATTGTTTATAGTCTGTAGATATAAGGTAGTAATCCATGTACTGTTTTTTTTATAGGAAGCACAAGGTAAGAAACAAGATAGCCGACTCAGTGATTTTGCTGTGGGAAGAAAACCAAAACGAGTGGAGTGATGATGCCGGACAAGATTCTGGTGCTGATTGGCCTGACTTCCCTCGGCCCGGAGATGCGAATGCGTGAAGGTAAGAAAATTGGCACCAGGAAGAGGAAGAAGGCAGAGATGAAGAAGCGTGGACGTGAAGGAAAGAGGAAGAAAGTTGGCACCCAAGCAGAGAAAGAGGGCTAGCAGTGTAGCAGCCTAATGATGTATTGAACTTGAACCTATATATGTAGTTCGGTTAAACTCTGGAGCATGTGCGTGGAACTTGTCGGGCGAAACAATCTGCCTCCCGTACTCGAAGTAAAATGTATCGCGACTTTAGGGTTTGATACGGCCGAGGCCACTAGTTGAATCCAAAATTGTGACTGTGCCACTACTATCTGAACAATCGCGATAGCTGAGCGGTTAAATCCTCTCCAAAATCGATGGGTGTTAGTGGCACAGACATGATTTATTTATAGGCGCTTAATAAATCCTTGTTGTTGGCATTACACTTATGATAAGTTTCTAGGCTAGAAAACAATTTCTTAAGCTGGCCGCTACACTCCATGAAGCAGCAACTTATTTTAGCTGCTGGACAACGACATGGCAACATAAAGTGCACATGCAACAGATAATGCCCATATAATGAGGAAATTGTGTCCACTATCTGGCCTAATCTTGAGCCTGTCTATCTCACCACCTCCCTGCCCCTGCCTCCCCTGCACCTGGCGAAGCTCCCGGATCTCTCGCTCCATCGCACGAATCTCCTCTTTCTTGTCCCACATAGCATCACGCAGATCCTGAACAAGCTCTCTGTGAAAACACATCGGTGGCTTTTGATCCACACAAACTTGTCACCAGTCCCCTCCTTCCTGCATAGTAGATCGAAGGAAACAAAAAAGAATTACATTACGCTTTACGGATCAGAGTTACCATTGTACCTGATGGGAACTTACCGCTCTGATGTTGTAGTTGCTGAATTTTCCTGCAGTATTTTCGTCAGTCCATGAAATGCATCTCGACATCTTCTCACCACACAAACACAGCATATCGAGGTAGTAATCATAGGGCGCCCTCCGGTACCTGATGGGGGCACCCGCCTGACGGTGTTGAGCCGACCCTGATTCCGCCCGAGACGAACTGCACGAGCTGCGAGCCATGAGCAAGGGGAGCGAGGGTAGAGGAAAGAGTAGCCTTTGGATGTCAGGGTAGTGCTGAAGCGTGATTTATCCCTACTTAATAACTCGGGCAGAATCCTACCGTCCACATTCGGCTGACAGGTGGGGAACCTAGCGTGTGGACTTGTCAAAAAAACTCGCGCCTTCCTGGTTCAAAAGCCCTGTCGCGCGCATTGGACAAAAATTTTTGGTACCTTGCCCGCGTACATATCACTGGGAGGTCTTGCTCAGGAACCAGACACGCATGGCCCATGATGTCTACACACTTCTATTCTTGTAGACAGTTATTGGGCCTCCAAGTGCAGAGGTTTGTAGAACAGCAGCAAGTTTTCCCTTAAGTGGATCACCCAAGGTTTATCGAACTCAGTGTTGGGGGGATACCCCCGGGTAGGGTCACTCCGGGGTATAAGGGCCGAGTTAGCCGAGGTTTGGCAAGGTCAAAGCGGATGCTTGCCGAGTCACCTCAAGGCAGGCCGGATCACGGAGTAACCCGGACCAGGGGGTCGCCTAACATTGTCTCGTCCGACTTAAGGAGTAAGTCAGAAATGCTTGTCTAAGTTATATGCAGGAATTGGTGTGGCCGGATCAACTGTGATCCGGATCCTCGCTTGGCTTCTAGGAGAAGGAAGGAATCTCTCTGGTCAAAAAAGAAGGTCCGGTGCATACTGGATGAGCGAATAAAGCAAGGGCAGGACTACCGGATCATGGCCGACAAGGGTGACGATGCTCACGTCGGCTGACGCGGGTGCCGCAGAGGCTACATTGCTAAAGCAAGTGTGACGCGGGGGAAAAGCACCCCTATCGGGTTAATACTTTTGGCGGGGGCATATTCTTAGGAATATGCCTCCACGTATGCCCTAGGCCAGGACCGAACCACCTCTATATAAGGGGGGGTTAGGTTTCTGGTAGAGGGGTTGGGTTTTTTCTGATACAGAGTTGGGAAAATTCTAGTTGGTTGAGCACTAGTGGATCTAGGGTTCTTGGGCTAGTTGGTAGGCAAGAGTAAGAGAGTTTCTTCTTCCTCCTCTTGTCAATACAGCTCGAGGAGCACTTGTAATCTTTGAGATTGAACATCAATACAAAGCTTCTGTGTAGAGAATCACTCTACTATCCCTCCCTGGATTCC
Organism: Avena insularis; assembly: GCA_023614405.1. Classification (NCBI taxonomy): domain Eukaryota; kingdom Viridiplantae; phylum Streptophyta; class Magnoliopsida; order Poales; family Poaceae; genus Avena; species Avena insularis. The sequence goes on along the minus strand of CM042688.1, from coordinate 73,230,733 downwards.
CCTAGCGCATATTAGTCCCCACCTTTAGCCTATCCATGGCATCTGCCGTGACACCACCACGACAGTTGGCGCCCACCGTGGGGCTAGCAGCGCTAGCAGGGGTGAAGATCCGGACGGGAAACCTCGCACCGCGCGAACGACGCATCGTCTCGGGCTCGTTCGCTTTGGCGCTGGACTACGTCGCGACAACACTTGGCTGCTTGACACCGCCCTTCCGCGCAATGGCATCTTCGTCAAGCTCGGTGCACACAAGGTCTACGTTGTTGTGGACGTGTCCTGCGTTCATCCGCGTCGCATCATCGATGCAGGAGAACCACCCCTCACTGTGGCTCGCGAGGCGCGTATCGCTCGCTCCCCGGACCATGCAGAGGTGATGATGACTGCTCCAGGCGCGGGCATGAGCAAGGATCCAGCGCTAGACCTAGAGGTAACGCCTAAGGCACCGAGGAAAGCTAGGGGTCCTCCGCTAATGAGGCCTGAGAACTTGCTGAGGGAAGCTATGGATAGCTTGGCAAACCCGGTGGCAGCAGTGGTAGATCCGGCTCAGGCACAGGCCGAGCTAGAGGAGACCTGGCAAAAGATACTGGAGGGCGCAAAGAAAATAGCAGCGGCTCAGCAGTCGTTGAACATGACGCTGCGTGAGTACGCGAAGGCAAACAAGGTTGATGCAGTAAGGGTGAAAGGGAAAAATCTCATGAGTGAGATGAACATAGAAGGTGATGATGGACCAGAAGGGTCGGAAAACTATCTGTCCATGGGGTTGCCGAAGTATAGTACCCCGGCGAAGAACCTCAGAGCAGCAGATGCCGCGGCGTCCGAGCTAGAGGGTCTGACGGGTGAAGCCCGTCAAAGACAGCAAGACCGGGTTAACGAGCTGGTTCGGATCACGAACAGGCGAGCGAGAGGTAACCGGAGAGTTGGAGCTTCTAAGATCGTCCATTCGGCGATGGGTAACCCGGAGAAATCGGCGGAGCCGCATCGTCGCCTCATGGTGGCCCAAGGAGAAGAGGTAGTAACCTCGGCGAACGGAACAAGCGGATCGTTCGTCGACCCAACGTCGCGTGAAAACAAAAAGAGATGCGGAAAAACGACGATCGACGAAGTGTGAGCCGAGGTGAAGCTGGCCGAGGTAATCACGACCAAGGCAATGCCGGTCAAGGGAATGCTGCCAACGGCAATGCCGGACAGCGAAACTTCGGCGAGATCGGTCAACCGCAGCAAAGGAATATACTAAGGCAAGAGCAAAGTGCGGACGTGGTATGCAAATGATAGGAGCACAACAAGACCGATACAATGACGGAGACTCGAGATGATGAATGCGTGATACGCAAGACCGGACTATCATGTGATAGGGTCGAGATTGGGAAGCGAGGATTTGATGCGGATGACGCCAAAGTTAAAGTTGGATCGCTGTATAGGTCGGCGGATCGAATGTCAAGGTCCTCTGGGTCCAGCGTGCTTTGGACCCCGGATCATGAAGAACCGCCAGCAATTTCCAATTACCGAGGCACGAAGACGTATGACGGTAGTACAAAGCGGAGGATTGGCTGATAAACTACATACCGTATGAAAATTGCAATCGGCAACTTGAGATGGGTTATGCGATTACCCCAAATGTTGGAAGGTCCGGCTAGGGTATGGCTGAATAATTTGCCACCCGGAAGCATCAATTGCTGGATAGATTTTGAAGAAATGTTTATCAGCAACTTCTCAAGTACATATCAGAGACCGAATAGACCGCAGACCTTGGCGATGTGCAAGCAGAGATCTAACGAAACGGATCGTGAATTCTTGACCCGGTGGTGTACCGTGAGAAACTCGTGTGAAAGTCATAGAGTCACGAGCTATAGCATGGTTCGCACAAGGGTGCAGATATGGCAGCGAGTTGTGGATGAAATTGCAAAGGAAAATGCCAGTCACGTTGGCAGAGATGATCCGGATTGCGGATTCTTATGCTTTGGGTGATCTGACTCAACCTAGGATCGCGTCGAACGAGTCAAATGAGGAGTACTATCCGAGAGACGGAGCGGGGTCATCCCGGAGGAACGATTACAGGGAAAAAGGAGAGATGATAGATCGGACCATCGGTATAGTTCGCAACAAGTTGCAGCTGTGAATCAAGATCAACCCGGAGCACGGAGCAACCAACGCCAGAAAACGGGAGGGCAATGGACTCGACGAAACAATGGCAAGAAAACATGGACTCCGGAGCAGAAGAAGCAATGCCAAGAAAAGAAAGATCGTCCGAGGTATACCTATGAGTCAATGTTGGACCAGCCGTGTAAATTTCACACGCTAAATCCGAACAGCCCGGCGGGTCACACAACGAGGCAATGCAAGTGGATGCGTAAGATAGAACAAGGTGGTTCGGGGAATGCTCAGGCACCCCGGAATGATCAACCTCGGCAGGAGTTACCCCGGCAGCAATTGCTCTCCGGAGCAAACATGCAACAGCTAATGTTGCCTCCCCCTCCTCCGAGGTATGACAACAGTGAGAGAAGGGATGAAGTGCATCAGGTGGAAAACCAGCAACAACCGGATCAGAGGTACTCCAGAAACGAGGGAAGGAATGAGTACAGGGAACATCACCAGAGCTATTGTGTGTTCACAATAGAGGAAACAGATAGGAAGAGCTTGCAGCGCCGACATATGGAGGTTAACGCGGTTATGCCTGCAGTGACGAGGTACATGCCTTGGTCGGTCCAGGAAATTACCTGGAGCGTCAAAGATCATCCCAAGCTTATGCCAAGTCCGGGCTCGTATGCACTAGTGTTAGATCCAATGTTCATTGGACCAAACATTAATGTGAGGTTATCCAAGGTACTGATCGACAATGGTAGTAGCATTAACATCATGTATGCAGATACGATGCGCAAGTTGGGCATCTCAGAGAACATGCTCCAGGCTACAAGAACAACTTTCCATGGTATCGTACCAGGCATCTCCTGTGAGCCCATAGGCAAAGTCCGGGTCGATGTGCTATTTGGTACGAGGGATAACTGCCGAACTGAGAATCTGGAGTTTGAGGTGGTGAACTTGGAGAGCGTGTATCATGCATTACTCGGGATACCAGCACTGAGCAAATTCATGGCAAGTTGCCACGTTATTTATCTAAATATGAAGTTGCCCGGGCCAAATGGAGCAATTACTATCGCTGGGGATTTCCGATGTTCTATTGAGTGCGCCTCAGCCGGGTCTAACCTAGTCGAGTCACTCGTGATTGCGCAAGAGAAAAGAAAAATCCAAGAGGTGGCGGCATTAGCTCAGTCCATGCGATATATGCGGCGTTAAGCAACCCGCATGGAAGCGTTTCGTTTCAAGCCGAAGGACACCAAGAAGGTTCCGATGGATAACATGTTTCGGGCGCCGTAACAAGTGGTGCCGGGTTAACTGACAAATAGGAAAGCGAGCTCATCAACTTCCTCCGTGAGAATCGGGATATTTTTTCTTGGTCCACACAGGACTTGCAAGGTGTTCCGAGGGAGTTGGCCAAGCACTCTTTGAACGTGAGACCCGGAGCAAGGCTGGTGAAGCAACCTCTGCGACGCTTCGCCGAGGATAGGAGAAAGGTCATTGGTGACGAGATAGCTCGGTTGCTTGCAGCTGGATTTATCATGGAAGTGCTGTATCCGGATTGGCTCTCTAATCCGGTGTTGGTAGAAAAGAAGAAAGATGATCCGAACGTGGCGGTGGTTTGGCGTATGTGTATCGATTACACGAACCTGAACAAGGCGTGTCCAAAAGATCCATTTCCACTGCCGAGGATAGATCAGGTCATCGACTGTACCGCGGGATGTGAACTGTTGTCATTCATTGACGCCTATTCTGGTTTCCACCAGATACCTCTGAACCCGGATGATCAAATAAAAACTGCCTTTATTACCCCGTACGGGGCTTATTGCTATCGCACTATGCCATTCGGTTTACGAAATGCAAGAGCAACATACCAAAGATGTATGCAAAAATGTTTGCACGATCAAATAGGTCAAAATGTACAAGTCTACATGGATGATGTGGTTATTAAGACCAAGGAAAGCACAACGCTCCTTGACGACATAAGGCAAACATTCGCGAACTTGAGGAGATTCCGGATGAAGCTTAACCCAGAAAAATGTACCTTCGGTGTCCCGGCTAGGAAATTACTCGGATTTCTCGTCTCTAGCCGAGGTATCGAGGTTAATCCAACTAAGATCTGAGCCATCGAACGAATGGAGATGCCGAAGTGTCTCAACAATGTCCAAAAGTTCACTGGATGCCTGGCGTCGTTGAGTCGGTTTGTATGTCGGTTAGGGGAAAAGGCACTACCTCTCTACCAACTCATGAAAAAGTCAGATAAATTCGTTTGGGCCCTTGAGATGAGGCTTTTGCCCATTTAAAAAAGATGTTGACCACTGCACCAGTGTTAGCTTCTCCACTGTCAAAGGAGCCAATGTTGCTCTACATAGCCGCAACCAACCGAGTTGTAAGTGCAGTGATTGTAGTGGAGCGTGATGAAGAGGGTAAGTCGATGCAGAGGCCAGTGTATTACTTGAGCGAGGTATTGTCTGCCTCAAAACAGAACTACCCGCATTTTCAAAAGGTGGCATACGGTGTTTATATGGCGGCAAAGAAGTTAAAGCACTACTTTGAGGAGCATCCCATCAAAGTGATATGCGAAGCCCCCATATCCGAGATAATGGGTAACAAAGATGCGAATGGCAGAATTGCGAAATGGGCGATTGAGCTAGCACCTTCGCACCCAGATGATAGGAGAAGCGATCAAGTCTCAGACTGTGGCGGACTTTTTTGTGGATTGGGCCGAGGTACAATACGAACCACCGCCGCCAGATCCGAACTACTGGAGGATGCACTTTGACGGATCGAAAACCAAAACCGGGTTAGGTGCCGGGGTTGTGCTTACCTCGCCAAAGAAGGATCAGCTCAAGTACGTATTGCAGATCCATTTCGTGGCATCAAACAATGTCGCTGAGTATGAGGCTCTTGTGCATGGTCTCAAAGTGGCAAAGGAGATTGGCATACGTCGGATAATATGCTTTGGCGACTCAGATCTAATGTCTGACAGCAAGTGTCCGGTGTGGGGCCTGGATCCAAACATGGCACTATACAGATTTCATGTGCAGAAGATCTCGGGTTACTTTGAGGGATGCGAATTTCACCATGTACCTCGCATGGAAAATGAAGCTGCCGACATGCTGTCAAAGCTCGGATCGACCCGACAGGCAATCCACCGGGCGTAGCATTGGAGCACCTCAGAAAACCATCTATCAGGCCGTCCCCAGGAACCGATTCAATCTATGTCCCGGAAAACGCGGAATCCGGAGCTGAGCCCATGGACATTGACATGGGAGGTAGCACGCCGAACCCGGGGACTACCTCGGTAAACCCGGGGACTACCTCGCTAGACCCGGGGACTGTTCAGCGTGATCCGACTGAAGTTATGCCGGTGGATCGGATGGAAATTGATGAGGAGATGTTCCTGCATGACGATACCAGCTTGGGCACTGCCTATATACCAGTTCTTGAAAGATGGGACGTTACCCACTGAGGAAGTGCTAGCCAGGCAAACTCAGAGGAGAGCCAAAGCTTACACAATCATCAATTCCGAGCTATACAAACAAAGTGTAACCAATGTCCTCCAGCGGTGTGTTGACCCGGAAGGACTTAACATCCTCCGAGATATACACCAAGGAGAATGCGGGCATCATGCCTCATCCTGGGCCTTAGTGGCAAAGGCGTTCCGGCATGGATTCTACTGGCCAAGTGCCTTGGAGCAAGCAGAAGATCTGGTGAGAAAATGCAACGGTTGTCAAAGGTACGCCACCAAGACACATACGCCTATGTCGGAACCCAAAACCATACCAATTACATGGCCATTTGCTGTGTGGTGCTTGGATATGGTTGGCCCATTCAAACCAGCAAGAGGAAACATGACACACATTCTGGTCATGGTGGACAAGTTTACAAAATGGATCGAAGTGAAGCCTATAAGAAAATGTGATGGAGCTATGGCCGTGACGTTTCTCAAAGACATCATCTTGAGGTACGGTTATCCACACAGCATTATAACTGAGAATGGAACAAATTTCGCGGAAGGAGCATTTACGCGCTTTTCCCGAGACAAGAAAATCCGACTCGACGTAGCCTCGGTAGCCCACCCCGCATCAAACGGACAAGTGGAAAGATCCAACGGATTAGTGCTATCCGGGATAAAACCCCGGCTCATTGAGCCGCTGCAAAGATCAGCGGGGTGCTGGATAGAAGAACTACCAGCGGTATTGTGGAGTTTAAGAACAACTCCGAATCGATCAATAGGCTACACGCCGTTCTTTCTGGTATATGGGGCAGAAGCTGTATTACCAGCCGACATAGAGCATGATTCTCCTAGGGTCACCCAATACACAAAAGCCGAAGTGCAAGAAGCCCGGCAAAATGATGTTGATCTGCTGGAAGAAGCGAGAGAACTGGCACTGTCCAGATCCGCCATATATCAGCAAAATCTCCGACGCTATCATAGCCAGAAATTGTGCCCCCGAGTCTTCTGGGAAGGCGATCTGGTGCTCTGGTTGGTACAGCGTACTACTGGCATGCATAAATTATCCCCCCCATGGGAAGGGCCATTCATTGTGAGCAAAGCATTGCACAATGACTCTTATTATCTCATAGATGCAAAGCCACAGGAAAAGAACAAGGCGAACAGGTGCGGAGAGGAATCGAAGCGACCATGGAATGTAGCACTACTTCGTCCCTTCTACACTTAGCTAATAAGTGTATGTATCCGAGTCATCTCATATGTCGGTATGTATGTCAGCAATGAGCTTATCAATGAAATAGCGAAGCCTCGAGCAGTAACTCGGGGACTGCCTTGATAAACAGTTGTTGTTACTTTTTATGCGCTAGATGGAATGACTTGTTTCGCTTAACCCGGATTAGTAATGTGTGAGCACCAGAAACCCAACCCTTCGACTTGCTGCTGTCCAACAAGAATTGGCTTCATGGCAAGCAAGGGGACGAGTTTGGAATTGCGTAGCACATGAAAACCCACTAAGGAAACGATCTTATTCCGGCTAACGTTTGCTTTTTCGGACTAACCCCGTATTTTCTTTCAAGTTATTATGTTGAATTATTTTGAGCCAAGCCTCAAAGTTTCTCAGTATTGTTAAAACGATTCTCGAGGCTCGGATTCGTAAGTCGTAAAACCGAATCAAGGTAGACACGGATCGAGCCGGAGAATTGGACGAACAAGAAAATGAAACTCGGGGACTACGCCCAAGTTAATCCGGCATACAAGCATAGTAGCAAAATATCATGTATTTAGCATACAATGGCACCCGGCATACCGGGGATCTGATAAATTTTCAAGTTTGTTCCACTAAGGAGCGGCAGGAGGAGGAAGTTCGGCGTCATCATCACTGTCTTCAATATCTGAAGCAGCATCTTCTCCATCCTCGCCCGACCCATCCTCCATGTTCTCCATCTGCTCCTCCTCACCGGACTCCAGAAAGCTCGGCCCCAGTCATGGATGGGAGAATATTCAACAAGGCTATAGGCGCAAGCCTGGCGCCGAGCTACCCACTCCGGATCATTGGTCCATTTGGATCCGGTGCGCCGGCGTGTGAGGAGGCTCAGGTCGATCTTGTCGTACCATGTAAGGATATGATGGAGGAGGGTATCTGCTGCGGCACGCCCAGCGGATTCTCTCCAGAGATCAAGCCGTGTCTCGATTTCCAATAGCTTTTCAGCAAGGAGTGTGATCCTTTTCGGAGCGCTCTCGCTTGGCCAGAAAGTGTTGAAGTTCCGGACCGCAACATCGAGGAGATCTTTCCCATAGTTCTTGATGGTTTCCACCCGAGCTGACACGCTGACCAACAGGTCCTCCATGTCTAAGGGGATGCTCTCACCATCAGGAGCGACGGGAGTACCCCTCTCTTGGCGGAATTTGGCAACGGCAGCACTGGCGATGGGAGTACCCTCCAGAAAGTTATCTGAAAATAAGGAAAAGGGAAGATGCTGAAGCAAAGGCATATGAGCTAACCCGGAAAACTATGTCGGACAAGGGGAAGAAACTTACGTGAGATATGACGATGGATCCGGGTCAACTCCTTGATACAACTGTCGCGTCTCTGGCGAAGTTGTTCAAGCTCAGCGAGCGCCGACCCAAGCTGGACCTCGGATTCCTTAAGCAGGTCCTGGTCCTTGGAGATCTGAAGGGTAAAGCGCTCACGCTCTTCGTTGAAGTTTTGGCCAACTTTTTGGAGTTCGGTTTTGTGTTGGGCCTTCATCTTCTCCATCTCGGCCTTGAGTTTGGCTATTTCTTCTTCAGCTCGGCTTGATGCTGTCCTGCTTGTTCGAGAAAATGCAGCATCATATCAGGAACGGGCACACTATCCTCAAGCGATGCTGAAATAGTGTGTTGACCCGGCAAAGCCGAGGAGTGAATGTTTTCCGAGCCAAGGAGAAGAAGGAATCGAAAACACAACAACGTTGGCCGAAAGAGGACATACCTCGGATTTCCTCCAAGTTCTTCCGCATAATTTTGTTTTCAGCCTCCACCCCAGCTGCAAAAAACCGAATAAGGAGGTTAGTCCGGTAGAAACAAATGAAACGGAGAGGTGTCGAGAGAGGAAATTATCCCTCTTTTCATGCTCCGTGCCAAGTGCAACATGTTTTGCACGCAAGATCTTGTGGGTATCAAGCAGGCGCTAAAATTCGGCGCTCCGGCGATTGGTAGTTACCTGACAAAGGTACAGGAGTGTAAAGTTAGTTCGTTGCATATTCGAAGTATACAAGATCCGGGCCAAGCGGAACTTAACCCGGCTCTAGGTGTGTGCATATTCGAAGTATACAAGATCTGGCCAAGCGGAACTTAACCCGACTCTAGGTGTGTGCATATTCGAAGTATACAAGATCCGGGCCAAGCGGAACTTCACCCGGCTCTAGGTGTGTGCATATTCGAAGTATACAAGATCCGGGCCAAGCGGAACTTAACCCGGCTCTAGGTGTGTGCATATTCGAAGTATACGAGATCCGGGCCAAGCGGAACTTAACCCAGCTCTAGGTGTGTGCATATTCGAAGTGTGCAAGATCCGGGCCAAGCGAAACTTAACCCGGCTCTAGGTGTGTGCATATTTGAAGTTTACATGCAGCTACGTTGATCTTCTAATGAGCATCCGGCCGAGTAACAAGTTACTCCGCCGGAGGCTCGGGGACTAATGGTTATTATCTACAGCATGTAAAGAAGAAACAACGTACCTCCATCATTCGCCCAGCGAGGTTAATGGCCTTGGCGGCGGTATTCATCTGAGCAGAAAATTCAGCGGGGCCGAACTTTTCCGGGAGATCGTCGTTGTAGACGAACTCCGCCTTATTCCAGTTCATAACGAATTCGATAAGGCTCGGAGGGTACCGTTCGCCAGTGGGCATGTGGGGTGCCACCAAGCCCTTTGTGTGAGCTTTGAAGAACCATCTGCTGCGAATCGGCTGGCTCGGCAGGAGGATCCGTCGCTGCTGGTGACTTCTTTGGAAGCATTGACGACAAGGTTCGCTGCCTGGCCTCGACGGAGGAAGACTTGCCTTTGGCTTGCTGGGAGGATGTGACCACAGTGGATTTGCCCTTGGAAGCCGCTGGAGTGGTTCCTCGCCGAGCTTGGGAAGACTCGGACGAGGCAGATGAACTTGGCATGGGAGCTTTGGTGGCAGGACTGGGAGCTGCTGTTGGCTTCTTCGGAGCCGGGACAGGCGCTGGTTCGGTGGCTGGTGCTGGAGCTGCTGCTGGTGCTGGAGTTGCGGTAGACTTGGTGGTTACTGGTTGCAGCAATGCCGAAGTGACGGACGCCATTGCCTCGGCCGATCCGACCCCTCCCGATCCAAGGTCGCGTTCCTCTGAAGGAGGTACTGCGGAACCCGGAGCGGCCACAGAGCCCTCCGGAATAGGGCTCAGTGGGCGTGACTCGTCGTCACAAGGAGGGGAAGGACCAGACCGAAGGGGAGAAGAGATGCTCGATCTGCTCTGACGGACCTCCATAGGAGCCCTGCAAAAGAAAATAATGTCAGGAGTGAAATTACCCCGATGCAGGGAGAAGTGTGTTGCGCAGTGAAAAATGACTTACGCATCCAAGGTCTCGGCCTCCTTAGGTTTCCGGGCCCTCCGTGCCAGGGCTTTGCCTACCCGTTTGGAGGCAGTCTTGTCTTCGGCCTTCTTTTGCCTTTTGGTAGGCTGAGAAGGTTCGGAAGAAGAACTTGACGCGGATCCGCGCTTCTTCTTCGATGCCACCGGAACAAGCTCGCCCATGGCAAGTGGAGGATCCTCGTGGATGTTCCCACCAGGGTTAGCTGATGCCGGGAAGGCAAAATAAAGAGGGACAGCCTCAACGGGTTCAATCATGTCGATATCCGAGTCATCCTCATCGTCGGGCCAATCTCTAAGAGAAGATAATTTACCGCTGGGTCGTTTGGTGGCGTCGGTTGTGGGGAGGAACATCTCCTGGTCCGGCTCCTCCTCATCCAAGATTTCTCGGTCCGGGGCCCACTTAAGGGTCAGATCAGTACCATCCTCGAGGGTTTGCTGGAGAAACAGCTGAGAAAAAAGCACAAGGAGCAGAGTCAAAAATATGATAAGAACCGACACGTAATTGATCCGAAATAAGTTTACCCCGTGAAGCTTACGCGGGAGGAGCACATCCGCAGCGTAATGCTCGATTCCCCACGTCCATTCGGCGGAAAAATCCTTATGGGTGGTGAAAAGAGCCTTGACCCGGCGGAAGATCTCCGTATTGCTCAACTCGAACGAGGAGGTTCGGTTGGGGTCGCGGCTGAAGCTCATATGGCACAACTTGTGAGTGCGCCGCTGGAGGGGAGAGATTCGGTTGCAAATGAATGTGATCATGGCATCTTCGTTGCGCAATCCGAGCTTCTTCAGCTCCGCGAATCTTTTGTGGACTTGGTTGGCCCGAGGTGTAGGTTTTTTGGCGACCTCCTCCCAGAAGTCTTCGGTGCCTTTGTTCCGGACGTAGAAGAAGGTCCGGGCCCATCCTTTGCAGGAGTCAATCCCAGTGACCCAGGGAAAGATTGAAAATCTCCGGGGCAAGATCGAGGCAGCTCCGAACTGAGTGAGCTGCTTGTCCTCCGAATCGACGTGGATGTTGGGGACGACGTTGCGACGGAGGCTGAAAAACCGGATCCACAGCTCCTTCGTGGGCCATAGTCCGGTGTAGCCCTCGATCGAAGAGACGAAAGCGGACAGAGAGGTGATGGCATTCGCCGGGAGATGATGTGGTTGCAGGTGATAGGTCCGGACCCAATCCCGGAAGAAATCACTCACCAGAAGACCAAATCCCCGTTGGAAATGGGATAGGAAAATAACAAACTCACCCGGATTTGGTGAGGGGGCCAATTCCGAGGAGGAGAGGCGGCGGCCGGCGGGAATCGCGGGTCCGTAGAGCCATCGATGTCGTCTAGCAGACCCACGAACCAGCCCACGCTGATCGCCCGCGGCGTCCTCCTCCATCTCCCTCGACGACGATGAGCTCCTCCTCGTCATCTCGAATCCGCTGTCCTCATTTGGCGGCTGGCGGCTCTCGCGGTCTAGATTGACGAGTACCCGTGGCTAGCGGTTGTGCGGGCAGTGGTGGCTGTGGTGCAAAAACCCGGAGAAGGAGTCTGCGTGGCATCTTCTTTGCACTAAGCGGTAGCCGCCTGCCTAAAGGAAGAAGAAGAGGAATGGGCGAAGGGGCGCGGAGATGGAAAAGTGCTAAGGGGCGCGCCCCTCCCCTATTTAACTACCCCCAGTAATCGATAACTGGGATCGCGCTGCGCCGGAGAGCCACACGCTATGGCCGTGTATCACCGGCATTAGCCAATCAGAGAGAAGCCACAGCGGAGGCCACAGAGAGTAAATATGATCCCATGACACGACGTGCAGTTGCGGTAAACGAGGAGACAGGCATGACGTAACCCGCCACGATAATCACCGGCGATTCTGCGGCGATTACGGTGAGCCCTTAAAATGAGGCAACGTAATGATTAACCTTTACGTGGGTTGGTGTATGAGAGAAGGAAGCAAGGCCCGAATCCGAGCCTCCATGGTAACCCGGCCGGCAAGTGAAAACTTGGAACGTGCGAAGGGAACATAAATCCATATAATCCGAGACAAGAAGTTAACCCGAAACTAAACGTCCGAGGCTCGAATACGAATGAACATGATGTGGCCTTAGCGACCAAGGCCGCTAAGGCCGCACCAGCTTTGGGGACTAATGTTGGGGGGATACCCCCGGGTAGGGTCACTCCGGGGTATAAGGGCCGAGTTAGCCGAGGTTCGGCAAGGTCAAAGCGGATGCTGTCCGAGTCACCTCAAGGCAAGCCGGATCACGGAGTAACCCGGACCAGGGGGGTCGCCTAACATTGTCTCGTCCGACTTAAGGAGTAAGTCGGAAATGTTTGTCTAACTTATATGCAAGAACAGGTGTGGCCGGATCAACTGTGATCCGGATCCTCGCTTGGCTTCTAGGAGAAGGAAGGAATCTCTCTGGTCAAAAAAGAAGGTCCGGTGCGTACTGGATGAGCGAATAAAGCAAGGGCAGGACCACCGGATCGTGGCCGACAAGGGTGACGACGCTCACGCTGGCGCCGCAGAGGCTACGTCGCTAAAGCAAGTGTGACGCGGGGGAAAAGCACCCCTGTCGGGTTACTACTTTGGGCGGGGGCATATTCTTAGGAATATGCCTCCACGTATGCCCTAGGCCAGGACCGAACCACCTCTATATAAGGGGGGGTTAGGGTTCTGGTAGAGGGGTTGGGTTTTTTCTGATACAGAGTTGGGAAAATTCTAGTTGGTTGAGCACTAGTGGATCTAGGGTTCTTGGGCTAGTTGGTAGGCAAGAGTAAGAGAGTTTCTTCTTCCTCCTCTTGTCAATACAGCTCGAGGAGCACTTGTAATCTTTGAGATTGAACATCAATACAAAGCTTCTATGTAGAGAATCACTCTACTATCCCTCCCTGGATTACCCTAGCGCATATTAGTCCCCACCTTTAGCCTATCTATGGCATCTGCCATGACACCACCACGACACTCAGGGAGGAAGTGGTCAAAGGTATTCCCTCTCAAGCAACCCTGCAATCAAGATACAAGAAGTCTCTTGTGTCCCCAACACACCCAATACACTTGTCAGGTGTATAGGTGCACTAGTTCGGCGAAGAGATAGTGAAATACAAGTGGTATGGATATAAGATAATGGTGCTAGAAAATACTTTGATGGCATGGAAGAGACTAAAGGCAAACTGAAGTAAAGATGGAAGCAAGCAAACATATAATAGATCTAATAGCAAACGGTGTTTCAGTGCTTAGAAACAAGGCCTAGGGATCATACTTTCACTAGTGAACACTCTCTCATATAAATATATTCTCTTTATGATACTACTCTTAACTACTCTCTGGTTGAACACTCTAATCGATGGTAGGGCTATAACAACACACCTCAAAGTAAGCCTTTCCCATCTAGAAAACCCCACACTGTCACCTTGAGTACTAGATGGGTCCAACAAACACCACAATTTCATAAAGACATCCAACTCCAAATATAACTCATAACAAGTATTTGTAATCTCTAGCCTAAGTGCCACCATGGTGTGCACGCTGTCACTTTCACACACATGGGGAGAGCAGAGATCTATTAAAGCACTTGAGTAGCAAGGTAGATCTATAGATTACAAGCTCATGATCTCAATAAGATCATGCATAGATAGAGAGATGAACACATAGCTACCGGTAGATCCCTTAGCCTCGAGAGAGAACTACTCCCTCCTCATCATGGGAATCAGCAATGGTGATGGAGATGGCGGTGGAGATCGATGGAGATGGCTCCGGGGGCACTTCCCCGTCTCGGCAGTGTGCCGGAACAGAGACTTTCCGTCTCTCGAATCTCCCCTTCGGTGGCGGCGGTGCTGCGGAACTTTTCGTGGATTTCTGATTGACTATTTAGGGTTTTGGTATCGGGAGGCTCTTATAGGCGAAGGAGGCAAGGTCGGTGGAGGCCCGAGGGTCCCACACCACCTAGTGGCGTGGCCAGGGCTAGCCTGCGCCACCACATGGTGTGGCCAGCCCCTAGCCCTCCTCCTCTCGTATTCTGGCTCCATGAGTCTTCCGGTAAAATAGGAACTTTGGCTTTTGTCCCGTCCAATTCCAAGAATATTCATTTTCTGACTTTCCTGGAACCAAAAACTGCAGAAAACAGGCAACTGGCACTGTGGCATCTTGTTAATAGGTTAGTCCAAGAAATCATATGAAAAGTACTCCAAAGTGTGGACAAAACATAAGAAAGTAGATAAAACCAAGCATGGAACATCAAAAATTATAGATACATTTGCAATGTATCAACATCCCCAAGCTTAACTCCTGCTCGTCCTCGAGTAGGTAAGTGATAAAAAGAAAGAATAATTTTTTAGGTGACATGCACCATCAAAGACTTGATCAAAGTATTTGTAAAACATTCAAAGTTGGGATCATAGTACTTCAATCATAACAGGAAAGACAAAGTTCTAGCAATAATACAAAGAAACTATGATGCAACATGAAAAGTCACAAACAAAAGATTCATGAATAACAATGCTTTGCAAGACGTTTGTTTGTTTCACATAAAGAAAACATAGCATAATAGCATTCAGCTTGTCCCTCATAGAGTAGCAACTATAAATGCATAATACACCTTCAAAGTTCATAAGAGTGACTAGATACAAATAGTTTAAAACAAGCAATATCAAGGTATGCATCAATCAACTAGTCTTGGGACAATGCACATAGAACTAAGAATGGCCACTATGCTCTCAAAGTAAGTGCATAAAGATAGAAGGTGGAAACTCAATATAATGGTGGAACAAAGGCCTTTTTATAAAAGGAAGTAGGGATTCAAGTCTCATAAAGAGCTTCCAAAAATTATGGTATTTATAGCTTTCAGCTCTCATTGCCCCTATCATAAGCATCTTGAAGTGATTAAGGTTAAAGTGAACAAACTATGGTGTACATGCTTGACGAAGTATAAGTTAGGAATCTCATGTCCCTTGTATACGAGGGCCGCTCCTCATTCTACTCAAGTTTAGTCATCGGTAAGTTCTTGTCATCGTAAGTACATGTGTATCATAGAGAACCGCCAACGGGGTACCCCTTGCCCGATGATACGGAAGAATCCCCATATCAAAATGACAAGGCAAGCAGACAACGAGCATCTCAGCAATCTTCTTATTTACCATGGGAATATGGTGCTTTTTTCTCTCTTTCCTCTTTTCATAATCTTTTTTTTCTTTTTCTCTTTTTTTCTCAATATAGGACTCTTTTTTTTTAAAAGAAGAATGCTTCATAGACAACTCATTATGGTTACGCTGCAGGTTTCCACCATGTCAGCATGGATTAGACCAGCGGCCCAGGCGTTTCTCTAACACATATACATAATTCCATGGACTTACAAGCTCCCCTTTCATTTCACACCGACGACATCCATATACAAAAGAGCATGATATCAACTAGGTACAAGTACCAAGTGCAATGTTGAAAGCGTTCCCCATGATAGCATGGTTCTGCTAATTCCCAACAAATAAGTGCAACCATATACAACATAATGGTTCAAGTTTATTAAGGGCAAGAAAAGTAAAGTGTGCCATCAAGTTCGTGAGAGCTTTAATCACTAGTTTTCTCATGACAAGTTTAATTTGGAAGGTAAAAAAAGCATGAATATACTAGGAATAGCATAAGCTAATAGGTAGGTACGGTGGACTCTTTGGAATAACTTGGTTTAGGGAGTTGGATGCATGAGTGGAACTCATACTTTGTTGTGGAGGCGAGCAAAAGACTGGGAGCGACAAACTAAGAGAGCAATAATGGCCATAATCATGCAGAGCGACAAAACATCATTGATCAAAGCATAAAGTGATACTACAAGTTGAAAACTAAAGGATCATAAAGGCTATGGTGACTTGAGATATTCATAACATGGTGTGAGCATGTGCCAAGTCAACCCAAATAAAGCATCAAAGGAGAATACCACTATACTATGCTTTAATATGCTAAAACAACGCAAGATTAATCCGAGGCACATTAAGCAATATCAATTGTTTATAACAAGTCATGCTACAGCAAAGAATACTAAGCATAAAGCCAAAACAATATCAAGCATGTCATGACAAAGAATAGGCCACAGTCAAAAACAAGCTCTCTTTACCACTTAAGCATGAACCTTCCTACTCTTTTCCAATCCAAACCAAACTATTTGAAAACCAATGTATGAAAGAGGGGGTCCAACCAATTTATTCAGAAAACTAAGAAAACCAAGCAAAATGAAAAACCAAAACGGAAACGAAAAAGAAGACGCTCCAAGAACAACACAACTGTGCATGAAACAATAAAAATGAAGTGTTTGGAAGAAACCTGGAATTTTTATTGATGAAGAAGGGGATGCCTTGGGCATCCCCAAGCTTTGACGCTTGTACTTCTTGGATATTTCTTGGGGTGACACGCATGGCATCCCCAAGCTTGAGCTTTAGTCCATCCGTTATCTCATTACTTATTCCTTCCATACACCTGAAATTTTTCCTTCATACAAAACTTCACACAATCTTTATTAGAAACATTAGTGCACTCAAGATAAATAAGTATTAAGGTTCAGTTCTAACACCAAATAAACTTCCATTAGAACACTATCTACTGTAGCACTTCCCTCAAAAAGCTCAATTCCCTAAAAGAACACAAAAAGGAACCAACAAGAAGCAAATGCAGAAAATGGCAGAAATCTGTCAAAACAGACCAGCAGGTAAAGACGAATTTTTTCGAAGACCTTCTGTTGCTCAAATCAAAAAGTGTTGAACTAAAGAAAGTTATATAACAAACTGGGGCAAGAGCACAAAAATTCACGCTACAAAAAGACGTTCAGAGATTTTACACGAATTTTTACAGTGAAGCACAGAAATCTGTTTCGGGATAGCAACTTTCCCAATCATTACTTCTCTCTCATTAGAGGTTACTCTTGGCACAAAAGGCAAATAAAAAGGATAAGGAGCGGTTATTACAGATGTAATAACTTCCAATACTCATCTAAAACTTTTGGGTTATCTCCCAATAAGTACTTTTTTTAACGCCTTTAAGTTAGGCATAATAGTTTGAGAAGATGCTCACAAAAGAAATATGAATTGAAGTAAAAGAGAGCATCAAGAAGTAAATTCGAAGAACATTTAAGTCTAACCCACTTCCTATGCATAGGAATCTTGTAAATAAACAATTCATGAAAGCACAAAGCAACAAGCATAGTAAAGCAAAACAAGTGCAACTTCAAGACTTTCAACATAAAGAGGGGAAACTTAATATTATTGAGATGCATAAAACCATATTTCCCTCTCTCATAATAACTTTCAGTAGCATCATGAATAAAATTAACAATATAACTATCCCATAAAACATTCTTATCATGAGTCATATGCATAAAAGAATTAATACTCCCCACATAAACATAGTCATTCTTATTGATTGTAGTGGGAGCAAATTCAACAAAATAGATATCATTATTATTTTCATCACCATAATCATCAAATATAGGAGGCATATTGTAACCATAATTAATTTCCTCCTCAATAGTAGGTGGACTGAAAATATCATATTCATCATTGCAATCATCATATATTGGAGGTATAGCATCATCATGAGCAATAGAATGGTTCTCTTCCCAAGTGTGTTCATTTGTAAACATATCATCATTGGGAGGATCATGGATAGCACTAATAGTATAGCAATTATTAATATCATCATTTTCAGAATTGGTACCGAAGAGATTTTCAATATCAAAAGTAGTGTGCTTGTCCCAATCATGATCGCATCAGAGGTAACAGGCATAGGAACATCATCGAGTTCAGACTCATCAAAAACTATAATAGGAGTAACATGCTTAGGGGAAAATACCGTTTCCTCTCTCCTTTTACTCCTCCTTTTCTTCTTTTTCTTATTCTCTTTAGGAGGGAGAGGCTTGAAAGGAAGCTTCTCCATTTACCCTGGTTCATTGTTAGAGACAATAGAAGAAACTTTGGAGGATTCCTCCTTTTCATTAATAAGACCAAAACACATATTAGTCATGTCATAATTTGGTAAGATCTCATCTTTTATAATATTTTGTATGTAAGTATTTGTGTGGCAATTATCAACACAATAAAGATGACAACCATGCATGACACTATTCATATCAAAAGCACTCGTATCTACCAAAGAGGTTTTTCTTGATAACTCTTCACACCCCAAAAATAATGTAAGTTCATCATGCTGATTAGGAGTGATCATGTCATCACAATACAAACTTGCAGTACTCATTGGATTAGAAGGGCTATTATTATGGCCTGAGCATTGAAAATTGAAATGACCCACTTCAAAGCAAAGTTCACAAATAAAAGGATAGAGGGCACAAACGTTTTTACCAAGGTCATTTAGAGCCCTATACCATGTTCTGGTTTTTTCATTCCTGTGGGTGATACAATATTCTTCTTCAGTTTGATTATTCTCACAAGGTCTATGTATTCCACCAAAATTAACATGCTTATGAGAAATAGTACTTTCAGAGGTTTGAGCATGTTTATTGCTATCATTAACAACAATTTCATTTTCCATACAAGTGTCTTTAAAAGGCTCATGATACATGTCCCACTTTTCTTTAGGAGCATTAATATGAGAAGCAAAGGATCTAAAACAATCAATAAGAATTTGAGGATCAAGACCATATTTAGCACTAAGCTCTTGAAAATCAGTAGTTTCAGCGAAAGACTTAATGCAATCATACTCATAGTTTATACCTGGTTCTTTACCTTTGTTGTTATCCCAATCTTCGGTATTGCTTTGAATTGTTTCAAGAAGATCCCACTTAGCTTTCACCTCCTTACTCGTGAAGGATCCCTCTAAACAAGTATCTAGATAGTCCTTGTAATGTCCTGAAAGCCTTGCATATAAATTATTAATAACAATATTACGGGGGAGCTCATGAATGGGACATTTGAGAATTAGTGACTTCAATCTCCCCCATGTTTGGGAAATACTTTCTCCATCATCAGGATGAAAATTATAAATGTAATTCCTATCTTTATGAATTTCATGAGGATAAAATTTAGAGTAAAAGAGAGATTCAAGTTCCTTCCACTCCAAATGATGAGGATCGTCTAGTAGCTCATACCACTCCCTTGCTTTGCCCTTAAGTGAAAAAGAGAATAACTTCTTCTTGACGTGATCTATTGTAATACCTGCACACTTGAACAACCCGCATAATTCGTGTATAAAGAGCAAATGATCACCGGGATGGACAGTTCCATCTCCAAAATAGTAGTTATCCATAACACGATCAATAATTTTTATAGGTATTTTAAAAGGGATGCTTTCAGTATGTGGATTTAAAATGTCACAAGTATCATTAGAATTACCACATATGGGAGATAAAGTATCATCAGAGCAAATTTTCTTCCTTAAAACTGGGGAACTAAAGAGATCATTTTCATAAGAACCAACTTCCCCAAGCTTAGACGTTTCCATAGCATTAGTAACAAAGGTGTTCAAAAGATTCATACTAATAACATTGCCATTAGCATGCAAAGAAAGTTCCATGGGTTTTTTAATTTTCTTTTCAGACAATTCAAGTTCTAACTTAGGAAAAATACTAAAAAGCTCTCTAATTTTGTTGTTGTTTTCCATTAAGCCTAACTAGTGAAAACAAGAAAAAAAAGGACAAAATTGCAGAATCTAAAGGAAATAACTTCGAGCACTCACACTGGAGGATGTGAGTACCTTTTACCTTACCTCCCCGGCAACGGCACCAGAAAATAGGCGTTTGCCGTGGGAGGTTCTTCTTCTTTAATTCTCCGGTGTGAATACCTTTTACCTTACCTCCCCGGCAACGGCGCCAGAAAATAGCTTAATGTCTACGCACTTCTATTCTTGTAGACAGTTGTTGGGCCTCCAAGTGCAGAGGTTTGTAGAACAGCAGCAAGTTTTCCCTTAAGTGGATCACCCAAGGTTTATCGAACTCAGGGAGGAAGTGGTCAAAGGTATTCCCTCTCAAGCAACCCTGCAATCAAGATACAAGAAGTCTCTTGTGTCCCCAACACACCCAATACACTTGCTAGGTGTATAGGTGCACTAGTTCGGCGAAGAGATAGTGAAATACAAGTGGTATGGATATAAGATAATGGTGCTAGAAAATACTTTGATGGTGTGGAAGAGACTAAAGGAAAACTAAAGTAAAGATGGAAGCAATCAAACATGTAACAGATCTAATAGCAAACGGTGTTTCAGTGCTTAGAAACAAGGCCTAGGGATCATACTTTCACTAGTGAACACTCTCTCATATAAATATATTCTCTTTATGATACTACTCTTAACTACTCTCTGGTTGAACACTCTAATCGATGGTAGGGCTATAACAGCACACCTCAAAGTAAGCCTTTCCCATCTAGAAAACCCCACACTGTCACCTTGAGTACTAGATGAGTCCAACAAACACCACAATTTCATAAAGACATCCAACTCCAAATATAACTCATAACAAGTATTTGTAATCTCTAGCCTAAGTGCCACCATGGTGTGCACGCTGTCACTTTCACACACATGGGGAGAGCAGAGATCTATTAAAGCACTTGAGTAGCAAGGTAGATCTATAGATTACAAGCTCATGATCTCAATAAGATCATGCATAGATAGAGAGATGAACACATAGCTACCGGTAGAACCCTTAGCCTTGAGAGAGAACTACTCCCTCCTCATCATGGGAATCAGCAATGGTGATGGAGATGGCGGTGGAAATCGATGGAGATGGCTCTGGGGGCACTTCCCCGTCTCGGCAGGGTGCCGGAACAGAGACTTTCCGTCTCTCGAATCTCCCCTTCGGTGGCGGCGGCACTGCGGAACTTTTCGTGGATTTCTGATTGACTATTTAGGATTTTGGTATCGGGAGGCTCTTATAGGCGAAGGAGGCAAGGTCGGTGGAGGCCCGAGGGTCCCACACCACCTAGTCGCGTGGCCAGGGCTAGCCTGCGCCACCACATGGTGTGGCCAGCCCCTGGCCCTCCTCCGTCTCGTATTCTGGCTCCATGAGTCTTCCGGTAAAATAGGAACTTTGGCTTTTGTCTCGTCCAATTCCAAGAATATTCATTTTCTGACTTTCCTGGAACCAAAAACTGCAGAAAATAGGCAACTGGCACTGTGGCATCTTGTTAATAGGTTAGTCCAAGAAATCATATGAAAAGTACTCCAAAGTGTGGACAAAACATAAGAAAGTAGATAAAACCAAGCATGGAACATCAAAAATTATAGATACATTTGCAATGTATCAACATCCCCAAGCTTAACTCCCTGTCCTCGAGTAGGTAAGTGATAAAAAGAAAGAATAATTTTTTAGGTGACATGCACCATCAAAGACTTGATCAAAGTATTTGTAAAACATTCAAAGTTGGGATCATAGTACTTCAATCATAACAGGAAAGACAAAGTTCTAGCAATAATACAAAGAAACTATGATGCAACATGAAAAGTCACAAACAAAAGATTCATGAATAACAATGCTTTGCAAGACGTTTGTTTGTTTCACATAAAGAAAACATAGCATAATAGCATTCAGCTTGTCCCTCATAGAGTAGCAACTATAAATGCATAGGACAACTTCAAAGTTCATAAGAGTGACTAGATACAAATAGTTTAAAACAATTAATATCAAGGTATGCATCAATCAACTAGTCTTGGGACAATGCACATAGAACTAAGAATGGCCACTATGCTCTCAAAGTAAGTGCATAAAGATAGAAGGTGGAAACTCAATATAATGGTGGAAGAAAGGCCTTTTTATAAAAGGAAGTAGGGATTCAAGTCTCATAAAGAGCTTCCAAAAATTATGGTACTTATAGCTTTCAGCTCTCATTGCCCCTATCATAAGCATCTTGAAGTGATTAAGGTTAAAGTGAACAAACTATGGTGTACATGCTTGACGAAGTATAAGTTAGGAATCTCATGTCCCTTGTATACGAGGGACGCTCCTCATTCTACTCAAGTTTAGTCATCGGTAAGTTCTTGTCATCATAAGTACATGTGTATCATAGAGAACCGCCAACGGGGTACCCCTTGCCCCATGATACGGAAGAATCCCCATATCAAAATGACAAGGCAAGCAGACAACGAGCATCTCAGCAATCTTCTTATTTACCATGGGAATATGGTGCTTTTTTCTCTCTTTCCTCTTTTCATAATCTCTTTTTTTTCTTTTTCTCTTTTTTTTCTCCATATAGGACTCTTTTTTTTAAAAGAAGAATGCTTCATAGACAGCTCATTATGGTTACGCTGCAGGTTTCCACCATGTCAGCATGGATTAGACCAGCGGCCCAGGCGTTTCTCTAACACATATACATAATTCCATGGACTTACAAGCTCCCCTTTCATTTCACACCGACGACATCCATATACAAAAGAGCATGATATCAACTAGGTACAAGTACCAAGTGCAATGTTGAAAGCGTTCCCCATGATAGCATGGTTCTGCTAATTCCCAACAAATAAGTGTAACCATATACAACATAGACGACACAATGGTTCAAGTTTATTAAGGGCAAGAAAAGTAAAGTGTGCCATCAAGTTCGTGAGAGCTTTAATCACTAGTTTTCTCATGACAAGTTTAATTTGGAAGGTAAAAAAAAGCATGAATATACTAGGAATAGCATAAGCTAATAGGTAGGTACGGTGGACTCTTTAGAATAACTTGGTTTAGGGAGTTGGATGCATGAGTGGAACTCATACTTTGTTGTGGAGGCGAGCAAAAGACTGGGAGCGACAAACTAAGAGAGCAATAATGGCCATAATCATGCAGAGCGACAAAACATCATTGATCAAAGCATAAAGTGATACTACAAGTTGAAAACTAAAGGATCATAAAGGCTATGGTGACTTGAGATATTCATAACATGGTGTGAGCATGTGCCAAGTCAACCCAAATAAAGCATCAAAGGAGAATACCACTATACTATGCTTTAATATGCTAAAACAATGCAAGATTAATCCAAGGCACATTAAGCAATCTCAATTGTTTATAACAAGTCATGCTACAGCAAAGAATACTAAGCATAAAGCCAAAACAATATCAAGCATGTCATGACAAAGAATAGGCCACAGTCAAAAACAAGCTCTCTTTACCACTTAAGCATGAACCTTCCTACTCTTTTCCAATCCAAACCAAACTATTTGAAAACCAATGTATGAAAGAGGGGGTCCAACCAATTTATTCAGCAAACTAAGAAAACCAAGCAAAATGAAAAACCAAAACGGAAACGAAAAAGAAGACGCTCCAAGAACAACACAATTGTGCATGAAACAATAAAAATGAAGTGTTTGGAAGAAACCTGGAATTTTTATTGATGAAGAAGGGGATGCCTTGGGCATCCCCAAGCTTTGACGCTTGTACTTCTTGGATATTTCTTGGGGTGACACGCATGGCATCCCCAAGCTTGAGCTTTAGTCCATCCGTTATCTCATTACTTATTCCTTCCATACACCTGAAATTTTTCCTTCATACAAAACTTCACACAATCTTTATTAGCAACATTAGTGCACTCAAGATAAATAAGTCTTAAGGTTAAGTTCTAACACCAAATAAACTTCCATTAGAACACTAGCTACTGCAGAACTTCCCTCAAAAAGCTCAATTCCCTAAAAGAACACAAAAAGGAACCAACAAGAAGCAAATGCAGAAAATGGCAGAAATCTGTCAAAACAGACCAGCAGGTAAAGACGAATTTTTTCGAAGACCTTCTGTTGCTCAAATCAAAAAGTGTTGAACTAACGAAAGTTATATAACAAACTGGGGCAAGAGGACAAAAATTCACGCTACAAAAAGACGTTCAGAGATTTTACACGAATTTTTACAGTGAAGCACAGAAATCTGTTTCGGGATAGCAACTTTCCCAATCATTACTTCTCTCTCATTAGAGGTTACTCTTGGCACAAAAAGCAAATAAAAAGGATAAGGAGCGGTTATTACAGATGTAATAACTTCAAAGACTCATCTAAAACTTTTGGGTTATCTCCCAATAAGTACTTTTTTTAACGCCTTTAAGTTAGGCATAATAGTTTGAGAAGATGCTCACAAAAGAAATATGAATTGAAGTAAAAGAGAGCATCAAGAAGCAAATTCGAAGCACATTTAAGTCTAACCCACTTCCTATGCATAGGTATCTTGTAAATAAACAATTCATGAAAGCGCAAAGCAACAAGCATAGTAAAGCAAAACAAGTGCAACTTCAAGACTTTCAACATAAAGAGGGGAAACTTAATATTATTGAGATGCATAAAACCATGTTTCCCTCTCTCATAATAACTTTCAGTAGCATCATGAATAAAATTAACAATATAACTATCCCATAAAACATTCTTATCATGAGCCATATGCATAAAAGAATTAATACTCCCCACATAAACATAGTCATTCTTATTGATTGTAGTGGGAGCAAATTCAACAAAATAGCTATCATTATTATTTTCATCACCATAATCATCAAATATAGGAGGCATATTGTAATCATAATTAATTTCCTCCTCAATAGTAGGTGGACTGAAAATATCATATTCATCATTACAATCATCATATATTGGTGGTATAGCATCATCATGAGCAATAGAATGGTTCTCTTCCCAAGTGTGTTCATTTGTAAACATATCATCATTGGGAGGATCATGGATAGCACTAATAGTATAGCAATTATTAATATCATCATTTTCAGAATTGGTACCGAAGAGATTTTCAATATCAAAAGTAGTGTGCTTGTCCCAATCATGATCGCTACTGTAGGTAACAGGCATAGGAACATCATCGAGTTCAGACTCATCAAAAACTATAATAGGAGTAACATGCTTAAGGGAAAATACCGTTTCCTCTCTCCTTTTACTCCTCCTTTTCTTCTTTTTCTTATTCTCTTTAGGAGGGAGAGGCTTGAAAGGAAGCCTCTCCATATACCCTGGTTCATTGTTAGAGACAATAGAAGAAACTTTGGAGGATTCCTCCTTTTCATTAATAAGACCAAAACACATATTAGTCATGTCATAATTTGGTAAGATCTCATCTTTTATAATATTTTGTATGTAAGTATTTGTGTGGCAATTATCAACACAATAAAGATGACAACCATGCATGACACTATTCATATCAAAAGCACCCGTATCTACCAAAGAGGTTTTTCTTGATAACTCTTCACACCCCAAAAATAATGTAAGTTCATCATGCTGATTAGGAGTGATCATGTCATCACAACACAAACTTGCAGTACTCATTGGATTAGAAGGGATATTATTATGGCCTGAGCATTGAAAATTGAAATGACCCACTTCAAAGGAAAGTTCACAAATAAAAGGATAGAGGGCACAAACTTTTTTACCAAGGTCATTTAGAGCCCTATACCACGTTCTGGTTTTTTCATTCCTGTGGGTGATACAATATTCTTCTTCAGTTTGATTATTCTCACAAGGTCTATGTATTCCGCCAAAATTAACATGCTTATAAGAAATAGTACTTTCAGAGGTTTGAGCATGTTTATTGCTATCATTAACAACAATTTCATTTTCCATACAAGTGTCTTTAAAAGGCTCATGATACATGTCCCACTTTTCTTTAGGAGCATTAATATGAGAAGCAAAGGATCTAAAACAATCAATAAGAATTTGAGGATCAAGACCATATTTAGCACTAAGCTCTTGAAAATCAGTAGTTTCAGCGAAAGACTTAATGCAATCATACTCATAGTTTATACCTGGTTCTTTACCTTTGTTGTTATCCCAATCTTCAATATTGCTTTGAATTGTTTCAAGAAGATCCCACTTAGCTTTCACCTCCTTACTCGTGAAGGATCCCTCTAAACAAGTATCTAGATAGTCCTTGTAATGTCCTGAAAGCCTTGCATATAAATTATTAATAACAATATTACGGGGGAGCTCATGAATGGGACATTTGAGAATTAGTGACTTCAATCTCCCCCATGTTTGGGAAATACTTTCTCCATCATCAGGATGAAAATTATAAATGTAATTCCTATCTTTATGAATTTCATGAGGATAAAATTTAGAGTAAAAGAGAGATTCAAGTTCCTTCCACTCCAAATGATGAGGATCATCTAGTAGCTCATACCACTCCCTTGCTTTGCCCTTAAGTGAAAAAGAGAATAACTTCTTCTTGACGTGATCTATTGTAATACCTGCACACTTGAACAACCCGCATAATTCGTGTATAAAGAGCAAATGATCACCAGGATGGACAGTTCCATCTCCAAAATAGTAGTTATCCATAACACGATCAATAATTTTTATAGGTATTTTAAAAGGGATGCTTTCAGTATGTGGATTTAAAATGTCACAAGTATCATTAGAATTACCACATATGGGAGATAAAGTATCATCAGAGCAAATTTTCTTCCTTAAAACTGGGGAACTAAAGAGATCATTTTCATAAGAACCAACTTCCCCAAGCTTAGACGTTTCCATAGCATTAGTAACAAAGGTGTTCAAAAGATTCATACTAATAACATTGCTATTAGCATGCAAAGAAAGTTCCATGGGTTTTTTAATTTTCTTTTCAGACAATTCAAGTTCTAACTTAGGAAAAATACTAAAAAGCTCTCTAATTTTGTTGTTGTTTTCCATTAAGCCTAACTAGTGAAAACAAGAAACAAAAGGACAAAATTGCAGAATCTAAAGGAAATAACTTCGAGCACTCACACTGGAGGATGTGAGTACCTTTTACCTTACCTCCCCGGCAACGGCGCCAGAAAATAGGCGTTTGTCATGGGAGGTTCTTCTTCTTTAATTCTCCGGTGTGAATACCTTTTACCTTACCTCCCCGGCAACGGCGCCAGAAAATAGCTTGATGTCTACACACTTCTATTCTTGTAGACAGTTGTTGGGCCTCCAAGTGCAGAGGTTTGTAGAACAGCAGCAAGTTTTCCCTTAAGTGGATCACCCAAGGTTTATCGAACTCAGGGAGGAAGTGGTCAAAGTTATTCCCTCTCAAGCAACCCTGCAATCAAGATACAAGAAGTCTCTTGTGTCCCCAACACACCCAATACACTTGTCAGGTGTATAGGTGCACTAGTTTGGTGAAGAGATAGTGAAATACAAGTGGTATGGATATAAGATAATGGTGCTAGAAAATACTTTGATGGTGTGGAAGAGACTAAAGGCAAACTAAAGTAAAGATCGAAGCAATCAAACATGTAACAGATCTAATAGAAAACGGTGTTTCAGTGCTTAGAAACAAGGCCTAGGGATCATACTTTCACTAATGAACACTCTCTCATATAAATATATTCTCTTTATGATACTACTCTTAACTACTCTCCGGTTGAACACTCTAATCGATGGTAGGGCTATAACAGCACACCTCAAAGTAAGCCTTTCCCATCTAGAAAACCCCACACTATCACCTTGAGTACTAGATGAGTCCAACAAACACCACAATTTCATAAAGACATCCAACTCCAAATATAACTCATAACAAGTAGTAATCTCTAGCCTAAGTGCCACCATGGTGTGCACGCTGTGACTTTCACACACATGGGGAGAGCAGAGATCTACAAAAGCACTTGAGTAGCAAGGTAGATCTATAGATTACAAGCTCATGATCTCAATAAGATCATGCATAGATAGAGAGATGAACACATAGCTACCGGTAGAACCCTTAGCCTCGAGAGAGAACTACTCCCTCCTCATCATGGGAATCATCAATGGTGATGGAGATGGCGGTGGAGATCGATGGAGATGGCTCCGGGGGCACTTCCCCGTCCCGGCAGGGTTCCAGAACAGAGACTTTCTATCCCTCGAATCTCCCCTTCGGTGGCGGCGGCGCTGCGGAACTTTTCGTGGATTTCTGATTGACTATTTAGGGTTTTGGTATCGGGAGGCTCTTACAGGCGAAGGAGGCAAGGTCAGTGGAGGCCCGAGGGGCCCACACCACCTGGTGGCGTGGCCAGGGCTAGCCCGCGCCACCACATGGTGTGGCCAGCCCCTGGCCCTCCTCCGTCTCGTATTCTGACTCTGTGAGCCTTCCGGTAAAATAGGAACTTTGGCTTTTGTCCCGTCCAATTCCGAGAATATTCATTTTCTAACTTTCCTGGAACCAAAAACAGTAGAAAACAGACAACTGGCACTGTGGCATCTTGTTAATAGTTTAGTCCAAGAAATCATATGAAAATTACTCCAAAGTGTGGACAAAACATAAGAAAGTAGATAAAACCAAGCATGGAACATCAAAAATTATAGATACATTTGCAATGTATCAGCCCACAATCTTACTCCCTCCTAGGAACTTGTCATGGCTCGTGTCGGCAGATCCATCCGCTCCACCGCTTCCGGTAGGGCTCGCCGCGGCGGATCCACCCCAAGATCCTACCGTCGCAGTATCAAATGGCCATGGTTTCTTCAGAGGAGCGACGACGCTACGTATGCGAGCTTGGCCCCTACTACCTATAGAAGGATTGATGCGGCGTCGAGCTCGAGCAGGAGCCGCCAGGCACGATGGTGCTCGGTCCATGCCAACCCCGTCACCTTCTTCATTGTCGATTCCGATGTGGAGGGCGACGGGGACGAAGCTGTGCAGAACGCCATTGTTGCCTCCTTGGCGAAGGGCAAGCCACGGGCGGGAGTGGATGTCGCCGGGAAGGGCACGGCGGTGGCACCAATCGAGGTGGACTCCGACGACAGCTGTGTGATGTGGGTTTAGATGTTGTTTAGGATGGTTGCAATTTTGGTTGTGTTTCATGCGAGTACAATTATTGTAATGTGTTTGTCGAGCTATATTGAGAAATATGTGCAATAGCAGCGTGTGAGTGCTTCCACTTTAGAAATTGTGTCTGTGCCATTTGCATGTTGCATTATCAACGTAGATTACTTGTAAACAATCCAATGAAAATCATCAGATTACAACCATCGGACGGGAGTGGCGGGATGGAAGAGAAGTTGGGACAGTGGCTTCGAGGGGAAGGACACTAGCAGGTGGGCCCTCGGAACACGTGACACTGACATGCGGGAGCGGGAGCACACGGTATTGCTGGTCTGTCCAGAGCAAGCGGACTTTGCAATGTGACAACAGCAAGCTGATTGGACCAATATAATAACTCGTCGAAGTATTAAGGAGTACTGAAAACTACAACTGGGGTACATTCGCACAACACGTATGCTCTAAGCACGTGAGAAGCATCGCTTAAGTCTAACAGTAACGACGGCACAAGTACTACATTTGTCTGTCGGTCTTCTCGATACAAATGTAGAAATGCATCTGCTTGTTCGGTCCAGCACCGACAAGGTACTGAGATGGCACGCATAGGATCGACCTTAGGTCCACACACTCCACCTCCCGCGGCGTCGGGTAGCTCGGCGCCTCGGCTAGCACAAGAATGCTATCCGACAGCGGCGGCTGGGCATACGTATCGTGTATACGGGCCAGGCGCACGAGACCGACCTGACGCATACGACACCCACGACGGTGGGCCTGGCTCTGGTTCCCGGAACACCGGCGGTGATGGTCAGGACGAAAACAGAGTCATCTCCCCTTGGAAAATTAGCAGGCGGCATGCCGAGTCAGTGAACGGCACCTGCTCTTGGAGAAGTTGGGCTTGCCCGTACGAGATCCTAATCACTTCGATCAAGTGCCCATCTATAAGGTGGATGACGAGATCTGCTGGCGGGTCGGTGTAGTTGCAGCCCGGCTCCGTGTAGGCGCACGCGTCGTGCGGGCACGCGAGCTCGTGGAGCGGGAGCTCGCGGTAGGAGCAACGGCGAAAGCATCCTGGGTGGGAGCACACGAGCGAGAACACCGCTGTGAAGTTGCGTGCGAGGATCTCCAGATTCTTGGGCTCCCACATCTGCCACATCTGAAGTTCGTCAAGAAATCGGGAAAAAGATCAGCAGTTAGATTGGCGAATAGCAGGAATGTGTAGGATAAGTTCAAAAGCATGTAAAATGATTTCTTACCATGAAGGTAGCGCCCGGAGAATTGGCGGATGTCGTCAGCTTGCGGCTACGGGAGGATGGAAGTAAAGTGGGGAAAGTGGCTTCGAGGGGAAGGAAGAGAAGTAACGGGGACATGACACTGGGATATGGCCCACTGAACTCGTGAGTCATAACACTCGCAACATGCAAGTTTGTCCAGAGCAAGCGTGGCCAATCATGCCGCAGAACAGCCTACTGGAGGATCGCTCTCGTGAAGATCATCCCAATCGTCCAAGCGCCCCAATCGAATAGTATGTAACAATCGTCAGCAGAACAACTGTGTTATGGCGTGCCTTCTAGAAGACTCGGTCTAACGGTGGATCCATTGGGGGGGCAGTGCTAGTTTTAGTATAAGAACAAGCATGAAATGACTCAAATGGATCCGTGTGTGGTTTGTGGAAATAACACACATGCAATGACTCTAGTGGTTGATCCATGTGTGGTTTGTGGAAATAACACACATGCAATGACTGTAATGGATCCATAAGTGGTTTATGGAAAAGAACACACATGCAATGACCACTGGTTGATCCATATGTGGTTTTTGGAAAGAACACACATGCCATGAGCACTAGTGGTTTATCCATGTGTGGTTTGTGGAAAGAACACACATGCAATGATAGTGGTTGATCCATGTGTGGTTTGTGGATAGAACACACATGCAATGACTCTAGTGCTAGCTTTAGTATAAGAACACACATGCAATGACCACAGTGGGTCCACATGTGGTTTGTGAAAAGAACACACATGCAATGACCACTGGTTGATCCATAAGTTTTTTGTGGAAAAGAACACACATGCAATGAGTCTAGTGGATCCATGTGTGGTTTGTGGAAAAGAACACACATGCAATTACTCTAGTGCTGGTTTGTGGTTTTAGTATAAGAACAAACATGCAATTACTCAAATGGATCCATATGTGGTTTGTGGAAAGAACACACATGCAATGACTTGTTGATCCATATGTGGTTTGTGGAAAGAACACACATGCAATGACCACTGGTGGATCCATGTGTGGTTTGTGGAAAAGAACACACATGCAATGACCACTGTTTGATCCATGTGTGGTTTGTGGAAAAGAACACACATGCAATGACCACTGGTTGATCCATGTGTTGTTTGTGGAATGAACACAATTGCAATGACTCTAGTGCTAGTTTTAGTATAATAACACACATGCAATGACTCTACTGGGTCCACATGTGGTTTGTGGAAAGAACACACATGCAATGACAGTGGTGTATCCATGTGTGGTTTGTGAAAAGAACACACACGCAATGACTCTAGTGTTGGTTCTAGTATAAGAACACACATGCAATGACTCTAGTGGTTGATCCATGTGTGGTTTGTGGAAATAACACACATGCAATGACTCTAGTGGTTGATCCATGTGTGGTTTGTGGAAATAACACACATGCAATGACTCTAGTGGTTGATCCATGTGTGGTTTGTGGAAATAACACACATGCAATGACTCTAGTGGTTGATCCATGTGTGGTTTGTGGAAATAACACACATGCAATGACTGTAATGGATCCATAAGTGGTTTATGGAAAAGAACACACATGCAATGACCACTAGTTGATCCATATGTGGTTTGTGGAAAGAACACACATGCAATGACTCTAGTGGTTGATCCATGTGTGGTTTGTGGAAAGAACACACATGCAATGACAGTGGTTGATCCATGTGTGGTTTGTGGATAGAACACACATGCAATTACAGTGGTGGATCCATGTGTGGTTTGTGAAAAGAACACACATGCAATGACTCTAGTGTTGGTTTTAGTATAATAACACACATGCAATGACTCTAGTGGTTGATCCATGTGTGGTTTGTGGAAATAACACACATGCAATGACTCTAGTGGTTGATCCATGTGTGGTTTGTGGAAATAACACACATGCAATGACTCTAGTGGTTGATCCATGTGTGGTTTGTGGAAATAACACACATGCAATGACTGTAATGGATCCATAAGTGGTTTCTGGAAAAGAACACACATGCAATGACCACTGGTTGATCCATATGTGGTTTGTGGAAAGAACACACATGCAATGACTCTAGTGGTTGATCCATGTGTGGTTTGTGGAAATAACACACATGCAATGACAGTGGTTGATCCATGTGTGGTTTGTGGATAGAACACACATGCAATGACTCTAGTGCTAGCTTTAGTATAAGAACACACATGCAATGACTCTAGCGGGTCCACATGTGGTTTGTGAAAAGAACACACATGCAATGACCACTGGTTGATCCATAAGTTGTTTGAGGAAAAGAACACACATGCAATGAGTCTAGTGGATCCATGTGTGGTTTGTGGAAAAGAACACACATGCAATTACTCTAGTGCTGGTTTGTGGTTTTAGTATAAGAACAAACATGCAATTACTCAAATGGATCCATATGTGGTTTGTGGAAAGAACACACATGCAATGACTCTGGTTGATCCATATGTGGTTTGTGGAAAGAACACACATGCAATGACCACTGGTGGATCCATGTGTGGTTTGTGGAAAAGAACACACATGCAATGACCACTGGTTGATCCATGTGTGGTTTGTGGAAAAAGAACACACATGCAATGACCACTGGTTGATCCATGTGTGGTTTGTGGAAAGAACACACATACAATGACAGTGGTGGATCCATGTGTGGTTTGTGAAAAGAACACACATGCAATGACAGTGGTGGATCCATGTATGGTTTGTGGATAGAACACACATGCAACGACTCTAGTGCTAGCTTTAGTATAAGAACACACATGCAATGACTCTAGTGGGTCCACATGTGGTTTGTGGAAAGAACACACATGCAATGACAGTGGTGTATCCATGTGTAGTTTGTGAAAAGAACACACACGCAATGACTCTAGTGTTGGTTCTAGTATAAGAACATACATGCAATGACCACTGGTGGATCCATGTGTGGTTTGTGGAAAAGAACACACATGCAATGACCACTGTTTGATCCATGTGTGGTTTGTGGAAAAGAACACACATGCAATGACCACTGGTTGATCCATGTGTTGTTTGTGGAATGAACACAATTGCAATGACAGTGGTGGATCCATGTGTGGTTTGTGGATAGAACACACATGCAATGACTCTAGTGCTAGTTTTAGTATAATAACACACATGCAATGACTCTACTGGGTCCACATGTGGTTTGTGGAAAGAACACACATGCAATGACAGTGGTGTATCCATGTGTGGTTTGTCAAAAAGAACACACACGCAATGACTCTAGTGTTGGTTCTAGTATAAGAACACACATGCAATGACTCTAGTGGTTGATCCATGTGTGGTTTGTGGAAATAACACACATGCAATGACTCTAGTGGTTGATCCATGGGTGGTTTGTGGAAATAACACACATGCAATGACTCTAGTGGTTGATCCATGTGTGGTTTGTGGAAATAACACACATGCAATGACTGTAATGGATCCATAAGTGGTTTATGGAAAAGAACACACATGCAATGACCACTAGTTGATCCATATGTGGTTTGTGGAAAGAACACACATGCAATGACTCTAGTGGTTGATCCATGTGTGGTTTGTGGAAAGAACACACATGCAATGACAGTGGTTGATCCATGTGTGGTTTGTGGATAGAACACACATGCAATTACAGTGGTGGATCCATGTGTGGTTTGTGAAAAGAACACACATGCAATGACTCTAGTGTTGGTTTTAGTATAAGAACACACATGCAATGACTCTAGTGGTTGATCCATGTGTGGTTTGTGGAAATAACACACATGCAATGACTCTAGTGGTTGATCCATGTGTGGTTTGTGGAAATAACACACATGCAATGACTGTAATGGATCCATAAGTGGTTTATGGAAAAGAACACACATGCAATGACCACTGGTTGATCCATATGTGGTTTGTGGAAAGAACACACATGCAATGACTCTAGTGGTTGATCCATGTGTGGTTTGTGGAAAGAACACACATGCAATGACAGTGGTCATCCATGTGTGGTTTGTGGATAGAACATACATGCAATGACTCTAGTGCTAGCTTTAGTATAAGAACACACATGCAATGACTCTAGCGGGTCCACATGTGGTTTGTGAAAAGAACACACATGCAATGACCACTGGTTGATCCATAAGTTGTTTGAGGAAAAGAACACACATGCAATGAGTCTAGTGGATCCATGTGTGGTTTGTGGAAAAGAACACACATGCAATTACTCTAGTGCTGGTTTGTGGTTTTAGTATAAGAACAAACATGCAATTACTCAAATGGATCCATATGTGGTTTGTGGAAAGAACACACATGCAATGACTCTAGTGGTTGATCCATATGTGGTTTGTGGAAAGAACACACATGCAATGACCACTGGTGGATCCATGTGTGGTTTGTGGAAAAGAACACACATGCAATGACCACTTGTTGATCCATGTGTGGTTTGTGGAAAAAGAACACACATGCAATGACCAGTGTTGATCCATGTGGTTTGTGGAAAGAACACACATGCAATGAGTCTCGTGGATCCATGTGTGGTTTGTGAAAAGAACACACATGCAATGACCCATGGTTGATCCATGTGTGGTTTGTGGAAAGAACACACATGCAATAACTCTAGTGGATCCATGTGTGGTTTGTGGATAAGAACACACATGCAATGACTCTAGTGGATCCACATGTGGTTTGTGAAAAGAACACATGCAATGACCACTGGTTGATCCATAAGTGGTTTGTGAAAGAACACACATTCAATGAGTCTAGTGGATCCATTTGTGGTTTGTGGAAAAGAACACACATGCAATGACTCTAGTGCTGGTTTGTGGTTTTAGTATAAGAACAAACATGCAATTACTAAAATGGATCGATATGTGGTTTGTGGAAAGAACACACATGCAATGACTCTAGTGGTTGATCCATATGTGGTTTGTGGAAAGAACACACATGCAATGACCACTGGTGGATCCATGTGTGGTTTGTGGAAAAGAACACACATGCAATGACACTTGTGGATCCATGTGTGGTTTGTGGAAAAGAACACACATGCAATGACCACTGCTTGGATCCATGTGTGGTTTGTGGAAAGAACACACATGCAATGACTCTGGTTGATCCATGTGGTTTGTGGAAAGAACACACATGCAATGACAGTGGTGGATCCATGTGTGGTTTGTGGAAAGAACACACATGCAATGACTCTAGTGGATCCTGGTTTTAGTATAAGAACACACATGCAATGACTCTAGTGGTTGATCCATGTGGTTTGTGGAAATAACACACATGCAATGACTCTAGTGGTTGATCCATGTGTGGTTTGTGAAAAAAAACACAAGCAATGACTCTAGGTGTGGGTTTAGTATAAGAACACACATGCAATGACTCTAGTGGTTGATCCATGTGTGGTTTGTGGAAAGAACACACATGCAATGACTCTAGTGGTTGATCCATGTGTGGTTTGTGGAAATAACACACATCCAATGACTCTAGTGGTCGATCCATGTGTGGTTTGTGGAAAGAACACACATGCAATGACTCTAGTGGTTGATCCAGGTGTGGTTCGTGGAAAGAACACATGCAATGACTCAGTAATGGATCCATGTGGTTTGTGGAAAAGAACACACATGCAATGACCACTAGGTGATCCATGTGGTTTGTGGAAAGAACAGACATGCTATGACTCTAGTGGTTGATCCATGTGTGGTTTGTGGAAAGAACACACATGCATTGACTCTGGTTGATCCATGTGTGGTTTGTGGAAAGAACACACACGCAATGACCACTGGTGGATCCATGTGTGGTTTGTGGAAAAGAACACACATGCAATGACTCTAGTGTGTGATTCAGGTTTTAGTATAAGAACACACATGCAATGACTCTAGTGGTTGATCCATGTGTGGTTTGTGGAAAGAACACACATGCAATGACTCTAGTGGTTGATCCATGTGTGGTTTGTGGAAAGAACACACATGCAATGACTCTAGTGGTGGATCCATGTGGTTTGTGGAAAGAACACACATGCAATGACTCTGGTTGATCCATGTTTGTTTGTGGAAATAACACACATGCAATGACTCTAGTGGTTGATCCATGTGTGGTTTGTGAAAAGAACACACATTCAATGACTCTAGTGTTGGTTTTAGTATAAGAACACACATGCAATGACTATAATGGTTGATCCATGTGTGGTTTGTGGAAAGAACACACATTCAATGACTCTGGTTGATCCATGTATGGTTTGTGGAAAGAACACACATGCAATGACTCTAGTGGTGGATCCATGTGGTTTGTGGAAAAGAACACACATGCAATGACTCTAGTGGTTGATACATGTGTGGTTTATGGAAATAACAAACATTCAATGACTTAGTGGTTGATCCATGTGTGGTTTGTGGAAAGAACACACATGCAATGACTCGTGGTGGATCAATATGTGGTTTGTGGAAAGAACACACATGCAATGACTCACTGGTTGATCCATGTGGTTTGTGGAAAGAACACACATGCAATGACTCTAGTGGATCCATGTGTGGTTTGTGAAAGAACACACATGCAATGACTTAGTGGTGGATCCATGTGTGGTTTGTGGAAAGAACACACATGCAATGACTCTAGTGGATCCATGTGGTTTAGTATAAGAACACACATGCAATGACTCTAGTGGGTCCATGTGTGGTTTGTGAAAAGAACACACATGCAATGACCAGTGGTTGATCCATGTTGTTTGTGGAAAAGAACACACATGCAATGACTCTAGTGGATCCATGTGGTTTGTGGAAAAGAACACACATGCAATGACTCTAGTGCTGATCCATGTGTGGTTTTAGTATAATAACACATATGCAATGACTCTAGTGGTTGATCCATGTGTTGTTTGTGGAAAGAACACACATGCAATGACTCTGGTTGATCCATATGTGGTTTGTTGAAAGAACACACATCCAATGACCACTGGTGTATCCATGTGTGATTTGTGGAAAGAACACACATGCAATGACTCTAGTGGTTGATCCATGTGTGGTTTGTGGAAATAACACACATGCAATGACTCCAGTGTTGATCCATGTGTGGTTTGTGGAAAATAACACACATGCAATGACCACTAGTTGATCCATATGTTGTTTGTGGAAAGAACGCACATGCAATGACAGTGGTGGATCCATGTGTGGTTTGTGAAAAGAACACACATGCAATGACTCTAGTGCTTGATTAAGTGTAAGAACAAACATGCACTGACGCTAGTTGTTGATCCATGTCTGGTTTGTGGAAAGAACACACATGCAATGACTCTGGTGGATCCATGTGGTTTGTGGAAAGAACACACATGCAATGACTCCATAGTGTGGTTTGTGGAAAGAACACACATGCAATGACTCTAGTGGTTGATCCATGTGTGGTTTGTGAAAGAACACACATGCAATGACTCTAGTGGTTGATCCATGTGTGGTTTGTGGAAAGAACACACATGCAATGACTCTAGTGGATCCATGTGGTTTGTGGAAAGAACACACATGCAATGACTCTTGGTTGATCCATGTGTGGTTTGTGGAAAAGAACACACATGCAATGACTCTAGTGGTTGATCCATGTGTGGTTTGTGGAATGAACACACATGCAATGACTCTAGTGGTTGATCCATGTGTGGTTTGTGGAAAGAACACACATGCAATGACTCTAGTGCTGGTTTTAGTATAAGAACACACATGCAATGACTCTAGTGGGTCCACATGTGGTTTGTGAAAAGAACACACATGCAATGACCACTGGTTGATCCATGTTTGGTTTGTTGAAAGAAAACACATGCAATGACTCTAGTGGATCCATGTGTGGTTTGTGGAAAAGAACACACATGCAGTGACTCCGGTGCTGGTTTGTGGTTTTAGTATAAGAACACACATGCAATGACTCTAGTGGTTGATCCATGTGGTTTGTGGAAAGAACACACATGCAATGACTCTAGTTGATCCATATGTGGTTTGTGGAAAGAACACACATGCAATAACCACCGGTGGATCCATGTGGGGTTTGTGAAAAGAACACACATGCAATGACCACTGGTTGATCCATGTGTGGTTTGTGGAAAGAACACACATGCAATGACTCTAGTGGGTAATCCATGTGTGGTTTGTGGAAAGAACACACATGCAATGACTCTAGTGGTTGATCCATGTGTTGTTTGTGGAAAAGAACACACATGCAATGACTCTAGTGGATCCATGTGGTTTGTGGAAAGAACACACATGCAATGACTCTAGTGGTGATCCATGTGTGGTTTGTGGAAAGAACACACATGCAATGACTCTAGTGGTTGATCCATGTGTGGTTTGTGGAAAGAACACACATGCAATGACTCTAGTGATCCATGTGGTTTTAGTATAAGAACACACATGCAATGACTCTAGTGGTGATCCATGTGGTTTGTGGAAAGAACACACATGCAATGACTCTAGTGGTTGATCCATGTGGTTTGTGGAAAGAACACACATGCAATGACTCTAGTGGATCCATGTGTGGTTTGTGAAAGAACACACATGCAATGACTCTAGTGCTGGTTGATCCATGTGGTTTAGTATAAGAACACACATGCAATGACTCTAGTGGTTGATCCATGTGTGGTTTGTGGAAAGAACACACATGCAATGACTCTAGTGGTTGATCCATGTGTGGTTTGTGGAAAGAACACACATGCAATGACCACTGGTGGATCCATGTGGTTTGTGTGGAAAAGAACACACATGCAATGACTCAGTGGTTGATCCATGTGGTTTGTGGAAAGAACACACATGCAATGACTCTAGTGGGATCCATGTGGTTTGTGGAAAGAACACACATGCAATGACTTAGTGGTTGATCCATGTGTGGTTTGTGGAAAGAACACACATGCAATGACTCTAGTGGTCCTGGTTTTAGTATAAGAACACACATGCAATGACTCTAGTGGTTGATCCATGTGTGGTTTGTGGAAAGAACACACATGCAATGACTCAGTGGTTGATCCATGTGTGGTTTGTGGAAAGAACACACATGCAATGACTCTAGTGTTGGTCTTAGTATAAGAACACACATGCAATGACTCTAGTGGTTGATCCATGTGTGGTTTGTGGAAATATCACACATGCAATGACTCTAGTGGTTGATCCATGAGTGGTTTGTGGAAAGAACACACATGCAATGACTCTAGTGGTTGATACATGTGGTTTGTGGAAAGAACACACATGCAATGACTCTGGTTGATCCATGTGGTTTGTGGAAAGAACACACATGCAATGACTCAGTGGTTGATCCATGTGTGGTTTGTGGAAAGAACACACATGCAATGACTTAGTGGTTGATCCATGTGTGGTTTGTGGAAAGAACACACATGCAATGACTCTAGTGGTTGATCCATGTGTGGTTTGTGGAAAGAACACACATGCAATGACTCTAGTGGTTGATCCATGTGTGGTTTGTGAAAGAACACACATGCAATGACTCTAGTGGTGATCCATGTGTGGTTTGTGGAAAGAACACACATGCAATGACTCTAGTGGTTGATCCATGTGGTTTGTGGAAAGAACACACATGCAATGACTCTAGTGGTTGATCCATGTGTGGTTTGTGGAAAGAACACACATGCAATGACTCTAGTGGTTCCATGTGGTTTTAGTATAAGAACACAAATGTAATGACTCTAGTGGTTGATCCATGTGTGGTTTGTGGAAAGAACACACATGCAATGACTCTAGTGGTTGATCCATGTGGTTTGTGGAAAGAACACACATGCAATGACTCTAGTGGATCCATGTGTGGTGTGAAAAGAACACACATGCAATGACTCTAGTGCTGGTTTGTGGTTTTAGTATAAGAACACACATGCAATGACTCTAGTGGTTGATCCATGTGTGGTTTGTGGAAAGAACACACATGCAATGACTCTAGTGGTTGATCCATGTGTGATTTGTGGAAAGAACACACATGCAATGACCACTGGTGGATCCATGTGTGGTTTGTGGAAAAGAACACACATGCAATGACTCTACTGGTTGATCCATGTGTGGTTTGTGGAAAGAACACACATGCAATGACTCTAGTGGTTGATCCATGTGTGGTTTGTGGAAAGAACACACGCAATGACCACTGTGATCCATGTGTGGTTTGTGAAAAGAACACACATGCAATGACTCTAGTGGTTGATCCATGTGTGGTTTGTGAAAAGAACACACATGCAATGACTCTAGTGGTTGATCCATGTGTGGTTTGTGGAAAGAACACACATGCAATGACTCTAGTGTTGGTTTGTGATAAGAACACACATGCAATGACTCTAGTGGTTGATCCATGTGTGCTTTGTGAAAGAACACACATGCAATGACTCTAGTGGTTGATCCATGTGGTTTGTGGAAAGAACACACATGCAATGACTCTAGTGGATCCATGTGTGGTTTGTGGAAAAGAACACACATGCAATGACTCTAATGATCCATGTGTGGTTTTAGTATAATAACACACATTCAATGACTCTAGTGGTTGATCCATGTGTGGTTTGTGGAAAGAACACACATGCAATGACTCTGGTTGATCCATGTGTGGTCTGTGGAAAGAACACACATGCAATGACCACTGGTGGATCCATGTGTGGTTTGTGGAAAGAACACACATGCAATGACTCTAGTGGTTGATCCATGTGTGGTTTGTGGAAGAACACACATGCAATGACTCTGGTTGATCCATGTGTGGTTTGTGGAAAAGAACACATGCAATGACTCTAGTGGTTGATCCATGTGGTTTGTGGAAAGAACACACATGCAATGACTCTAGTGGTTGATCCATGTGGTTTGTATAAGAACACACATGCAATGACTATATTGGTTGATCCATGTGTGGTTTGTGGAAAGAATACACATGCAATGAGTCTAGTGGTTGATCCATGTATGGTTTGTGGAAAGAACACACATGCAATGACTCTAGTTGATCCATGTGTGGTTTGTGGTAAGAACACACATGCAATGACTCTAGTGGTTGATCCATGTGTGATTTGTGGAAATAACACACATGTAATGACTCTAGGGGTTGATCCATGTGTGGTTTATGGAAAGAACACACATGCAATGACTCTAGTGGTGATCCATGTGGTTTGTGGAAAGAACACACATGCAATGACTCTAGTGGATCCATGTGGTTTTGGAAAAGAACACACATGCAATGACTCTAGGTTGATCCATGTGTGGTTTGTGGAAAGAACACACATGCAATGACTCTAGTGGTTGATCCATGTGTGGTTTGTGGAAAGAACACATATGCAATGACTCTAGTGGTTGACCCATGTGTGGTTTGTGTAAAGAACACATGCAACGACTTTAGTGGTTGATCCATGTGTGGTTTGTGAAAAGAACACACATGCAATGACTCTAGTGTTGGTTTTAGTATAAGAACACACATGCAATGACTGTAGTGGTTGATCCATGTGTGGTTTGTGGAAAGAACACACATGCAATGACTCTAGTGGTTGATCCATGTGTAGTTTGTGGAAAGAACACACATGCAATGACTCTAATGTTGGTTTTAGTATAAGAGCACTCATGCAATGACTCTAGTGGATCCATGTGGTTTGTGGAAAGAACACACATGCAATGACCACTGGTTGATCCATGTCTGGTTTGTGGAAAGAACACACAGGCAATGACTCTAGTGGATCCCTGTGTGGTTTGTGGAAAGAACACACATGCAATGACTCTAGTGTTGGTTTTAGTATAAGAACACACATGCAATGACTCTAGTGGTTGATCCATGTGTGGTTTGTGGAAAGAACACACATGCAATGACTCTAGTTGATCCATTTGTGGTTTGTGGAAAGAACACACATGCAATGACCACTGGTGGATCCATGTGTGGTTTGTGGAAAGAACACACATGCAATGACAGTGGTGGATCCATGTGTGTTTGTGGAAAGAACACACATGCAATGACTCTAGTAGTTAATCCATGTGTGGTTTGTGGAAAGAACACACATGCAATGACTCTAGTGGTTGATCCATGTGTGGTTTGTGGAAAGAACACACATGCAATGACTCTAGTGGTTGATCCATGTGGTTTGTGGAAAGAACACACATGCAATGACTCTAGTGGTTGATCCATGTGGTTTGTGGAAAGAACACACATGCAATGACCAGTGGTGGATCCATGTGTGGTTTGTGGAAAAGAACACACATGCAATGACTCTAGTGTTGGTTTTAGTATAAGAACACACGTGCAATGACTCTAGTGCTTGATCCATGTGTGGTTTGTGGAAATAACACACATGCAATGATCCTAGTGGTTGATCCATGTGTGGTTTGTGGAAAGAACACACATGCAATGACTCTAGTGGTGATCCATGTGTGGTTTGTGGAAAAGAACACACATGCAATGACTCTAGTGGTGATCCATGTGTGGTTTTAGTATAAGAACACACATGCAATGACTCTAGTGGTTGATCCATATGTGGTTTGTGGAAAGAACGCA
The DNA here is from genome assembly GCA_023614405.1 of Avena insularis. Lineage (NCBI taxonomy): Eukaryota > Viridiplantae > Streptophyta > Magnoliopsida > Poales > Poaceae > Avena > Avena insularis. The sequence continues at coordinate 73,188,265 of CM042688.1, read as the reverse complement.
CTTGCAATGACTCTAGTGGTTGATCCATGTGTGGTTTGTGGAAAGAACACACATGCAATGACTCAGTGGTTGATCCATGTGTGGTTTGTGGAAAGAACACTCATGCAATGACTCTAGTGGATCCATGTGTGGTTTGTGGAAAAGAACACACATGCAATGACTCTAGTGGTTGATCCATGTGTGGTTTGTGGAAAAAACACACATGCAATGACTCTAGTGGTTGATCCATGTGGTTTGTGGAAATAACACACATGCAATGACTCTGGTTGATCCATGTGTGGTTTGTGGAAAGAACACACATGCAATGACTCACTGGATCCATGTGGTTTTTAGTATAAGAACACACATGCAATGACTCTAGTGGTTGATCCATGTGGTTTGTGAAAGAACACACATGCAATGACCTAGTGGTTGATCCATGTGGTTTGTGGAAAAGAACACACATGCAATGACTCTAGGTCTAGGATCCATGTGTGGTTTGTGGAAAGAACACCCATGCAACGACTCTTATGGATCCATATGTGGTTTGTGGAAAGAACCCACATGCAAGGACAGTGGTTGATCCATGTGTGGTTTGTGGAAAGAACACACATGCAATGACTCTAGTGGTTGATCCATGTGTGGTTTGTGGAAAGAACACACCTGCAGTGACTCAGTGGTGATCCATGTGGTTTGTGGAAAGAACACACATGCAATGACTCTAGTGGTTGATCCATGTGTGGTTTGTGGAAAGAACACACATGCAATGACTCTAGTGGTTGATCCATGTGTGGTTTGTGAAAGAACACACATGCAATGACTCTAGTGGTTGATCCATGTGTGGTTTGTGGAAAGAACACACATGCAATGACTTAGTGTGGATCCATGTGTGGTTTGTGAAAGAACACACATGCAATGACTCTGGTGTTGGTTTTAGTATAAGAACACACATGCCATGACTCTAGTGGTTGATCCATGTGTGGTTTGTGAAAAGAACACACATGCAATGACTCTAGTGGTTGATCCATGTGTGGTTTGTGGAAAGAACACACATGCAATGACTCTAGTGGATCCATGTGGTTTTAGTATAAGAACACACATGCAATGACTCTAGTGGTTGATCCATGTGGTTTGTGGAAAGAACACACATGCAATGACCAGTGGTTGATCCATGTGTGGTTTGTGGAAAGAACACACATGCAATGACTCTAGTGGATCCATGTGTGGTTTGTGGAAAAGAACACACATGCAATGACTCTAGTTGATCCATGTGGTTTTAGTATAAGAACACACATGCAATGACTCTAGTGGTTGATCCATGTGTGGTTTGTGGAAAGAACACACATGCAATGACTCTAGTTGGATCCATGTGTGGTTTGTGGAAAGAACACACATGCAATGACCAGTGGTGGATCCATGTGGTTTGTGGAAAGAACACACATGCAATGACTCTAGTGGTTGATCCATGTGTGGTTTGTGAAAGAACAAACATGCAATGACTTAGTGGTTGATCCATGTGTGGTTTGTGGAAAGAACACACATGCAATGACTCTAGTGGTTGATCCATGTGTGGTTTGTGGAAAGAACACACATGCAATGACTCTAGTGGTTGATCCATGTGTGGTTTGTGGAAAGAACACATGCAATGACTCTAGTGGTGATCCATGTGTGGTTTGTGGAAAGAACACACATGCAATGACTTAGTGGTGGATCCATGTGTGGTTTGTGGAAAGAACACACATGCAATGACTCTAGTGTGGTTTTTAGTATAAGAACACACATGCAATGACTCTAGTGGTTGATCCATGTGTGGTTTGTGAAAAGAACACACATGCAATGACTCTAGTGGTTGATCCATGTGTGGTTTGTGGAAAGAACACACATGCAATGACTGGTGGATCCATGTGTGGTTTGTGGAAAAGAACACACATGCAATGACTCTAGTGCTGGTTTGTGGTTTATAAGAACAAACATGCAATGACTCTAGTGGTTGATCCTTCTGTGGTTTGTGGAAAGAACACACATGCAATGAATCTAGTGGTTGATCCATATGTGGTTTGTGGAAAGAACACACATGCAATGACCACTGGTGGATCCATGTGTGGTTTGTGGAAAAGAACACACATGCAATGACTCTAGTGGTTGATCCATGTCTGGTTTGTGGAAAGAACACACATGCAATGACTCTACTGGTTGATCCATATGTGGTTTGTGGAAAGAACACACATGCTGTGATCCATGTGGTTTGTGGAAAGAACACACATGCAATGACTCTAGTGGTGATCCATGTGGTTTGTATAAGAACACACATGCAATGACTCTAGTGGTTGATCCATGTGGTTTGTGAAAGAACACACATGCAATGACTCAGTGGTTGATCCATGTGGTTTGTGAAAAGAACACATGCAATGACTCTAGTGTGGTTTGTGGAAAGAACACACATGCAATGACTCTAGTGGTTGATCCATGTGGTTTGTGGAAAGAACACACATGCAATGACTCTAGTGGTTGATCCATGTGTGGTTTGTGGAAAGAACACACATGCAATGACTCTAGTGGTTGATCCATGTGGTTTGTGGAAAGAACACACATGCAATGACTGGTGGATCCATGAGTGGTTTGTGGAAAGAACACACATGCAATGACTCGAGTGGTTTATCCTTGTGTGGTTTGTGGAAAGAACACACATGCAATGACTCTAGTGGTTGATCCATGTGTGGTTTGTGGAAAGAACACACATGCAATGACTCTAGTGGTGGATCCATGTGTGGTTTTTGGAAAATAACACACATGCAATGACTCTAGTGGTTGATCCATGTGGTTTGTGAAAAGAACACACATGCAATGACTCTAGTGTTGGTTTTAGTATAAGAACACACATGCAATGACTCTAGTGGTTGATCCATGTGTGGTTTGTGGAAAGAACACACATGCAATGACTCTAGTGGTTGATCAATGTGTGGTTTGTGGAAAAAACACACATGCAATGACTCTAGTGGTTTATCCATGTGGTTAGTATAAGAACACACATGCAATGACTCTAGTGGTTGATCCATGTGGTTTGTGGAAAGAACACACATGCAATGACTCAGTGGTTGATCCATTTGTGGTTTGTGGAAAGAACACACATGCAATGACTCTAGTGGTTGATCCATGTGTGTTTTGTGGAATAAACACACATGAAATGCCGCGAGTGCTGGTTTGTGGTTTCTGTATAAGAACACACATGCAATGACTCTAGTGGTTGATCCATGTGTGGTTTGTGGAAAGAACACACATGCAATGACTCTAGTGGTTGATCCATGTGTGGTTTGTGGAAATAACACACATGCAATGACTCTAGTGGATCCATGTGGTTTTGTGGAAAGAACACACATGCAATGACTCTAGTGGTTGATCCATGTGTGGTTTGTGAAAGAACACACATGCAATGACTTAGTGGTGATCCATGTGTGGTTTGTGGAAAGAACACACATGCAATGACTCTAGTGCTGGTTTAGTATAAGAACACACATGCAATGACTCTAGTGGTTGATCCATGTGTGGTTTGTGGAAAGAACACACATGCAATGACTCTAGTGGTTGATCAATGTGTGGTTTGTGGAAATAACACACATGCAATGACTCTAGTGGTTGATCCATGTGTGGTTTCTGGAAAGAGCACACATGCAATGACTCTAGTGCTGGTTTGTAGTTTTAGTATAAGAACACACATGCAATGACTCTAGTGGTTGATCCATGTGTGGTTTGTGGAAAGAACACACATGCAATGACTCTGGTTGATCCATGTGTGGTTTGTGGAAAGAACACAGATGCAATGACCTAGTGGTGATCCATGTGGTTTGTGGAAAGAACACACCTGCACTGTCCAGTTGTTTATCCATGTGTGGTTTGTGGAAAGAACACACATGCAATGACTCTAGTGGTGGATCAATGTGGTTTGTGGAAAGAACACACATACAATGACTCTAGTGGTTGATCCATGTGTGGTTTGTGGAAAGAACACACATGCAATGACTCTAGTGGTTGATCCATGTGTGGTTTGTGAAAGAACACACATGCAATGACTCTAGTGGTTGATCCATGTGTGGTTTGTGAAAGAACACACATGCAATGACTCAGTGGTGGATCCATGTTTGTTTGTGGAAATAACACACATGCAATGACTCTAGTGGTTTTAGTATAAGAACACACATGCAATGACTCTAGTGGTTGATCCATATGTGGTGTGTGGAAAGAACACACATGCAATGACTCAGTGGTTGATCCATGTGGTTTGTGGAAAGAACACACATGCAATGACTCTAGTGGATCCATGTGTGGTTTGTGGAAAAGAACACACATGCAATGACTCTAGTGCTGGTTTGTGGTTTTAGTATAAGAACACACATGCAATGACGAGTGGTGATCCAAATGTGGGTTGTGGAAAGAACACACATGCAATGACTCTATGGTTGATCCATGTGTGGTTTGTGGAAAGAACACACATGCAATGACTAGTGGATCCATGTGTGGTTTGTGGAAAAGAACACACATGCAATGACTCTAGTGGTGATCCATGTGTGGTTTGTGGAAAGAACACACATGCAATGACTCTAGTGGTTGATCCATGTGTGGTTTGTGGAAAGAACACACATGCAATGACTCTAGTGGTTGATCCATGTGTGGTTTGTGGAAAGAACACACATGCAATGACTCTAGTGGTTGATCCATGTGTGGTTTGTGAAAGAACACACATGCAATGACTCTAGTGTTGGTTTTAGTATAAGAACACACATGCAATGACTCTAGTGGTTGATCCATGTGGTTTGTGGAAAGAACACACATGCAATGACCAGTGGTTGATCCATGTGTGGTTTGTGAAAAGAACACACATGCAATGACTCTAGTGTGTGATATAGTATAAGAACAAACATGCAAAGACACTAGTGGGTGATCCATGTGGTTTGTGGAAAGAACACACATGCAATGACTCTAGTGGTTGATCCATGTGTGGTTTGGAAAGAACACACATGCAATGACTCTAGTGGTTGATCCATGTGTGGTTTGTGGAAAGAACACACATGCAATGACTCTAGTGGTGATCCATGTGGTTTGTGGAAAGAACACACATGCAATGACTCTAGTTGATCCATGTGTGGTTTGTGGAAATAACACACATGCAATGACTCTAGTGGTTGATCCATGTGGTTTGTGGAAAGAACACACATGCAATGACTTAGTGGTTGATCCATGTGTGGTTTGTGGAAAGAACACACATGCAATAACTCTAGTGGTTGATCCATGTGTGGTTTGTGGAAAGAACACACATGCAATGACTCTAGTGGATCCATGTGGTTTTAGTATAAGAACACACATGCAATGACTCTAGTGGTTGATCCATGTGTGGTTTGTGGAAAGAACACACATGCAATGACTCTAGTTGATCCATGTGGTTTGTGGAAAGAACACACATGCAATGACTCTAGTGGATCCATGTGGTTTGTGGAAAGAACACACATGCAATGACTCAGTGGTTGATCCATGTGTGGTTTGTGGAAAGAACACACATGCAATGACTCTAGTGGTTGATCCATGTGTGGTTTGTGGAAAGAACACACATGCAATGACTCTAGTGGTAGATCCATGTGTGGTTTGTGGAAAGAACACACATGCAATGACTCTAGTGTTGGTTTTAGTATAAGAACACACATGCAATGACTCTAGTGGTTGATCCATGTGTGGTTTGTGGAAAAGAACACACATGCAATGACTCTAGTGGTTGATCCATGTTTGTTTGTGGAAAGAACACACATGCAATGACTCTAGTGGTGGATCCATGTGTGGTTTGTGGAAATGAACACACATGCAATGACTCTAGTGCTGGTTTGTGGTTTTAGTATAAGAACACACATGCAATGACTCTAGTGGTTGATCCATGTGTGGTTTGTGGAAAGAACACACATGCAATGACTCTTGGTTGATCCATGTGTGGTTTGGTAATAACACACATGCAATGACTCTAGCTATGGATCCATGTGTGGTTTGTGGAAAGAACACACATGCAATGACTCTAGTGGTTGATCCATGTGTGGTTTGTGGAAAGAACACACATGCAATGACTCTAGTGGTTGATCCATGTGTGGTTTGTGAGAGAACACACATGCAATGACTCTAGTGGTTGATCCATGTGTGGTTTGTGAAAGAACACACATGCAATGACTCTAGTGGTTGATCCATGTGGTTTGTGGAAAGAACACACATGCAATGACACTAGTGGTTGATCCATGTGTGGTTTGTGGAAAGAACACACATGCAATGACTCTAGTGGTTGATCCATGTGTGGTTTGTGAGAGAACACACATGAAATGACTCTAGTGGTGATCCATGTGTGGTTTGTGGAAAGAACACACATGCAATGACTCAGTGGTTGATCCATGTGGTTTGTGGAAAGAACACACATGCAATGACTCTAGTGGTTGATCCATGTGTGGTTTGTGGAAAGAACACACATGCAATGACTTAGTGATCCATGGTTTTAGTATAAGAACACACATGCAATGACTCTAGTGGTTGATCCATGTGTGGTTTGTGGAAAGAACACACATGCAATGACTCTAGTGGTTGATCCATGTGGTTTGTGGAAAGAACACACATGCAATGACTAGTGGATCCATGTGTGGTTTGGAAAGAACACACATGCAATGACTCTAGTGGTGATCCATGTGTGGTTTGTGGAAAGAACACACATGCAATGACTCTAGTGTTGATCCATGTGGTTTGTGGAAAAGAACACACATGCAATGATCCATGTGTGGTTTGTGGAAAGAACACACATGCAATGACTCTAGTGGTTGATCCATGTGTGGTTTGTGGAAAGAACACACATGCAATGACTCTAGTGGATCCATGTGGTTTGTGGAAAGAACACACATGCAATGACTCTAGTGGTGATCCATGTGTGGTTTGTGGAAAGAACACACATGCAATGACTTAGTGGTTGATCCATGTGGTTTGTGGAAAGAACACACATGCAATGACTCTAGTGGATCCATGTGGTTTAGGAAAGAACACACATGCAATGACTCTAGTGGTTGATCCATGTGTGGTTTGTGGAAAGAACACACATGCAATGACTCTAGTGGTTGATCCATGTGTGGTTTGTGGAAAGAACACACATGCAATGACTCTAGTGGTTGATCCATGTGTGGTTTGTGGAAAGAACACACATGCAATGACTCTGGTTGATCCATGTGGTTTGTGGAAAGAACACACATGCAATGACTCTAGTTGATCCATGTGTGTTTACTGGAAAGAACACACATGCAATGACTCTAGTGGTTGATCCATGTGTGGTTTGTGGAAAGAACACACATGCAATGACTCTAGTGGTTGATCCATGTGTGGTTTGTGGAAAGAACACACATGCAATGACTTAGTGGTTGATCCATGTGTGGTTTGTGAAAGAACACACATGCAATGACTCTAGTGTTGGTTTTAGTGGAAAGAACACACATGCAATGACTCTAGTGGTTGATCCATGTGGTTTGTGGAAAGAACACACATGCAATGACTTAGTGGTTGATCCATGTGTGGTTTGTGGAAAGAACACACATGCAATGACTCTAGTGGTCCATGTGGTTTTAGTATAAGAACACACATGCAATGACTCTAGTGGTTGATCCATGTGTGGTTTGTGGAAAGAACACACATGCAATGACTCAGTGGTTGATCCATGTGTGGTTTGTGGAAAGAACACACATGCAATGACTCTAGTGGATCCATGTGTGGTTTGTGGAAAGAACACACATGCAATGACTCTAGTGGTGGAGACATGTGGTTTGTGAAAGAACACACATGCAATGACTCTAGTGGTTGATCCATGTGTGGTTTGTGGAAAGAACACACATGCAATGACTCTAGTGGTTGATCCATGTGTGGTTTGTGGAAAGAACACACATGCAATGACTCACTGGTGGATCCATGTGGTTTGTGGAAAGAACACACATGCAATGACTCTAGTGGTTGATCCATGTGTGGTTTGTGGAAAGAACACACATGCAATGACTCTAGTGGTTGATCCATGTGTGGTTTGTGGAAAGAACACACATGCAATGACTCTAGTGGTGGATCCATGTGGTTTGTGAAAGAACACACATGCAATGACTCAGTGGTTGATCCATGTGTGGTTTGTGGAAAGAACACACATGCAATGACTCTAGTGGTTGATCCATGTGGTTTGTGGAAAGAACACAGATGCAATGACTCTAGTGGTGGATCCATGTGTGGTTTGTGGAAAGAACACACATGCAATGACTCTAGTGCTGGTTTTAGTATAAGAACACACATGCAATGACTCTAGTGGTTGATCCATGTGTGGTTTGTGGAAAGAACACACATGCAATGACTCTAGTGGTTGATCCATATGTGGTTTGTGGAAATAACACACATGCAATGACTCTAGTGGGTCCACATGTGTGGTTTTTGGAAAAGAACACACATGCAATGACTCTAGTGCTGGTTTGTGGTTTTAGTATAAGAACAAACATGCAATGACTCTAGTGGTTGATCCATGTGTGGTTTGTGGAAAGAACACACATGCAATGACTCTAGTGGTTGATCCATGTGTGGTTTGTGGAAAGAACACACATGCAATGACCACTGGTGGATCCATGTGTGGTTTGTGGAAAAGAACACACATGCAATGACTCTAGTGGTTGATCCATGTGTGGTTTGTGGAAAGAACACACATGCAATGACTCTAGTGGTTGATCCATGTGTGGTTTGTGGAAAGAACACACATGCAATGACTCTAGTGGTGATCCATGTGTGGTTTGGAAAAGAACACACATGCAATGACTCTAGTGGTTGATCCATGTGGTTTGTGGAAAGAACACATGCAATGACTCTAGTGGTTGATCCATGTGTGGTTTGTGAAAGAACACACATGCAATGACTCTAGTGGTTGATCCATGTGTGGTTTGTGGAAAGAACACACATGCAATGACTCTAGTGGTGATCCATGTGTGGTTTAGTATAAGAACACACATGCAATGACTCTAGTGGTTGATCCATGTGTGGTTTGTGGAAAGAACACATGCAATGACTCAGTGGTTGATCCATGTGTGGTTTGTTGATAAGAACACACATGCAATGACTCTAGTGGATTCATGTGTTTTTTTTTGCAAATAACACACATGCAATGACTCTAGTGCTGGTTTGTGGTTTTAGAACACACATGCAATGACTCTAGTGGTTGATCCATGTGTGGTTTGTGGAAAGAACACACATGCAATGACTCTAGTGGTGATCCATGTGTGGTTTGTGGAAAGAACACACATGCAATGACTCACTGGTGGATCCATGTGTGGTTTGTGGAAAGAACACACATGCAGTGACTCTAGTGGTGGATCCATGTGTGGTTTGTGGAAACGAACACACATGCAATGACTCTAGTGGTTGATCCATGTGTGGTTTGTGGAGAGAACACACATGCAATGACTCTAGTGGTTGATCCATGTTTGTTTGTGGAAATTACACACATGCAATGACTCTAGTGGTTGATCCATGGGTGTTTTGTGGAAAGAACACACATGCAATGACTCTAGTGGTTGATCCATGTGTGGTTTGTGGAAAGAACACACATGCAATGGCTCTAGTGGATCCATGTTGTTCAGGAAAAGAACACACATGCAATGACTCTAGTGGATCCATGTGGTTTAGTATAAGAACACACATGCAATGACTCTAGTGGTTGATCCATGTGTGGTTTGTGGAAATAACACACATGCAATGACTCAGTGGTTGATCCATGTGTGGTTTGTGAAAGAACACACATGCAATGAGTCTAGTGGATCCTTGTGTGTTTTGTGGAAAATAACACCCTTGCAATGACTCTAGTGCTGGTTTGTGGTTTTAGTATAAGAACACACATGCAATGACTCTAGTGGTTGATGCATGTGTGGTTTATGGAAAGAACACACATGCAATGACTCTAGTGGTTGATCCATGTGGTTTGTGGAAAGAACACACATGCAATGACTAGTGGTGTATCCATATGTGGTTTGTGGAAAGAACACACATGCAATGACTCTAGTGGTTGATCCATGTGTGGTTTGTGGAAAGAAAACACATGCAATGACTCTAGTGGTTGATCCATGTGGTTTGTGGAAGAACACACATGCAATGACTTAGTGGTTGATCCATGTGTGGTTTGTGAAAGAACACACATGCAATGACTCTAGTTGATCCATGTGGTTTTAGTAAAGAACACACATGCAATGACTCTAGTGGTTGATCCATGTGTGGTTTGTGGAAAGAACACACATGCAATGACTAGTGGTTGATCCATGTGTGGTTTGTGGAAAGAACACACATGCAATGACTCTGGTTGATCCATGTGGTTTGTGGAAAGAACACACATGCAATGACTTAGTGGTTGATCCATATGTGGTTTGTGGAAAGAACACACATGCAATGACTCTAGTGGTTGATCCATGTGTGGTTTGTGGAAAGAACACACATGCAATGACTCTAGTGGTTGATCCACATGTGGTTTGTGAAAATAACACACATGCAATGACTCTAGTGGTGGATCCATGTGTGGTTTGTGGAAAGAACACACATGCAATGACCACTTGTTGATCCATGTGGTTTGTGGAAAGAACACACATGCAATGACTCTAGTGGTTGATCCATGTGTGGTTTGTGGAAAGAACACACATGCAATGACTCTAGTGGTTGATCCATGTGGTTTGTGGAAAGAACACACATGCAATGACTCTAGTGGTGGATCCATGTGTGGTTTGTGGAAAGAACACACATGCAATGACTCTAGTGGTGGATCCATGTGGTTTTAGTATAAGAGCAAACATGCAATGACTCTAGTGGTTGATCCATGTGTGGTTTGTGGAAAGAACACACATGCAATGACTCTAGTGGTTGATCCATGTGTGGTTTGTGGAAAGAACACACATGCAATGACTCTAGTGGATCCATGTGGTTTGTGGAAAAGAACACACATGCAATGACTCACTGGTTGATCCATGTGTGGTTTGTGGAAAGAACACACATGCAATGACTCTAGTGGTTGATCCATGTGTGGTTTGTGGAAAGAACACAAATGCAATGACTCTAGTGGTTGATCCATGTGTGGTTTGGGGAAAAGAACACATACAATGACTCTAGTGCTGGTTTTAGTATAAGAACACACATGCAATGACTCTCGTGGTTGAGCCATGTGTGTTTTGGGGAAAGAACCAACATGCCATGACTCTAGTGGTTGATCCATGTGTGGTTTGTGGAAAGAACACACATGCAATAACTCTATTTGATCCATGTGTGGTTTGTGGAAACAACACACATGCAATGACTCTAATGCTGGTTTGTGGTTTTAGTATAAGAACAAACATGCAATGACTCTAGTGGTTGATCCATGTGTGGTTTGTGGAAAGAACACACATGCAATGACTCTGGTTGATCCATATGTGGTTTGTGGAAAGAACACACATGCAATGACTCTAGTGGTTGATCCATGTGTGGTTTGTGGAAAGAACACACATGTAATGACTCTAGTGGTTGATCCATGTGGTTTGTGGAAAGAACACACATGCAATGACTTAGTGGTTGATCCATGTGTGGTTTGTGGAAAGAACACACATGCAATGACTCTAGTGGTTGATCCATGTGGTTTGTGGAAAGAACACACATGCAATGACTCTAGTGGTTGATCCATGTGGTTTGTGGAAAGAACACACATGCAATGACTCTAGTGGTTGATCCATGTGTGGTTTGTGGAAAGAACACACATGCAATGACTCTAGTGGTTTCCATGTTGGTTTGTATAAGAACACACATGCAATGACTCTAGTGGTGATCCATGTGTGGTTTGTGGAAAGAACACACATGCAATGACTCAGTGGTTGATCCATGTGGTTTGTGGAAAGAACACACATGCAATGACTCTAGTGGGTCCACGTGTAGTTTGTGAAAAGAACACACATGCAATGAGTCTAGTGGATCCATGTGTGGTTTTAGTATACGAACACACATGCAATGACTCTAGTGGTTGACAAATGTGTGGTTTGTGGAAATAACACACATGCAATGACTCTAGTGGTTGATCCATGTGTGGTTTGTGGAAAGAACACACATGCAATGACCACTGGTGGATCCCTGTGTGGTTTGTGCAAAAGAACACACATGGAATGACTCTAGTGGATCCATGTGGTTTGTGAAAGAACACACATGCAATGACTCTAGTGTTGATCCATGTGTGGTTTGTGGAAAGAACACACATGCAATGACTCTAGTGGTTGATCCATGTGTGGTTTGTGGAAAGAACACACATGCAATGACTCTAGTGGATCCATGTTGGTTTTAGTATAAGAACACACATGCAATGACTCTAGTGGTTGATCCATGTGGTTTGTGGAAAGAACACACATGCAATGACTAGTGGTTGATCCATGTGTGGTTTGTGAAAGAACACACATGCAATGACTCTAGTGGATCCATGTGGTTTGTGGAAAGAACACACATGCAATGACTCTAGTGGTTGTTCCATGTGTGGTTTGTGGAAAGAACACACATGCAATGACTCTAGTGGTTGATCCATGTGTGGTTTGTGGAAAGAACACACATGCAATGACAGTGGTTGATCCATGTGGTTTGTGGAAAAGAACACACATGCAATGACTCTAGTGGTTAATCCATGTGTGGTTTGTGGAAATAACACACATGCAATGACCACTGGTGGATCCATGTGTGGTTTGTGGAAAGACAACACATGCAATGACTCTAGTGGTTGATCCATGTGTGGTTTGTGGAAAGAACACACATGCAATTCATCTCGTGGTTGATCCTTGTGTGGTTTGTGTAAAGAACACACATGCAATGACTCAGGTTTATCCATGTGTGGTTTGTGGAAAGAACACACATGCAATGACTCTAGTCGATCCATGTGTGGTTTGTGGAAAGAACACACATGCAATGACTCTAGTGGTTGATCCATGTGGTTTGTGGAAAGAACACACATGCAATGACTCTAGTGGTTGATCCATGTGTGGTTTGTGGAAAGAACACACATGCAATGAGGCTAGTGGATCCATGAGTGGTTTGTGGAAAGAACACACATGCAATGACTAAATTGGTTGATCCATGTGTTGTTTGTGGAAAGAACACACATGCAATGACTCTAGTGGTTGATCCATGTGGTTTGTGGAAAAGAACACATGCAATGACTCTAGTGGTGATCCATGTGGTTTGTGAAAGAACACACATGCAATGACTCAGTGGTTGATCCATGTGTGGTTTGTGGAAAGAACACACATGCAATGACTCTAGTGGTTGATCCATGTGGTTTGTGGAAAGAACACACATGCAATGACTCTAGTGGTGATCCATGTGGTTTGTGGAAAGAACACACATGCAATGACTCTAGTGGTTGATCCATGTGTGGTTTGTGGAAAGAACACACATGCAATGACTCTAGTGGTGATCCATGTGTGGTTTGTGGAAAGAACACACATGCAATGACTCTAGTGGTTGATCCATGTGTGGTTTGTGGAAAAGAACACACATGCAACGACTCTAGTGGTGATCCATGTGGTTTGTGGAAAGAACACACATGCAATGACTCTAGTGGTTGATCCATGTGTGGTTTGTGGAAAGAACACACATGCAATGACTCTAGTGGTTGATCCATGTGTGGTTTGTGGAAAGAACACACATGCAATGACTCAGTGGTTGATCCATGTGTGGTTTGTGGAAAGAACACACATGCAATGACTCTAGTGGTGATCCATGTGGTTTGTGGAAAGAACACACATGCAATGACTCTAGTTGATCCATGTGGTTTGTGGAAAGAACACACATGCAATGACTCTAGTGGTTGATCCATGTGTGGTTTGTGGAAAGAACACACATGCAATGACTCTAGTGGTTGATCCATGTGGTTTGTAAGAACACACATGCAATGACTCTAGTGGTGATCCATGTGGTTTGTGGAAAGAACACACATGCAATGACTCTATGGTTGATCCATGTGTGGTTTGTGGAAAGAACACACATGCAATGACTCTAGTGGTTGATCCATGTGTGGTTTGTGGAAAGAACACACATGCAATGACGCGAGTGGTTAAACATGTGTGGTATGTGGAAAGAACAAACATGCAATGACTCTTGTTGATCCATATGTGGTTTGTGGAAAGAACACACATGCAATGACTCTAGTGGTTGATCCATGTGGTTTGTGGAAAGAACACACATGCAATGACTCTAGTGGTTGATCCATGTGTGGTTTGTGGAAAGAACACACATGCAATGACCACTGGTTGATCCATGTGTGGTTTGTGGAAAGAACACACATGCAATGAATCTAGTGGTTGATCCATGTGTGGTTTGTGGAAAGAACACACATGCAATGACTCTAGTGGTTCATCCATGTGTGGTTTGTGGAAAGAACACACATGCAATGACTCTAGTGTTGGTTTTAGTATAAGAACACACATGCAATGACTCTAGTGGTTGATCCATGTGTGGTTTGTGGAAAGAACACACATGCAATGACTCTAGTGGTTGATCCATGTGTGGTTTGTGGAAAGAACACACATGCAATGACTCTAGTGGTGATCCATGTGTGTTTGTGGAAAGAACACACATGCAATGACTCTGGTTGATCCATGTGGTTTGTGGAAAGAACACACATGCAATGACCACTGGGTGATCCATGTGTGGTTTGTGGAAAGAACACACATGCAATGACTCTAGTGGTTGATCCATGTGTGGTTTGTGAAAGAACACACATGCAATGACTCAGTGGTTGATCCATGTGTGGTTTGTGAAAGAACACACATGCAATGACTCTAGTGGTTGATCCATGTGTGGTTTGTGGAAAGAACACACATGCAATGACTCTAGTGGTTGATCCATGTGTGGTTTGTAAAGAACACACATGCAATGACTCTAGTGGTGATCCATGTGTGGTTTGTGGAAAGAACACACATGCAATGACCACTGGTGGATCCATGTGTGGTTTGTGGAAAAGAACACACATGCAATGACTCTAGTGGTTGATCCATGTTTGTTTGTGGAAATAACACACATGCGATGCTTCTAGTGGTTGATCCATGTGTGGTTTGTGAAAAGAACACACATGCAATGACTCTAGTGGTTGATCCATGAGTGGTTTATCGAAATAACACATATGCATTGACTCTAGTGGTTGATCCATGTGTGGTTTGTGGAAAGAACACATATGCAATGACTAGTGGTTGATCCATGTGTGGTTTTTGTATAATAAAAAAAATGCAACGACTCTAGTGGTTGATCCATGTGTGGTTTGTGGAAAGAACACACATGCAATGACTCTAGTGGTTGATCCATGTGTGGTTTGTGGAAAGAACACACATGCAATGACTCTAGTTGATCCATGTGTGGTTTGTGGAAAAGAACACACATGCAATGACTCGAGTGCTGGTTTGTGGTTTTAGTATAAGAACAAACATGCAATGACTTAGTGGTTGATCCATGTGTGGTTTGTGGAAAGAACACACATGCAATGACTCTAGTGGTTGATCCATGTGTGGTTTTTGGAAAAGAACACACATGCAATGACTCTAGTGGATCCATGTGGTTTGTGGAAAGAACACACATGCAATGACTCTAGTGGTTGATCCATGTGTGGTTTGTGAAAGAACACACATGCAATGACTCTAGTGGTTGATCCATGTGGTTTGTGGAAAGAACACACATGCAATGACTCAGTGGTTGATCCATGTGTATTGTGGAAAGAACACACATGCAATGACTCTAGTGGTGGATCCATGTGTGGATTTTGGGAAAGAACACACATGCAATGACGCTAGTGTGTGGTTTAGTATAAGAACACACATGCAATGACTCTAGTGGGATCCATGTGTGGTTTGTGGAAAGAACACACATGCAATGACTCTGTGGTTGATCCATGTGGTTTGTGGAAAGAACACACATGCAATGACCACTGGTTGATCCATGTGGTTTGTGGAAAGAACACACATGCAATGACTCTAGTGGTTGATCCATGTGTGGTTTGTGGAAAGAACACACATGCAATGACTCTAGTGGTTGATCCATGTGTGGTTTGTGGAAAGAACACACATGCAATGACTCTAGTGGTTGAGCCATGTGTGGTTTGTGTAAAGAACACACATGCATTGACCTAGTGGTGATCCATGTGGTTTGTGGAAAAGAACACATGCAATGACCACTGGTTGATCCATGTGGTTTGTGGAAAGAACACACATGCAATGACTCTAGTGGTTGATCCATGTGTAGTTTGTGGAAAGAACACACATGCAATGACTCTAGTGGTTGATCCATGTGTGGTTTGTGGAAAGAACACACATGCAATGACCACAGGTGATCCATGTGTGGTTTGTGAAAAGAACACACATGCAATGACTCTAGTGTTGGTTTTAGTATAAGAACACACATGCAATGACTCTAGTGGTTGATCCATGTGTGGTTTGTGAAAAGAACACACATGCAATGAGTCTAGTGGTTGACCCATGTGTGGTTTGTGAAAAGAACACACATGCAATGACTCTAGTGTTGGTTTTAGTATAAGAACACACATGCAATGACTCTAGTGGTTGATCCATGTGTGGTTTGTGGAAAGAACACACATGCAATGACTCGTGGTTGATCCATATGTTGTTTGGGGAAAGAACACACATGCAATGACTCTAGTGGTTGATCCATGTGTGGTTTGTGAAAAGAACACACATGCAATGACTCTAGTGCTGGTTTGTGGTTTTAGTATAAGAACACACATGCAATGACTCTAGTGGTTGATCCATGTGTGGTTTGTGGAAAGAACACACATGCAATGACTCTAGTTGATCAATGTGTGGTTTGTGGAAAGAACACACATGCAATGACTCTAGTGGTTGATCCATGTGTGGTTTGTGGAAAGAACACACATGCAATGACTCTAGTGGTTGATCCATGTGTGGTTTGTGGAAATAACACACATGCAATGACTCTTGTGGTTGATCCATGTGTGGTTTGTGGAAAGAACACACATGCAATGACTCTAGTGGTTGATCCATGTGGTTTGTGGAAAGAACACACATGCAATGACTCTAGTGGTTGATCCATGTGGTTTGTGGAAAGAACACACATGCAATGACTCTAGTGGTTGATCCATGTGTGGTTTGTGAAAGAACACACATGCAATGACTCTCTGGTTGATCCATTTGTGGTTTGTGGAAAGAACACACATGCAATGACTCTAGTGGTGATCCATGTGGTTTTAGTATAAGAACACACATGCAATGACTCTAGTGGTTGATCCATATGTGGTTTGTGGAAAGAACACGCATGCAATGACCAGTGGTTGATCCATGTGTGTTTGTGGAAAGAACACACATGCAATGACTCTAGTGGATCCATGTGTGGTTTGTGGAAAGAACACACATGCAATGACTCTAGTGTTGGTTTGTGGTTTTAGTATAAGAACACACATGCAATGACTCTAGTGGTGATCCATGTGTGGTTTGTGGAAAGAACACACATGCAATGACTCTAGTGGTTGATCCATGTGTGGTTTGTGGAAAGAACACACATGCAATGACTCACTGGTGGATCCATGTGTGGTTTGTGGAAAGAACACACATGCAATGACTCTAGTGGTTGATCCATGTGTGGTGGAAAGAACACACATGCAATGACTCTAGTGGTTGATCCATGTGGTTTGTGGAAAGAACACACATGCAATGACTCTAGTGGTTGATCCATGTGTGGTTTGTGGAAAGAACACACATGCAATGACTCTAGTGGTTGATCCATGTGTGGTTTGTGGAAAGAACACATGCAATGACTCTACTGTGTGGTTTTAGTATAAGAACACACATGCAATGACTCTAGTGGTTGATACATGTGTGGGTTGTGGAAAGAACACACATGCAATGACAGTGGTGGATCCATGTGTGGTTTGTGAAAAGAACACACATTCAATGACGCTAGTGTGTGGTTTAGTATAAGAACACAAATGCAATGACTCTAGTGGTTGATCCATGTGTGGTTTGTGGAAAGAACACACATGCAATGACTCTAGTGGTTGATCCATGTGTGGTTTGTGGAAAGAACACGCATGCAATGACTCTAGTGGTTGATCCATGTGTGGTTTGTGGAAATAACACACATGAAATGACTCTAGTGGATCCATGTGGTTTGTGGAAAGAACACACATGCAATGACTCTAGTGCCATGTGTGGTTTGTGGAAAGAACAAACATGCAATGACTCTAGTGGTTGATCCATGTGTGGTTTGTGGAAAGAACACACATGCAATTACTCTAGTGGTTGATCCATGTGTGGTTTGTGGAAAGAACACACGTGCAATGACTCAGGTGGTTAATCCATGTGTGGTTTGTGGAAAAGAACACACATGCAATGACTCTAGTGCTCGTTTGTGGTTTTAGTATAAGAACAAAAATGCAATGACTCTACTGGTTGATCCATGTTTGTTTGTGGAAATCACACACATGCAATGACTCTAGTGGTTAATCCATGTGTGGTTTATGAAAAGAACACACCTACAATGACTCTAGTGGTTTAGTATAAGAACACACTAGCAATGACTCTAGTGGTTAATCCATGTGTGGTTTGTGTAAATAACACATATGCAATGACTCTAGTGGTTGATCCATGTGTGGTTTGTGGAAATAACACACGTGCAATGACTCTAGTGGGTCCACATGTGTGGTTTGTGGAAAGAACACACATGCAATGACTCTAGTGCTGGTTTGTGGTTTTAGTATAAGAACACACATGCAATGACTCTAGTGGTTGATCCATATGTGGTTTGTGGAAAGAACACACATGCAATGACTCTAGTGGTTGATCCGTATGTGGTTTGTGGAATGAACACACATGCAATGACTGTAGTGGTGGATCCATGTGTGGTTTGTGAAAAGAACACACATGCAATGACTATAGTGGTTGATCCATGTGGTTTGTGGAAAGAACACACATGCAATGATTCTAGTGGTTGATCCATGTGTGGTTTGTGGAAATAACAGACATGCAATGACTCTAGTGGTGATCCATGTGGTTTGTGGAAAGAACACACATGCAATGACTCTAGTGGTTGATCCATGTGGTTTGTGGAAAGAACACACATGCAATGACTCTAGTGGTTGATCCATGTGTGGTTTGTGGAAAGAACACACATGCAATGACTTCTAGTGGTTGATCCATGGTGGTTTTAGTATAAGAACACACATGCAATGACTCTAGTGGTTGATCCATGTGTGGTTTGTGGAAAGAACACAGATGCAATCACTCTGGTTGATCCATGTGTGGTTTGTGGAAATAACACACATGCAATGACTCTAGTGGATCCATGTGTGGTTTGTGAAAAGAACACACATGCAATGACTCTAGTGCTGATCCATGTGGTTTTAGTATAAGAACACACATGCAATGACTCTAGTGGTTGATCCATGTGTGGTTTGTGGAAAGAACACACATGCAATGACTCTGGTTGATCCATGTGTGGTTTGTGGAAAGAACACACATGCAATGACCACTGGTGGATCCATGTGTGGTTTGTGGAAAGAACACACATGCAATGACTCTAGTGGTTGATCCATGTGTGGTTTGTGGAAAGAACACACATGCAATGACTTAGTGGTTGATCCATGTGGTTTGTGGAAAGAACACACATGCAATGACTCAGTGGTTGATCCATGTGTGGTTTGTGGAAAGAACACACATGCAATGACTCTGGTGGATCCATGTGGTTTGTGGAAAGAACACACATGCAATGACCACTGGATCTAGTGGTTTTAGTATAAGAACACACATGCAATGACTCTAGTGGTGATCCATGTGTGGTTTGTGGAAAGAACACACATGCAATGACTTAGTGGTTGATCCATGTGTGGTTTGTGTAAATAACACACATGCAATGACTCTAGTGTTGGTTTTAGTATAAGAACACACATGCAATGACTCTAGTGGTTGATCCATGTGTGGTTTGTGGAAAGAACACACATGCAATGACTCGAGTGGTTGATCCATGTGTGGTGGCAGCAAAGAACACACATGCAAACACTCTAGGGGTTGATCCAAGTGTGGATTGTGTGGAAAGAACACATGCAATGACTAGTGGATCCATGTGTGGTTTGTGGAAAGAACACACATGCAATGACTCTAGTGGTTGATCCATGTGTGGTTTGTGGAAAGAACACACATGCAATGACTCTAGTGGTTGATCCATGTGTGGTTTGTGGAAATAACACACATGCAATGACTCTAGTGGTTGATCCATGTGTGGTTTGTGGAAAGAACACACATGCAATGACTCTAGTGGTTGATCCATGTGTGGTTTGTGGAAAGAACACACATGCAATGACTCTAGTGTTGGTTTTAGTATAAGAACACACATGCAATGACTCTAGTGGTTGATCCATGTGTGGTTTGTGGAAAGAACACACATGCAATGACTTAGTGGTTGATCCATGTGTGGTTTGTGGAAAGAACACACATGCAATGACTCTAGTGGTCCATGTTTTAGTATAAGAACACACATGCAATGACTCTAGTGGTTGATCCATATGTGGTTTGTGGAAAGAACACACACGCAATGTATCCACTGGTTGATCCATGTGTGGTTTGTGGAAAGAACACACATGCAATGACCACTGGTGGATCCATGTGTGGTTTGTTGAAAAGAACACACATGCAATGACTCTAGTGCTAGTTTGTGGCTTTAGTATAAGAACAAACATGCAATGACTCTAGTGGTTGATCCATGTGTGGTTTGTGGAAAGAACACACATGCAATGACTCTGATTGATCCATATGTGGTTTGTGGAAAGAACACACATGCAATGACCACTGGTGGATCCATGTGTGGTTTGTGGAAAGAACACACATGCAATGACTCTAGTGGTTGATCCATGTGTGGTTTGTGGAAATAACACACATGCAATGACTCTAGTGGTTGAGCCATGTGTGGTTTGTGGAAAGAACACACATGCAATGACCACTGGTGGATCCATCTGTGGTTTTTGGAAAGAACACACATGCAATGACTCCAGTGGTTGATCCATGTGTGGTTTGTGGAAAGAACACACATGCAATGACTTGTGGTTGATCCATATGTGGTTTGTGGAAAGAAACACAT
The DNA here is from genome assembly GCA_023614405.1 of Avena insularis. Lineage (NCBI taxonomy): Eukaryota > Viridiplantae > Streptophyta > Magnoliopsida > Poales > Poaceae > Avena > Avena insularis. The sequence goes on along the minus strand of CM042688.1, from coordinate 73,167,133 downwards.
GCAATGACTTAGTGGTTGATCCATGTGTGGTTTGTGGAAAGAACACACATGCAATGACTCTAGTGGATCCATGTTGGTTTTAGTATAAGAACACACATGCAATGACTCTAGTGGTTGATCCATGTGGTTTGTGGAAAGAACACACATGCAATGACTCAGTGGTTGATCCATGTGGTTTGTGGAAAAGAACACACATGCAATGACTCTAGTGGATCCATGTGGTTTGTGGAAAGAACACACATGCAATGACTCTAGTTGATCCATGTGGTTTTAGTATAAGGACACACATGCAATGACTCTAGTGGTTGATCCATGTGTGGTTTCTGGAAAGAACACACATGCAATGACTCTAGTGGTTGATCCATGTGGTTTGTGTAAAGAACCCAGCTGCAATTACTCTGGTTGATCCATGTGTGGTTTGTGGAAAGAACACACATGCAATGACTCTAGTGGTTGATCCATGTGTGGTTTGTGGAAAGAACACACATGCAATGACTCTAGTGGTTGATCCATGTGTGGTTTGTGGAAAGAACACACGTGCAATGACTTAGTGGTTGATCCATGTGTGGTTTGTGGAAAGAACACACATGCAATGACTCTAGTGGTCGATCCATGTGTGGTTTGTGGAAAGAACACACATGCAATGACTCTAGTGGTTGATCCATGTGGTTTGTGAAAGAACACACATGCAATGACTCTAGTGGTTGATCCATGTGATTTGTGGAAGAACACACATGCAATGACTCTAGTGGTTGATCCATGTGTGGTTTGTGAAAAGAACACACATGCAATGACTCTAGTGTTGGTTTTAGTATAAGAACACACATGCAATGACTCTAGTGGTTGATCCATGTGTGGTTTGTGGAAATAACACACATGCAATGACTCTAGTGGTTGATCCATGTGTGGTTTCGTGAAAGAACACACATGCAATGACTCTAGTGGTTGATCCATGTGTGGTTTGTGGAAAGAACACACATGCAATGACTCTAGTGGTTGATCCATGTGGTTTGTGGAAAGAACACACATGCAATGACTCTAGGTTGATCCATGTGTGGTTTGTGGAAAGAACACATGCAATGACCAATGGGTTGATCCATGTGGTTTGTGGAAAGAACACACATGCAATGACTCTAGTGGTTGATCCATGTGTGGTTTGGAAAGAACACACATGCAATGACTCTGGTGGATCAATGTGTGGTTTGTGGAAAGAACACACATGCAATGACTCTAGTGTTGGTTTTGTGGAAAGAACACACATGCAATGACTCTAGTGGTTGATCCATGTGTGGTTTGTGGAAAGAACACACATGCAATGACTAGTGGTTGATCCATGTGGTTTGTGGAAAGAACACACATGCAATGACTCTAGTGGTGATCCATGTGGTTTGTGGAAAAGAACACACATGCAATGACTCAGGTTGATCCATGTGTGGTTTGTTGAAATAACACACATGCAATGACTCTAGTGGTTGATCCATGTGTGGTTTGTGGAAAGAACACACATGCAATGACTTAGTGGTTGATCCATGTGTGGTTTGTGGAAGAAACACACATGCAATGACTCTAGTGGTCCATGTGGTTTAGTATAAGAACACACATGCAATGACTCTAGTGGGATCCATGTGTGGTTTGTGGAAAGAACACACATGCAATGACTCAGTGGTTGATCCATGTGGTTTGTGGAAAGAACACACATGCAATGACTCTAGTGGATCCATGTGTGGTTTGTGGAAAAGAACACACATGCAATGACTCTAGTGGTTCCTGTGGTTTCAGTATAAGAACACACATGCAATGACTCTAGTGGTTGATCCATGTGTGGTTTGTGGAAAGAACACACATGCAATGACTCTAGAGGTTGATCCATGTGTGGTTTGTGGAAATAACACAAATGCAATCACTCAAGTGGTTGATCAATGTGCTTTGTGGAAAGAACACACATGGAATGACTCTAGTGGTTGATCCATGTGTGGTTTGTTAAAGAAGACACATGCAATGACTCTAGTGGTTGATCCATGTGTGGTTTGTGGAAAGAACACACATGCAATGACTCTAGTGGTCCATGTGTGGTTTTAGTATAAGAACACACATGCAATGACTCTAGTGGTTGATCCATGTGTGGTTTGTGGAAAGAACACACATGCAATGACTCAGTGGTTGATCCATGTGGTTTGTGGAAAGAACACACATGCAATGACTAGTGGATCCATGTGTGTTTTGTGTAAAGAACACACATGCAATGACTCTAGTGCTGTTTTGTGGTTTTAGTATAAGAACACACATGCAATGACTCTAGTGGTTGATCCATGTGTGGTTTGTGGAAAGAACACACATGCAATGACTCTAGTGGTTGATCCATGTGTGGTTTGTGGAAAGAACACACATGCAATGACTTATGGTGGATCCATGTGGTTTGTGAAAGAACAAACATGCAATGACTCTAGTGGTTGATCCATGTGTGGTTTGTGGAAAGAACACACATGCAATGACTCTGGTTGATCCATATGTGGTTTCTGGAAAGAACACACATGCAATGACTTTAGTGGTTGATCCATGTGTGGTTTGTGGAAAAAACACACATTCAATTTAATGTGGTTGATCCATGTCTGGTTTGTGGAAAGAACACACATGCAATGACTCTAGTGCTGGTTTGTGGTTTTAGTATAAGAACACACATGCAATGACTCTAGTGGTTGATCCATGTGTGGTTTGTGAAAAGAACAAACATGTGTGGTTTGTGGAAAGAACTCACATGCAATGACTCATGTGTTGGTTTTAGTATAAGAACACACATGCAATGACTCTAGTGGTTGATCCATGTGTGGTTTGTGGAAATAACACATATGCAATAACTCTAGTGGTTGATCCATGTGTGGTTTGTGGAAAGAACACACATGCAATGACTCTAGTGGTTGATCCATGTGTGGTTTGTGGAAAGAACACACATGCAATGACTCTAGTGGTGATCCATGTGGTTTGTGGAAATAACACACATGCAATGACTAGTGGTTGATCCATGTGTGGTTTGTGGAAAGAACACACATGCAATGACTCTAGTGGTTGATCCATGTGGTTTGTGGAAAGAACACATGCAATCACTCTAGTGGTTGATCCATATGTGGTTTGTGTAAAGAACACACATGCAATGACTCTGGTGGATCCATGTGTGGTTTGTGAAAAGAACACACATGCAATGACTCTAGTGTTGGTTTTAGTATAAGAACACACATGCAATGACTCTAGTGGTTGATCCATGTGTGGTTTGTGGAAAGAACACACATGCAATGACTCTGGTTGATCCATGTGTGGTTTTTGGAAAGAACACACATGCAATGAGTCTAGTGGATCCATGTGGGGTTTGTGGAAAAGAACACACCAGCAATGACTCTCGGGGAAGATCCATGTGTGGGTGCTGGAAATAACACACATGCACTGACTCGAGTGGTTGATCCATGTGTGGTTGGAAAGAACACACATGCAATGACTCTAGTTGATCCATGTGGTTTGTGGAAAGAAAACACATGCAATGACTCTAGTGGTTGATCCATGTGTGGTTTGTGGAAAGAACACACATGCAATGACCACTGGTGGATCCATGTGTGGTTTGTGGAAAGAACACACATGCAATGACTCTAGTGGTTGATCCATGTGTGGTTTGTGGAAAAGAACACACATGCAATGACTCTAGTGGTGGTTTGTGGTTTTAGTATAAGAACACACATGCAATGACTCTAGTGGTTGATACATGTCTGGATTGTGGAATAGAACACAAATGAAATGACTCTAGTTGATCCATGTGTGGTTTGTGGAAAGAACACACATGCAATGACCTAGTGGTGGATCCATGTGTGGTTTGTGGAAAGAACACACATGCAATGACTCTAGTGGTTGATCCATGTGGTTTGTGGAAAGAACACACATGCAATGACTCTAGTGGTTGATCCATGTGTGGTTTGTGGAGAGAACACACATGCAATGACTCTAGTGGTTGATCTATGTGGTTTGTGGAAAGAACACACATGCAATGACTTAGTGGTGGATCCATGTGTGGTTTGTGGAAAGAACACACATGCAATGACTCTAGTGGTCTGGTTTTAGTATAAGAACACACATGCAATGACTCTAGTGGTTGATCCACATGTGGTTTGTGGAAACAACACACATGCAATGATTCTAGTGGTTGATCCATGTGTGGTTTGTGGAAAGAACACACATAAAATGACTCTAGTTGATCCATGTGTGGTTTGTGGAAATGAACACACATGCAATGACTCTAGTACTGGTTTGTGGTTTTAGTATAAGAACACACATGCAATGACTCTAGTGGTTGATCCATGTGTGGTTTGTGGAAAGAACACACATGCAATGACTCTAGTGGTTGATCCATGTGTGGTTTGTGGAAAGAACACACATGCAATGACCACTGGTGGATCCATGTGTGGTTTGTGGAAAAGAACACACATGCAATGACTCTAGTGGTTGATCCATGTGTGGTTTGTGGAAAGAACACACATGCAATGACTCTGGTTGATCCATGTGTGGTTTGTGGAAAGAACACACATGCAATGACTCTAGTGGTTGATCCATGTGTGGTTTGTGGAAAGAACACACATGCAATGACACTAGTGGATCAATGTGGTTTTAGGATAAGAACACACATGCAATGACTTAGTGGTTGATCCATATGTGGTTTGTGGAAAGAACACACATGCAATGACTCTAGTGGTGGATCCATGTGTGGTTTGTGAAAAGAACACACATGCAATGACTCTAGTGTTGGTTTTAGTATAAGAACACACATGCAATGACTCTAGTGGTTGATCCATGTGTGGTTTGTGGAAAGAACACACATGCAATGACTCTAGTGGTTGATCCATGTGTGGTTTGTGGAAAGAACACACATGCAATGACTCTAGTGTTGGTTTTAGTATAAGAACACACATGCAATGACTCTAGTGGTTGATCCATGTGTGGTTTGTGGAAATAACACACATGCAATGACTCTGGTTCATCCTTGTGTGGTTTTTGGAAAGAACACACATGCAATGAGTCTAGTGGATCCATGTGTGGTTTGTGGAAAAGAACACACATGCAATGACTCTAGTGCTGGTTTGTGGTTATAGTATAAGAACAAACATGCAATGACTCTAGTGGTTGATCCATGTGTGGTTTGTGGAAAGAACACACATGCAATGACTTGTGGTTGATCCATATGTGGTTTGTGGAAAGAACACACATGCAATGACCACTGGTGGATCCATGTGTGGTTTGTGGAAAAGAACACACATGCGATGACCACTGGTGGATCCATGTGTGGTTTGTGGAAAAGAACACACATGCAATGACTCTAGTGGTTGATCCATGTGTGGTTTGTGGAAAGAACACACATGCAATGACTTTACTGGTTGATCCATGTGTGGTTTGTGGAAATAACACACATGCAATGACTCTAGTGGTTGATCCATGTGTGGTTTGTGGATAGAACACACATGCAATGACCCTAGTGCTACTTTTAGTATAAGAACACACATGCAATGACTCTAGTGGTTGATCCATGTGTGGTTTGTGGAAATAACACACATGAAATAACTCTAGTGGTTGATCCATATGTGGTTTGTGGAAAGAACACACATGCAATGAGTCTAGTGGATCCATGTGTGGTTTGTGGAAAAGAACACACATGCAATGACTCTAGTGCTGGTTTGTGGTTTTAGTATAAGAACACACATGCAATGACTCTAGTGGTTGATCCATGTGTGGTTTGTGGAAAGAACACACATGCAATGACTCTGGTTGATCCATGTGTGGTTTGTGGAAAGAACACACATGCAATGACCACTGGTGGATCCATGTGTGGTTTGTGGAAAAGAACACACATGCAATGACTCTAGTGGTTGATCCATGTGTGGTTTGTGGAAAGAACACACATGCAATGACTCTAGTGGTTGATCCATGTGTGGTTTGTGGAAAGAACACACATGCAATGACTCTAGTGGTTGATCCATGTGTGGTTTGTGGAAATAACACACATGCAATGACTCTAGTGGTTGATCCATGTGTGGTTTGTGGAAATAACACACATGCAATGACTCTAGTGGTGGTTTTAGTATAAGAACACACATGCAATGACTCTAGTGGTTGATCCATGTGTGGTTTGTGGAAAGAACACACATGCAATAACCACTGGTTGATCCATGTGTGGTTTGTGGAAAGAACACACATGCAATGAGTCTAGTGGATCCATGTGTGGTTTGTGGAAAAGAACACACATGCAATGACTCTAGTGCTGGTTTGTGGTTTTAGTATAAGAACAAACATGCAATGACTCTAGTGGTTGATCCATGTGGAGCTGGAAAGAACACACATGCAATGACACTTGTTGATCCATATGTGGTTTGTGGAAAGAACACACATGCAATGACCACTGGTTGATCCATGTGTGGTTTGTGGAAAGAACACACAAGCAATGACACTAGTGGATCCATGTGTGGTTTGTGGAAAGAACACACATGCAATGACTCTAGTGATCCATGTGTTAGTATAAGAACACACAGGCATTGAGTATAGTGGATCCATGTGTGGTTTGTGGAAATAACACACATGCAATGACTCTAGTGGTTGATCCATGTGTGGTTTGTGAAAAGAACACACATGCAATGACTCTAGTGGATCCATGTGTGGTTTGTGGAAAATAACACACATCCAATGACTCTCGTGGTGGAACCATGTGTGGGTTGTCGAAAAGAAACACATGCAATGACTCTGGTTGATCCATGTGTGGTTTGTGGAAAGAACACACATGCAATGACTCTAGTGCTAGTTTTAGTATAAGAACACACATGCAATGACTCTACTGGGTCCACATGTGGTTTGTGAAAAGAGAACATTCATGCAATGACTCTAGTGGTTGATCCATGTGTAGTTTGTGGAAATAACTCACATGCAATGAGTCTAGTGGATCCATGTGTGGTTTGTGGAAAAGAACACACATCCAATGACTCTAGTGCTGGTTTGTGGTTTTAGTATAAGAACAAACATGCAATGACTCTAGTGGTTGATCCATGTGTTGTTTGTGGAAAGAACACACATGCAATGACTCTGGTTGATCCATATGTGGTTTGTGGAAAGAACACACATGCAATGACCACCGGTGGATCCATGTGTGGTTTGTGGAAAAGAACACACATGCAATGACTCTAGTTGATCCATATGTCATTTGTGGAAAGAACACACATGCAATGACCACTGGTGGATCCATGTGTGGTTTGTGGAAAAGAACACACATGCAATGACTCTAGTGGTCCATGTGTTAGTATAAGAACACACATGCAATGACTCTAGTGGATCCACATGTGGTTTGTGGAAAGAACACACATGCAATGACTCTAGTGGTTGATCCATGTGTGGTTTGTGAAAAGAACACACATGCAATGACTCTAGTGTTGGTTTTAGTATAAGAACACACATGCAATGACTCTAGTGGTTGATCCATGTGTGGTTTGTGGAAATAACACACATGCAATGACTGTAATGGGTCCACATGTGGTTTGTGGAAAGAACACACATGCAATGACTCTAGTGATAGTTTTAGTATAAGAACACACATACAATGACTCTAGTGGGTCCACATGTGGTTTGTGAAAGAACACACATGCAATGACCACAGTTGATCCATGTGGTTTGTGGAAAAGAACACACATGCAATGAGTCTAGTGGATCCATGTGTGGTTTGTGGAAAGAACACAAATGCAATGACTCTAGTGCTGGTTTGTGGTTTTAGTATAAGAACAAACATGCAATGACTCTAGTGGATCCATGTGGTTTGTGGAAAGAACACACATGCAATGACTGGTTGATCCATATGTGGTTTGTGGAAAGAACACACATGCAATGACCACTGGTGGATCCATGTGTGGTTTGTGGAAAAGAACACACATGCAATGACTCTAGTGGTTGATCCATGTGGTTTGTGGAAAGAACACACATGCAATGACCAGTGGTGATCCATGTGTGTTTTGTGTAAATAACACACATGCAATGACTCTAGTGGTTGATCCATGTGTGGTTTGTGGAAAGAACACACATCCAATGACTTAGTGGTGGATCCATGTGTGGTTTGTGGAAAGAACACACATGCAATGACTCTAGTGCATGTGGTTTTAGTATAAGAACACACATGCAATGACTCTAGTGGGTCCACATGTGGTTTGTGAAAGAACACACATGCAATGACCACTGGTTGATCCATTAGTGGTTTGTCGAAAAGAACACACATGCAATGACTCTAGTGGTTGATCCATGTGTGGTTTGTGGAAAGAACACACATGCAATGACTCTAGTGGTTGATCCATGTGTGGTTTGTGGAAAGAACACACATGCAATGACTCTAGTGGATCCATGTGGTTTAGTATAAGAACACACATGCAATGACTCTAGTGGGATCCATGTGTGGTTTGTGAAAGAACACACATGCAATGACTCCAGTGTGGTTTGTATAAGAACACACATGCAATGACTCTAGTGGTTGATCCATGTGGTTTGTGGAAAGAACACACATGCAATGACTTAGTGGTGGATCCATGTGTGGTTTGTGGAAAGAACACACATGCAATGACTCTAGTGGATCCAGTGTGGTTAGTATAAGAACACACATGCAATGACTCTAGTGGGATCCACATGTGGTTTGTGGAAATAACACACATGCAATGACAGTGGTGGATCCATGTGTGGTTTGTGAAAGAACACACATGCAATGACTAGTGGATCCATGTGGTTTGTGGAAAGAACACACATGCAATGACTCTAGTGGTTGATCCATGTGTGGTTTGTGGAAAGAACACACATGCAATGACTTAGTGGTTGATCCTTGTGTGGTTTGTGGATAGAACACACATGCAATGACTCTAGTGCTAGTTTTAGTATAAGAACACACATGCAATGACTCTAGTGGGTCCACATGTGGTTTGTGAAAAGAACACACATGCAATGACCACTGGTTGATCCATGTTGTTTGTGGAAAAGAACACATGCAATGACTCTAGTGGATCCATGTGTGGTTTGTGGAAAAGAACACACATGCAATGACTCTAGTGCTGGTTTGTGGTTTTAGTATAAGAACAAACATGCAATGACTCAAGTGGGTCCAAATGTGGTTTGTGGAAAGAACACACATGCAATGACTCTGGTTGATCCATACGTGGTTTGTGGAAAGAACACACATGCAATGACCACTGGTGGATCCATGTGTGGTTTGTGAAAAGAACACACATGCAATGACTCTAGTGGTTGATCCATGTGTGGTTTGTGGAAATAACACACATGCAATGACTCTGGTTGATCAATGTGGTTTGTGGAAAGAACACACATGCAATGACTCTAGTGGATCCATGTGTTAGTATAAGAACACACATGCAATGACTCTAGTGGGATCCATGTGGTTTGTGGAAATAACACACATGCAATGACTCTAGTGGTGGATCCATGTGGTTTGTGGAAAAGAACACACATGCAATGACTCTAGTGTTGGTTTGTATAAGAACACACATGCAATGACTCTAGTGGTTGATCCATGTGTGGTTTGTGGAAAGAACACACATGCAATGACTCTAGTGGTTGATCCATGTGTGGTTTGTGGAAGAAAACACAAGCCAAGACTCTAGTGCTGGTTTTAGTATAAGAACACACATGCAATGACTCTAGTGGGTCCATGTGGTTTGTGAAAAGAACACAAATGCAATGACCACTGGTGGATCCATAAGTGGTTTGTGGAAAGAACACACATGCAATGAGTCTAGTGGATCCATGTGTGGTTTGTGGAAAAGAACACACATGCAATGACTCTAGTGCTGGTTTGTGGTTTTAGTATAAGAACAAACATGCAATGACTCAAGTGGTTGATCCATGTGTGGTTTGTGGAAAGAACACACATGCAATGACTCTAGTGGTTGATCCATGTGTGGTTTGTGGAAAGAACACACATTCAATGACCACTGGTGGATCCATGTGTGGTTTGTGGAAAAGAACACACATGCAATGACTCTAGTGGTGATCCATGTGTGGTTTGTGGAAAAGAACACACATGCAATGACTCTAGTGGTTGATCCATGTGTGGTTTGTGGAAAGAACACACATGCAATGACTCTGGTTGATCCATGTGTGGTTTGTGAAAAGAACACACATGCAATGACTTAGTGGTTGATCCATGTGTGGTTTGTGGAAAGAACACACATGCAATGACTCTAGTGGTTGATCCATGTGTGGTTTGTGGAAGAACACACATGCAATGACTCTAGTTGATCCATGTGTGGTTTGTGGAAATAACACATATGCAATGACTCTAGTGGTTGATCCATGTGTGGTTTGTGGAAAGAACACACATGCAATGACTCTAGTGGTTGATCCATGTGTGGTTTGTGAAAATAACACACATGCAATGACAAGTAGTGGAACCATATGTGGTTGGTGGAAAGAACACACATGCAATGACTCTAGTGTTGATTGTAGTATAAGAACACACATGCAATGACTCTAGTGTTGGATCCATGTGTGGTTTGTTGAAAAGAACACACATGCAATGACCACTGGTTGATCCATGTGTTGTTTGTGGAAAAGAACACACATGCAATGACTCTAGTGGTTGATCCATGTGTGGTTTGTGGAAAGAACACACATGCAATGACTTAGTGGTTGATCCATGTGTGGTTTGTGGAAAGAACACACATGCAATGACTCTAGTGCTATCCATGTGGTTTGTGAAGAACACACATGCAATGACTCTAGTGGGTCCATGTGGTTTGTGAAAAGAACACACATGCAATGACTCTAGTGTTGGTTCGTTTAAGAACACACATGCAATGACTGTAGTGGTTGATCCATGTGTGGTTTGTGAAAAGAACACACATGCAATGACTTAGTGGTGGATCCATGTGTGGTTTGTGGAGAACACACATGCAATGACTCTAGTGCTGGTTTAGTATAAGAACACACATGCAATGACTCTAGTGGTTGATCCATGTGTGGTTTGTGGAAATAACACACATGCAATGACAATGGTGGATCCATGTATGGTTTGTGAAAAGAACACACATGCGATGACTCTAGTGTTGGTTTTAGTATAAGAACACACATGCAATGACTCTAGTGGTTGATCCATGTGTGGTTTGTGGAAATAACACACATGCAATGACTCTAGTGGTTGATCCATGTGTGGTTTGTGGAAAGAACACACATGCAATGACTATAGTGCTAGTTTTAGTATAAGAACACACATGCAATGACTCTAGTGGGTCCACATGTGGGTTTTGTAAAGAACACACATGCAATGACCACTGGTTGATCCATAAGTTGTTTGTGGAAAAGAACACACATGCAATGAGTCTAGTGGATCCATGTGTGGTTTGTGGAAAAGAACACACATGCAATGACTCTAGTGCTGGTTTGTGGTTTTAGTATAAGAACAAACATGCAATGACTCTAATGGTTGATCCATGTGTGGTTTGTGGAAAGAACACACATGCAATGACTCTGGTTGATCCATATGTGGTTTGTGGAAAGAACACATGCAATGACCACTGGTGGATCCATGTGGTTTGTGGAAAAGAACACACATGCAATGACCACTGGTTGATCCATGTGTGGTTTGTGGAAAGAACACACATGCAATGACTCTAGTGGATCCATGTGTGGTTTGTGAAAGAACACTAATGCATTGACTCTAGTGCTAGTCTTAGTATATGAACCCACCTGCAATGACTCTTGTGGGTCCACTTGTGGTTTGTGAAAATAACACACATGCAATGATAGTGGTGGATCCATGTGTAGTTTGTGAAAAGAACACACATGCAATGACTCTAGTGTTGGTTCTAGTATAAGAACACACATGCAATGACTCTAGTGGTTGATCCATGTGTGGTTTGTGGAAAGAACACACATGCAATGACTCTAGTGGTTGATCCATGTGTGGTTTGTGGAAAGAACACACATGCAATAACTCTAGTGCTAGTTTTAGTATAAGAACACACATGCAATGACTCTAGTGTTTGATCCATGTGTGGTTTGTGAAAAGAACACACATGCAATGACCACAGATTGATCCATAAGTTGTTTGAGGAAAAGAACACACATGCAATGAGTCTAGTGGATCCATGTGTGGTTTGTGGAAAAGAACACACATGCAATGACTCTAGTGCTGGTTTGTGGTTTTAGTATAACAACAAACATGCAATTACTCAAATGGATCCATATGTGGTTTGTGGAAAGAACACACATGCAATGACTCTGGTTGATCCATATGTGGTTTGTGGAAAGATAACACATGCAATGAACACTGGTGGATCCATGTGTGGTTTGTGGAAAAGAACACACATGCAATGACCACTGGTTGATCCATGTGTGGTTTGTGGAAAAGAACACACATGCAATGAGTCTAGTGGTTGATCCATGTGTGGTTTGTGGAAAGAACACACATACAATGACAGTGGTTGATCCATGTGTGGTTTGTGAAAAGAACACACATGCAATGACAGTTGTGGATCCATGTATGGTTTGTGGATAGAACACACATGCAATGACTCTAGTGGTTCCACATGTGGTTTGTGAAAAGAACACACATGCAATGACCACTGGTTGATCCATAAGTTGTTTGAGGAAAAGAACACACATGCAATGAGTCTAGTGGTTGATCCATGTGTGGTTTGTGGAAAGAACACACATGCAATGACAGTGGTTGATCCATGTGTGGTTTGTGAAAATAACACACATGCAATGACAGTTGTGGATCCATGTATGGTTTGTGGATAGAACACACATGCAATGACTCTAGTGCTAGCTTTAGTATAAGAACACACATGCAATGACTCTAGTGGGTCCACATGTGGTTTGTGAAAAGAACACACATGCAATGACCACTGGTTGATCCATAAGTTGTTTGAGGAAAAGAACACACATGCAATGAGTCTAGTGGTTGATCCATGTGTGGTTTGTGGAAAGAACACACATGCAATGATAGTGGTTGATCCATGTGTGGTTTGTGGATAGAACACACATGCAATGACTCTAGTGCTAGCTTTAGTATAAGAACACACATGCAATGACTCTAGTGGGTCCACATGTGGTTTGTGAAAAGAACACACATGCAATGACTCTAGTGTTGGTTCTAGTATAAGAACACACATGCAATGACTCTAGTGGTTGATCCATGTGTGGTTTGTGGAAAGAACACACATGCAATGATAGTGGTGGATCCGTGTGTGGTTTGTGGATAGAACACACATGGAATGACTCTAGTGCTAGTGTTAGTATAAGAACGCACATGCAATGACTCTAGTGGGTCCACATGTGGTTTGTGGAAATAACACACATGCAATGACAATGGTGGATCCATGTGTGGTTTGTGAAAAGAAAACACATGCAATGACTCGAGTGTTGGTTCTAGTATAAGAACACACATGCAATGACTCTAGTGGTTGATCCATGTGTGGTTTGTGGAAAGAACACATATGCAATGATAGTGGTTGATCCATGTATGGTTTGTGGATAGAACACACATGCAATGACTATAGTGCTAGCTTTAGTATAAGAACACACATGAAATGACTCTAGTGGGTCCACATGTGGTTTGTGAAAAGAACACACATGCAATGACCACTGGTTGATCCATAAGTTGTTTGAGGAAAAGAACACACATGCAATGAGTCTAGTGGATCCATGTGTGGTTTGTGGAAAAGAACACACATGCAATGACTCTAGTGCTGGTTTGTGGTTTTAGTATAAGAACAAACATGCAATTACTCAAATGGATCCATATGTGGTTTGTGGAAAGAACACACATGCAATGACTCTGGTTGATCCATATGTGGTTTGTGGAAAGATAACACATGCAATGACCACTGGTGGATCCATGTGTGGTTTGTGGAAAAGAACACACATGCAATGACCACTGGTTGATCCATGTGTGGTTTGTGGAAAAGAACACACATGCAATGACAGTGGTGGATCCGTGTGTGGTTTGTGGATAGAACACACATGCAATGACTCTAGTGCTAGTGTTAGTATAAGAACACACATGCAATGACTCTGGTGGGTCCACATGTGGTTTGTGAAAATAACACACATGCAATGATAGTGGTGGATCCATGTGTAGTTTGTGAAAAGAACACACATGCAATGACTCTAGTGTTGGTTCTAGTATAAGAACACACATGCAATGACTCTAGTGGTTGATCCATGTGTGGTTTGTGGAAAGAACACACATGCAATGATAGTGGTTGATCCATGTGTGGTTTGTGGATAGAACACACATGCAATGACTCTAGTGCTAGCTTTAGTATAAGAACACACATGCAATGACTCTAGTGGGTCCACATGTGGTTTGTGAAAAGAACACACATGCAATGACCACAGATTGATCCATAAGTTGTTTGAGGAAAAGAACACACATGCAATGAGTCTAGTGGATCCATGTGTGGTTTGTGGAAAAGAACACACATGCAATGACTCTAGTGCTGGTTTGTGGTTTTAGTATAACAACAAACATGCAATTACTCAAATGGATCCATATGTGGTTTGTGGAAAGAACACACATGCAATGACTCTGGTTGATCCATATGTGGTTTGTGGAAAGAACACACATGCAATGACACTGGTGGATCCAGATGTGATTTGTGGAAAGAACACACATTCAATGACCACTGGTTGATCCGTGTGTTGTTTGTTGAAAAGAACACACATGCAATGAGTCTAGTGGTTGATCCATGTGTGGTTTGTGGAAAGAACACACATGCAATGACAGTGGTTGATCCATGTGTGGTTTGTGAAAATAACACACATGCAATGACAGTTGTGGATCCATGTATGGTTTGTGGATAGAACACACATGCAATGACTCTAGTGGTTCCACATGTGGTTTGTGAAAAGAACACACATGCAATGACCACTGGTTGATCCATAAGTTGTTTGAGGAAAAGAACACACATGCAATGAGTCTAGTGGTTGATCCATGTGTGGTTTGTGGAAAGAACACACATGCAATGATAGTGGTTGATCCATGTGTGGTTTGTGGATAGAACACACATGCAATGACTCTAGTGCTAGCTTTAGTATAAGAACACACATGCAATGACTCTAGTGGGTCCACATGTGGTTTGTGAAAAGAACACACATGCAATGACTCTAGTGTTGGTTCTAGTATAAGAACACACATGCAATGACTCTAGTGGTTGATCCATGTGTGGTTTGTGGAAAGAACACACATGCAATGATAGTGGTGGATCCGTGTGTGGTTTGTGGATAGAACACACATGCAATGACTCTAGTGGGTCCACATGTGGTTTGTGGAAATAACACACATGCAATGACAATGGTGGATCCATGTGTGGTTTGTGAAAAGAAAACACATGCAATGACTCGAGTGTTGGTTCTAGTATAAGAACACACATGCAATGACTCTAGTGGTTGATCCATGTGTGGTTTGTGGAAAGAACACATATGCAATGATAGTGGTTGATCCATGTATGGTTTGTGGATAGAACACACATGCAATGACTATAGTGCTAGCTTTAGTATAAGAACACACATGAAATGACTCTAGTGGGTCCACATGTGGTTTGTGAAAAGAACACACATGCAATGACCACTGGTTGATCCATAAGTTGTTTGAGGAAAAGAACACACATGCAATGAGTCTAGTGGATCCATGTGTGGTTTGTGGAAAAGAACACACATGCAATGACTCTAGTGCTGGTTTGTGGTTTTAGTATAAGAACAAACATGCAATTACTCAAATGGATCCATATGTGGTTTGTGGAAAGAACACACATGCAATGACTCTGGTTGATCCATGTGTGGTTTTTGGAAAGAACACACATGCAATGACACTGGTGGATCCATGTGTGGTTTGTGAAAAGAACACACATGCAATGACCACTGGTTGATCCATGTGTGGTTTGTGGAAAGAACACACATGCAATGACCACTGGTTGATCCATGTGTGGTTTGTCGAAAGAACACACATGCAATGACAGTGGTGGATCCATGTGTGGTTTATGAAAAGAACACACATGCAATGACTCTAGTGGTTGATCCATGTGTGGTTTGTGGAAATAACACACATGCGATGACTCTAGTGCTAGTTTTAGTATAAGAACACACATGCGATGACTCTAGTGGGTCCACATGTGGTTTGTGAAAATAACACACATGCAATGACCACTGGTTGATCCATAAGTTGTTTGTGGAAACAACACACATGCACTGAGTCTAGTGGATCCATGTGTGGTTTGTGGAAAAGAACACACATGCAATGACTCTAGTGCTGGTTTGTGGTTTTAGTATAAGAACAAACATGCAATTACTCAAATGGATCCATATGTGGTTTGTGGAAAGAACACACATGCAATGACTCTGGTTGATCCATATGTGGTTTGTGGAAAGAACACACATGCAATGACCACTGGTTGATCCATGTGTGGTTTGTGGAAAGAACACACATGCAATGACCAGTGGTGGATCCATGTGTGGTTTGTGGAAAAGAACACACATGCAATGACAGTGGTGGATCCATATGTGGTTTGTGGAAAGAACACACATGCAATGACTCTAGTGCTAGCTTTAGTATAAGAACACACATGCAATGACTCTAGTGGGTCCACATGTGGTTTGTGGAAATAACACACATGCAATGACAGTGGTGGATCCATGTATGGTTTGTGGATAGAACACGCATGCAATGACTCTAGTGCTAGCTTTAGTATAAGAACACACATGCAATGACTCTAGTGGGTCCACATGTGGTTTGTGGAAATAACACACATGCAATGACAGTGGTGGATCCATGTGTGGTTTGTGAAAAGAACACACATGCAATGACTCTAGTGTTGGTTCTAGTATAAGAACACACATGCAATGACTCTAGTGGTTGATCCATGTGTGGTTTGTGGAAAGAACACACATGCAATAATAGTGGTTGATCCATGTGTGGTTTGTGGATAGCACACACATGCAATGACTCTAGTGCTAGCTTTAGTATAAGAACACACATGCAATGACTCTAGTGGGTCCACATGTGGTTTGTGAAAAGAACACATATGCAATGACCACTGGTTGATCCATAAGTTGTTTGTGGAAAAGAACACACATGCAATGAGTCTAGTGGATCCATGTAAGATCCCTCCTTATTAAAGGAAAAGATCCCTGTGATTGCAATGCTAGTCCCTGGATCATTGCTAGCATCCACAGTTTAAGATGAAGTACACAGAAACAAAGGTCGTTTATTACAGTCATTCCAGAGATAAAACATAGTCTTTACAACTCATGGCCAAAGGCCTAGTACAAGAGTTTATGGAATAAGTAAATAAACATAAGTCTTCATCTTCATGTGCCACAGGCAAGCATGTTGAGTGTAGACTCATGACTCCTAATCATCATCAGAGTAACCTGCAACATCATAAGTTACAGCCACAAGGGTCAATACTTTGGAATAGTATTGGCAAGTGATACCTTAGTATAATATAAGTGGACTATAATACTATATGCTTTTGGCTGGTGGAGCTTAGGCTTGCATTGCTCAAAATAGATTTTTCCTTAACTTTTGAAAATACTAAGCTTTTGTTTGGCAAAAACTTTCCAAGACATCTTCCAATCCAAGACTGAAGATCCACTCAAGGCATCTACTAATCAAGGACTGAAGATTTACTTGGCAAAAACACCCAAGGCATCTATCAAACAAAGACTCTAGATCCACTCAAGGCATCTAGCAATCAATGACTAAAGATCCTTTTATCCCTTTGTTCACCCACAAGTTTTATTTAGAAATTGGAGTGATGAGATTCTTGAAGTTTCCATGTCTTGATGCTCAAATTGTCCTTTACCAGGGACATGGCTAAGTACTTAGGTTTTACACTGCAGAGGTGGTGCACTTTCCCACAAGCCTTGGTTTCCCAAGGATGATCCTTCAGTAGCCTTTCCTTAGTCAAATGGACGCTGCCCAACCTATCATCCCATCTACCACCCACTGTCCAAAAGGCTAAGTTCCAGATCCTAAGATCATGGCAGAGCCCATAATGCCAAGTGGTTGCACTTGAAGCCTCTCAACATTAGACATCTCAAATCTCTTTGTTTCCTGGGTGGCCATCCACAAGTGAGATACACAAGCCAATCCCTGGCCTTGTGAACCACTCAACATAAGCCATTCCTTCCATTCCACCTAGGTGGTTCATTAACTTAGTTGTTTTATTTTACAAAAACATAAGTCCTTAGACTTAGAAATTTTTCCATAGTGAATATATAAACCACCCTTGTTTTCTAGTAGCTAGGCTAAGCATGATAGTAATAGGAATCTGGACTTAGGAAATTTTCACTAAGGCTTCACCTAATAGGTTTTCCCAAAGCATAGCTTGTTCTTGGCAAATAACCATGCAAGTCCTATACTTAGAAAAATATTACTAATGCATAAAAATATAGGAATGGAATATTCATGATGATATCACTTGCCTTGGTAGTGTGGAGAGTAGCACTGTCACAATCACAATCACTAGCAAAATCTACACACAAAGTTGTAGCACACAATTACACACAAATATATACAAACAAGAAATAGTATGAATGCATGCATGCATGAATCTACCAAGTGATGATTTTTGAAAACTCCACCAAGCAAGTGCATGAATACAGAAACTAAACAAGTCACAAAATAGCCAAGACAACTTAAATAACCCTAAAACAAAATACTAAACTAAATCTATACTCAAAAAGGCCTCAAACAAGTCTCTGCAATTTTAGCACATCTAATGGCTACTATTTGCTAAACAAAAAGGATAGGCAGAAAGGTCTTGTTTTTCTGAATCCAACGGTATAAAGTTTGCAAAATTCTAACGTGGGATTCAAAAGATATAGGCATTTGAAATCTGGATCAAAATCTGTTTTAAATTCTATTTTCAGATCAGCTCCTAGCCACGCGTCATGTTTTTATTCGCCTGCATCGTTCAATGCGGATCGAGCTGCACCGCTGGATCTAAAGGCAGGTGCGGCTCAGATCGCTGCATCGCCGGGTTAAGTGAATCTATCCTAGCGCTACGATGCAGATCTAACGGCTACTACTGCCTGGCCACAGATGGGCGGCGCTGCGCGGTGGCTACCGGCGGCGGAACTGTCGGTCGACGACGTTGCCGACGATGCAGGAGGTAAGTGAGATCGAGGAGTAGCTCACCGGGCTCAGGAGGTCACGGCGAAGCTCGTCGTACTTGCGGTTGGTCAAGGGGCGCTCGGACAAGGTTGCGATTGCTCGCCGGAGTTCGCGGGCGGCAGGCGCCGGTGGTCGTCGGGGACGTCACTGTGAATCACCCCAAGGCAAGATAATGACACGGTTAGGTTCACAGGGTCAAGGCAGAGTAGTGAGCATGAACGGGAAGGCGAGGGGCGGTCTGTACCTACCGGGAAAACTCGTCGGAGTTGATGTCGCCGTCGGTGCTCGCGGTGTCAGGTGGAACCGGCGACTGGGCGACAGATAGACTAGTGAGGTCAGGAGATGCGCAAAGACATGCTGAGTCAGATTGTAAGAACGAGAGGCATAGGGGGTCACTAGGCTCACCGGAATCGATCGCCGGAGAGGCTCGTCCAAGCGGTGCAAAGTGGATTGAGGCAGCTGGTGGCGGAGCGAGCGAGGTGTTTGGGGGAAAATGATCGCGATGCAGAGGGGGTCTTATAGCCAGATGCTCGACAGGAAACGCCCGTCGATTAATGCCCAATTACTCCCGGCATCATCGCAACGGTCGTGGCGGAGATCGCGGCGCGAGACGGGGAAGACGATGCGACGTGGAGAAGGCCCGCTTCGCCGAGGAGCGCGAGTGCGTGGGGTCGGGCCGTCTGCTCAGGTGCTCGCGCAAGGTGAGAAGGAAAAGGAGGTCCCGTGGGCTTGTTGGCTTCATCCGCTGGGGCAGATTCTGGCCGCCGCCTTTTTCTTTTCTTTAAGTTTTCTTTTCTAATTCTATTTTCTGATAGAATTTGATATGAATTCAAATCCTTTTGAATTCAAACTTCTGGGGATTTTTGCAGGTTCAGTAGGTTCAAGAACAATCAATTAACCTAGTGGTTACCTTGCAAAGGCTTGGTCAAGCTTGGGTTTCAAAATAAACAGAGATTTGCTCTAGTTGCAAATATTTGGAATAGGGTTTATAAAATATTTCTAAATTTGGAATCTTGGGTTTAAATGCTACTTCTAATCTTTCCAACCATGGAGGCAAGCAAACAAGATCATGGACAATCAAATCCCAAAGGGTGTTGACCAATTGAGATAAATTGCCCACATGAAATCATAGCCAAAGTTTGTGTTTCTAAATGATTTTGAGAAAAACCCTAAATGGATGAATGATGCAAAGAATGAAATGAATGAGTTTTGAAACTTGATTTTGGGATGTTACAAATCTAACCCCTTAAAATGAATCTCACTCGAGATTCGGATTGGCTAGCAAATAGGTGAGGGTGGTCTTTCCGAAGATCATCTTCTCTTTCCCATGTTGCTTCTTCTTCGGAATGATGATTCCATTGTACTTTGCAAAACTTGATAGTCTTTGTTCTTGTGACTCTTTCTGTGGTCTCAAGAATCTTGACAGGCTTTTCTTCATAGGTGAGATCACTTTCTACTTGAACTTCTTCCAAAGATATGGTATCTTTCAAAGATGTTTCTTCCATTTCTGGGTGACATTTCTTGAGCTGGCTCACATGAAAAACATTATAGACTGCTAGTAAAGATGCTGGCAGTTCGATTTCATATGCAGCTTCTCCCTTGCGACTTAAAATGTTGAATGGTCCCACATATCTTGGTGCTAACTTTCCTTTGACTCCAAATCTTTTTACTCCACGAAGTGGTGATACTCTAAGATAAGCTCTATCCCCAACTTCGTAAGTGACTTCTCTACGCTTAGCATCTGCGTAGCTTTTCTGTCGAGACTGTGCTATCTTTAATCTGTCTCTAACCAATTTGACCTTTTCTTCGGCGTCTTTGATAAAGTCTGGTCCAAACAAACTTCTTTCTCCCACACCATTCCATAGCAATGGGGTGGTACACTTTCTTCCGTATAGTAACTCAAATGGTGCCATCCCAATACTAGATTGGTGACTGTTGTTGTAAGAGAACTCTGCGTAAGGCAGACTTTCATCCCAACTTGCTCCATAGTCTAGGGCACATGCCCTCAACATGTCTTCAAGAATTTGGTTAGTCCTTTCTGTTTGTCCATCAGTTTGAGGATGAAAAGCAGTGCTGAATTCCAACCTCGTTCCTAGAGATTCATGAAGCTGTCTCCAAAAGTGAGAAGTGAACTGAGTTCCTCTATCAGACACAATACTCTTAGGTACACCGTGAAGGCATACAATTCTGCTCATGTAGATTTTGGCTAACTTTGCACTGGTATAAGTTGTCTTTACGGGTATAAAATGAGCCACTTTAGTTAGGCGATCTACTATTACCCATATGGAATCATACCCTGACCTGGTCCTTGGTAATCCGATAATGAAATCCATACCAATATTTTCCCACTTCCATTCAGGAATAGGCATTGGTTGAAGCAAACTGCTGGTTTCGATGCTCGCTTTCACTCTACTACACACATCACACAAAGCAATATGTTCGCGATGTCCTTTAAGATTGTTCCACCAAAATCTTTCTTTCATATCCATGTACATTTTGGTGTTTCCGGTGAATAGAATATGGAGAGTTATGGGCTTCTGTAAAATCAGTTTCGCATTCCGGATCTTGTGGAACACAAATACGCTTCCGTGCCATAAAGTACCTTGTTCGTCCATATGGAAACTTTTAGCCTTCCCTTGGCTAATCCTTTCCTTGATCTCTTCGATCTCTTTATCCGTCTTTTGGGCTTCTTTAATCTTTTCCAACAGAGTGGGTTGAACATCCAAAGACATGAGATGTCCTTCTGGCACAATCTCCAACCTGAGTTCCTTGAATTGCCTACACAAGTCATCCGCAATTCACCTTTGGTAAGACCATTTACAAACGCTTTACGACTTAGAGCATCTGCTACTACATTTGCTTTACCAGGGTGGTATTGCAAACTCAAGTCGTAATCCTTGATAAGTTCTAGCCATCTTCTTTGTCTCATATTGATCTCCTTCTGGGTGAAGATATATTTCAAGCTCTAATGTTCGGTGAACACTTCACAACGCTTTTCCCAAAAGGTAGTGTCTCCATGTTTTGAGTGCATGGACAATGACTAACTCTAAATCATGAGTAGGATAATTTACTTCATGAGTTTTGAGTTGTCTCGAGGCATAAGCCACAACTTTTCCGCCTTGCATAAGTACGGCACCTAATCCTTGATGAGAAGCATCACAATATACTTGGAAATCCTTTTCCAAATCTGGTAGGCACAGAACTGGTGCTGACACAAGTCTCTTCTTTAGTTCTTGAAAGCTGAGTTCACAACCTTCAGACCAAGCAAATTTCTTATCTTTCTTTAACAATTTCGTCATTGGTTTAGCAACCTTAGAAAATTTTTCAATGAATCTTCTGTAGTAACCTGCTAAACCAAGGAAACTACGAACCTCTTTTACATTCTTAGGAGATTCCCATTACATTTACTGAAACCTTAGCAGGATCAACTGCTACACCATCCTTTGTCATAACATGACCAAGAAATCCAACTTCCTCTAACCAAAACTCACACTTGCTGAATTTGGCATAAAGCTTATGTTCCCTTAGTTTCTCAAGTATCAAGCGTAGATGTCTTTCATGTTCATCCTTGCTCTTGGAGTAGACTAAGATGTCATCGATGAAAACGACAACGAACTTGTCGAGAAATTCCATGAACACTTTATTCATCATATTCATGAAGTATGCTGGAGCGTTGGTTAACCCAAAAGGCATCACCGTGTACTCATACAATCCATACCTTGTGGTGAAGGCTGTTTTAGGTATGTCTTGCTCTCTTATTTTGAGTTGAAAATAGCCTGACCGAAGATCAATCTTTGAGAACACACAAGCTCCTTCTAGCTGATCAAACAAGTCATTGATTCTTGGCAAAGGATATTTGTTCTTGATGGTTACCTCGTTGAGAGAACGGTAATCTATGCATAGTCTTTGAGTTCTATCTCTTTTCTACGAACAAACCGGAGCTCCCCAAGATGAAGAACTTGGCTGGATGAATCCTTTCTCGCAATTGTTCTCCAAGTTGTTTCTTGAGTTCTTTAAGTTCACAACCGACATTTTATAAGGCCTTTGCCCTTGGTCCGAACCTGGTACCAAATCTATTATAAACTCCACATCTCTATCTGTGGCATTCTGTAATTCTTCCGAACACATCCGGATACTCACACACAATTGGCACTGTCCATGCTAACCCCTTAAGAGAATTCAGCTTCCTTTTGATTTAAAGTTGGACTTGAATATTATCCTCTTACCTTCAGTTGTGAGTGAAACTGTATGATTTGCACAATCTAGTACTCCCTCATATTTAGTCATCCAATCCATTCCCAAAATCACATCCAATCCTTGGGAATTTAGGATTATTAGGTTCACTGGAAACTTATGTTTTCCAAACTCTATGACTAGGTCATGGCATCCTGAGTTTACTATCATTTCTCCACCAGGAGAACTTACTCTTATAGGACACCCAATGGTTTCTACCGGTAGTTCATTTCTTTCGACAAATGCTTTAGATATGAATGAATGAGATGCACCAAAGGTCAAAGAGTACAAATGCTGAGATGGAATTGAGTCTAAACTTACCAGCAACTGCATCAGGCTCTTCAAAGACCTCCTCCACATTGATGTGGTTAACCTGTCCTTTCTGAAAAGGATTTGGCTTGTTAGGTCCTTAAACTTTCTTTTCGTGGCACTTATTAGCATAATGCCCCACTTCTTGCATTTGTAGCATTCGACCGGCGATGTCCGTCTTAGGTCGACTTCAACTTCCACTGTGGTGGCTCTTATATCCACTCTTGTGGTTCTTGTACTTATCATTTTCATGACTGCGATGATGCTTGTTGTCATGACGGTTGTGATTGTGGTGTTTGTTAAACTTCTCATGCTTGTGGGATCCTGAGCTGACACTATCATCATGGTGAGATCGTTTATGAGATGATCCCGAGCTGTGCTTGTCGGAGTGTTTCCTCTTCCTACTCTCGACTTGCTTCATTTTATTCTCCACAATAACAGCCTTGTCACACAGTGACTGATAAGTTGGAACATACGCCACGCATTTGCAGATTTAGCTCATCATTCAAGCCTTCTAGAAACTTTTCCTTCCTTTTGGCATCGTCAACCTCATCCGGTGCATAGCGCCAGATTGTTGAACTCTTCGATGTATTCAGCCACGCTGTGGTGGCGCGCTTCAGTTGTGAAATTCCTTCTTTTCGTGCTCATCATACCGTGAGATATGAGTAGTACGAAAGCCATCTTCAAATATAGCCCAAGTCACCTCATCAATAGGCGTGGTAACTGAAATTGTCCCACCATGCGGCGGCTGGTCCTTCCAATGAGATGTGCCAAACCCGACCTTTTCAGCATCTGTGCATCCTACGGTCACTAAGTCTTTGTTCACAGAACGTAGCCAATCATTGGCCACCATTGGATCAGTCGTTCCTGAAAACTTTGCTGGCCTCAGACGCAGAAATCTGGTAAGCATATCAAAACCGGAGGTTGTTGTTGTTGTTGTTATTGTTGTTATTGTTGTTGTTGTTGTTGTTGTTGTTGTTCGGTTCTAGATGAACGCCGCCATCATTTGCATAAGTCGTGTTGCAAGCATTCATCATTTGTTGCATTTCCGGGTAATGTTGGGGTTGGTGTTTGCGCGACGGGGAGGCATCTGTGGTTTATTCATATAGAGATAAGAATGAGATACCCTTACATGATTTATGCACAATACATTACACAAGCAAACACATAGCAAGCAACACATGGATAAAACTAAACAACAAGATAACAAAATCTCAAAGTACAAACATACAAGTGGCAAGCCATCCACATGTCGGATGGTCCAACAATAAGTTCATAAATAACAAGTGCGGTAAATAAAGATAACTGAGTAGTCAAATCTACTCGTCAACATCAATCTCCTCCTCGACAAAGGTAAGACCTGCGTTCTCCATTGCGGTCTTGTTCTCCTCGATGGTAGTGGTCAAAGAGTCGATCTTGGCCTTGAGAGCCCTCTTCTGGGAACGAAGCCTCTCAATCACTGTCTGCTGCTGCTCTAACTCGAAGTCCTTGGACTGTAGTTCCTCGGTCATATCACGAATCCTCTTGTTCCTATCCTGGACACGCTTCTCTTGACTCTTGAACTTACGGTCTTGGGTCTCGAACTTTGCCTCCATCTCCTTGACTATCTCGTCTCTTGCTTGAAGAGCTTGTCCTTCTCAAGTTGCACCTGGAGCTCGTCATTACTAAGCATGACGTTGGTCCTATCGGTATCCACGTGCCTAATAAGAGTCTCTAGGTCCTGGAGGTATAGGCGTATCGGCTCTGCTGTGACCCTCGAGTCGTCCTCAAAGTCAATGGACTCTCCGTCATCATCACGCCTTCCAAAGCGTGGAAGTGAGTGCCTCTAACCTGTCGGAGTGACGCCTAACAGTCCTATCAGATCCTGCATGACAACCTCCATGCCTCTCTCCTCACATCGTGCATAAGCTTGAAGACGATGGCCTCCGTAGTAGGCTCACAAGGCCCCGGCTGGTTCACCTTGAAGCCCCAAAGGTCCTTCCTCTCAAACTTGGTGAGTGGGTGCACCGTAATGATAGGAAGAGTGAGATCGAGTAAAGTATTAAGCTCTACGATTCGAGGACCAAAAAGGGTAGCCTGGAACTCCTCAAAAGTGCTGATGGCAATAGGCATCTATTTATAAGATTGAAAAGTTAGAACAACACAAATTTAAATTAAACAAGACAAACATTCAAGCATAACCATGGAACACATAAATCACACAAGTCATGCATACATAAATCCATTACATCAACCAAGGTTCAAACTTATTTAAGGTCTTATTTTGGAAAATAAGGTGATAGGTGGTGGTCAACTAACGAAGTGCGCTTACAATCCTATCTCATTGGATCTGGTGGCTAACACAATGTTCCTAGCGGCAATCACCCTATCTTGTTCACATGCTTCTATCACTAAGTCTATAATATCTCTTAAGGATTGGTTGGTGACTTCCAACTCTTGGGTATGTTCCTTCTTTCTCTAAGTCTTTTTGGAGGGTGAGCATCTTGCACTTGACTCTAGCACTTAGTTCTTGATAGTCTTCCAAGTCGCTTCTTTTCACTCAAAGAATGTGGTGTGCCTAAAAGTGTTGGTGTACATGCAGAAGCCTTTTTCTTTGTGGTTGTCTTCCTTATTCTTGTACAAGTGAAGTTGCACCCACCAATACTCCTCTTCATCTTCCATCACTGGAAAGCCTTTGTACACTGCTGCACCATGTATTCCCATGGTTTCCATGAGGTCCTTGAGAATCTTGGGAAACTCAGTCTCACACTCCAAGGTCATGGTCATGAGTGGTCCTTTCTTCACGGCTTCGTTGACGGAGTTCATCTACAAATAGAGATGAGAATGAGAAGATTAGAAAAGTTTACGAGAAGAATAGACAAGTGTAGAAGAAGTTAAAATTTTCCTTAGTGGTTTCCAATCCTAGGGTCATAATCCTACAGGCAACACAAAGGTGCTCGATACCATCTGTAAGATCCTCCTTATTAAAGGAAAAGATCCTGTGATTGCAATGCTAGTCCCTGGATCATTGCTAGCATCCACAGTTTAAGATGAAGTACACAGAAACAAAGGTCGTTTATTACAGTCATTCCAGAGATAAAACATAGTCTTTACAACTCATGGCCAAAGGCCTAGTACAAGAGTTTATGGAATAAGTAAATAAACATAAGTCTTCATCTTCATGTGCCACAGGCAAGCATGTTGAGTGTAGACTCATGACTCCTAATCATCATCGAGTAACTGCAACATCATAAGTTACAGCCACAAGGGTCAATACTTTGGAATAGTATTGGCAAGTGATACCTTAGTATAATATAAGTGGACTATAATACTATATGCTTTTGGCTGGTGGAGCTTAGGCTTGCATTGCTCAAAATAGATTTTTCCTTAACTTTTGAAAATACTAAGTTTTTGTTTGGCAAAAACTTTCCAAGACATCTTCCAATCCAAGACTGAAGATCCACTCAAGGCATCTACTAATCAAGGACTGAAGATTTACTTGGCAAAAACACCCAAGGCATCTATCAAACAAAGACTCTAGATCCACTCAAGGCATCTAGCAATCAATGACTAAAGATCCTTTTATCCCTTTGTTCACCCACAAGTTTTATTTAGAAATTGGAGTGATGAGATTCTTGAAGTTTCCATGTCTTGATGCTCAAATTGTCCTTTACCAGGGACATGGCTAAGTACTTAGGTTTTACACTCTGCAGAGGTGGTGCACTTTCCCCACAAGCCTTGGTTTCCCAAGGATGATCCTTCAGTAGCCTTTCCTTAGTCAAATGGACGCGTTCCAACCTATCATCCCATCTACCACCCACTGTCCAAAAGGCTAAGTTCCAGCATCCTAAGATCATGGCAGAGCCCATAATGCCAAGTGGTTGCACTTGAAGCCTCTCAACATTAGACATCTCAAATCTCTTTGTTTCCTGGGTGGCCATCCACAAGTGAGATACACAAGCCAATCCCTGGCCTTGTGAACCACTCAACATAAGCCATTCCTTCCATTCCACCTAGGTGGTTCATTAACTTAGTTGTTTTATTTTACAAAAACATAAGTCCTTAGACTTAGAAATTTTTCCATAGTGAATATATAAACCACCCTTGTTTTCTAGTAGCTAGGCTAAGCATGATAGTAATAGGAATCTAGACTTAGGAAATTTTCACTAAGGCTTCACCTAATAGGTTTTCCCAAAGCATAGCTTGTTCTTGGCAAATAACCATGCAAGTCCTATACTTAGAAAAATATTACTAATGCATAAATAAAATATAGGAATGGAATATTCATGATGATATCACTTGCCTTGGTAGTGTGGAGAGTAGCACTCGTCACAATCACAATCACTAGCAAAATCTACACACAAAGTTGTAGCACAAAATTACACACAAGTATATACAAACAAGAAATAGTATGAATGCATGCATGCATGAATCTACCAAGTGATGATTTTTGAAAACTCCACCAAGCAAGTGCATGAATACAGAAACTAAACAAGTCACAAAATAGCCAAGACAACTTAAATAACCCTAAAACAAAATACTAAACTAAATCTATACTCAAAAAGGCCTCAAACAAGTCTCTGCAATTTTAGCACATCTAATGGCTACTATTTGCTAAACAAAAAGGATAGGCAGAAAGGTCTTGTTTTTCTGAATCCAACGGTATAAAGTTTGCAAAATTCTAACGTGGGATTCAAAAGATATAGGCATTTGAAATCTGGATCAAAATCTGTTTTAAATTCTATTTTCAGATCAACCTAGCCACGCGTCATGTTTTTATTCGCCCGTACCGGTTCGTCTGGATCGAGCGATACAGACCGCTGGATCTAAAGGGGCAGGTGCGGCTCAGATCGCGTACCGCTTCGGGTTAAGTGAATCTATCCTAGCGCTACGATGCAGATCTAACGGCTACTACTGCCTGGCCACAGATGGCGGCGGGCTTGGTGGCTACCGGCGGCGAATCGCCGATCGACGATGTTGCGATGCAGGAGGTAAGTGAGATCGAGTAGCTCACCCGGGCTCAGGAGGTCACGCGAAGCTTCGTCGTACTGCGGTTGGTCAAGGGCGCTCGGACAAGGTTGCGATTGCTCACGGAGTTCTTGGCGCGGCGGGTTGCGTCGGGTGGTCTTGGGGACGTCACTGTGAATCACCCCAAGGCAAGATAATGACACGGTTAGGTTCACAGGGTCAAGGCAGAGTAGTGAGCATGAACGGGAAGGCGAGGGGCGGTCTGTACCTACCGGGAAAACTTGTCGGAGTTGATGTCGCCGTCGGTGCTCGCGGTGTCAGGTGGAACCGGCGACCTGGGGCAGTACAGGATAGACTAGTGAGGTCAGGAGATGCGCAAAGACATGCTGAGTCAGATTGTAAGAACGAGAGGCATAGGGGGTCACTAGGCTCACCGGAATCGATCGCCGGAGAGGCTCATCATGGCGGTGCAAAGTGGATTGAGGACGACTGGTGGCGAGCGAGCGAGGTGTTTGGGGAAAATGATCGCGTCGAGAGGGGTCTTATAGCCAGATGCTCGACAGGAAACGCCCGTCGATTAATGCCCAATTACTCCCGGCATCACTGCGGCAACGGTCAGCGGAGATCGAGTCGTCGGAGGCGGGGAAGACGATCTTGGCGTGGAAGGTCCCGCTGTCGGCGAGGCGCGGAGTGGGGTGTCGGCTGTCGGCGTCATTCGCGTGTGCTCAGCGTGTGAGAAGGAAAAGGAGGTCCCGGGTGGGCTTGTTGGGCTTCATCATTGCTAGGCGCCAGATTCTGGCCGCGCGGTCTTTTTCTTTTCTTTAAGCTTTTTCTTTTTCTAATTCTATTTTCTGGATAGAATTTGATATGAATTCAAATCCTTTTGAATTCAAACTTCTTTGGGGATTTTTGCAGGGTTCTGTAGGTTCAAGAACAATCAATTAACCTAGTGGTTACCTTGCAAAGGCTTGGTCAAGCTTGGGTTTCAAAATAAACAGAGATTTGCTCTAGTTGCAAATATTTGGAATAGGGTTTATAAAATATTTCTAAATTTGGAATCTTGGGTTTAAATGCTACTTCTAATCTTTCCAACCATGGAGGCAAGCAAACAAGATCATGGACAATCAAATCCCAAAGGGTGTTGACCAATTGAGATAAATTGCCCACATGAAATCATAGCCAAAGTTTGTGTTTCTAAATGATTTTGAGAAAAACCCTAAATGGATGAATGATGCAAAGAATGAAATGAATGAGTTTTTGAAACTTGATTTTTGGGATGTTACAATCCATGTGTGGTTTGTGGAAAAGAACACACATGCAATGACTCTAGTGCTGGTTTGTGGTTTTAGTATAAGAACGAACATGCAATTACTCAAATGGATCGATATGTGGTTAGTGGAAAGAACACAAATGCAATGACTCTGGTTGATCCATATGTGGTTTGTGGAAAGAACACACATGCAATGACCACTAGTGGATCCATGTGTGGTTTGTGGAAAAGAACACTCATGCAATGACCACTGGTTGATCCATGTGTGGTTTGTGGAAAAGAACACACATGCAATGACCACTGGTTGATCCATGTGTGGTTTGTGGAAAGAACACACATGCAATGACAGTGGTGGATCCGTGTGTGGTTTGTGGATAGAACACACATGCAATGACTCTAGTGCTAGTGTTAGTATAAGAACACACATGCAATGACTCTAGTGGGTCCACATGTGGTTTGTGGAAATAACACACATGCAATGACAGTGGTGGATCCATGTGTGGTTTGTGAAAAGAACACACATGCAATGACTCTAGTGTTGGTTCTAGTATAAGAACACACATGCAATGACTCTAGTGGTTGATCCATGTGTGGTTTGTGGAAAGAACACACATGCAATGATAGTGGTTGATCCATGTGTGGTTTGTGGATAGAACACACATGCAATGACTCTAGTGCTAGCTTTAGTATAAGAACACACATGCAATGACTCTAGTGGGTCCACATGTGGTTTGTGAAAAGAACACACATGCAATGACCACTGGTTGATCCATAAGTTGTTTGAGGAAAAGAACACACATGCAATGAGTCTAGTGGATCCATGTGTGGTTTGTGGAAAAGAACACACATGCAATGACTCTAGTGCTGGTTTGTGGTTTTAGTATAAGAACAAACATGCAATTACTCAAATGGATCCATATGTGGTTTGTGGAAAGAACACACATGCAATGACTCTGGTTGATCCATATGTGGTTTGTGGAAAGATAACACATGCAATGACCACTGGTGGATCCATGTGTGGTTTGTGGAAAAGAACACACATGCAATGACCACTGGTTGATCCATGTGTGGTTTGTGGAAAAGAACACACATGCAATGACCACTGGTTGATCCATGTGTGGTTTGTGGAAAGAACACACATACAATGACAGTGGTTGATCCATGTGTGGTTTGTGAAAAGAACACACATGCAATGACAGTTGTGGATCCATGTATGGTTTGTGGATAGAACACACATGCAATGACTCTAGTGCTAGCTTTAGTATAAGAACACACATGCAATGACTCTAGTGGGTCCACATGTGGTTTGTGAAAAGAACACATATGCAATGACCACTGGTTGATCCATAAGTTGTTTGTGGAAAAGAACACACATGCAATGAGTCTAGTGGATCCATGTGTGGTTTGTGGAAAAGAACACACATGCAATGACTCTAGTGCTGGTTTGTGGTTTTAGTATAAGAACAAACATGCAATTACTCAAATGGATCCATATGTGGTTTGTGGAAAGAACACAAATGCAATGACTCTGGTTGATCCATGTGTGGTTTGTGAAAAGAACACACATGCAATGACCACTGGTTGATCCATGTGTGGTTTGTGGAAAGAACACACATACAATGACAGTGGTGGATCCATGTGTGGTTTGTGAAAAGAACACACATGCAATGACAGTGGTGGATCCATGTATGGTTTGTGGATAGAACACACATGCAACGACTCTAGTGCTAGCTTTAGTATAAGAACACACATGCAATGACTCTAGTGGGTCCACATGTGGTTTGTGGAAATAACACACATGCAATGACAGTGGTGGATCCATGTGTGGTTTGTGAAAAGAACACACATGCAATGACTCTAGTGTTGGTTCTAGTATAAGAACACACATGCAATGACTCTAGTGGTTGATCCATGTGTGGTTTGTGGAAAGAACACACATGCAATGATAGTGGTTGATCCATTTGTGGTTTGTGGATAGCACACACATGCAATGACTCTAGTGCTAGCTTTAGTATAAGAACACACATGCAATGACTCTAGTGGGTCCACATGTGGTTTGTGAAAAGAACACATATGCAATGACCACTGGTTGATCCATAAGTTGTTTGTGGAAAAGAACACACATGCAATGAGTCTAGTGGATCCATGTGTGGTTTGGAAAGAACACACATGCAATGACTCTAGTGCTGGTTTGTGGTTTTAGTATAACACATGCAATTACTCAAATGGATCCATGTGGTTAGTGGAAAGAACACAAATGCAATGACTCTGGTTGATCCATATGTGGTTTGTGGAAAGAACACACATGCAATGACCACTGGTGGATCCATGTGTGGTTTGTGGAAAAGAACACTCATGCAATGACCACTGGTTGATCCATGTGTGGTTTGTGGAAAATAACACACATGCAATGACCACTGGTTGATCCATGTGTGGTTTGTGGAAAGAACACACATGCAATGACAGTGGTGGATCCATGTGTGGTTTGTGGATAGAACACACATGCAATGACTCTAGTGCTAGTGTTAGTATAAGAACACACATGCAATGACTCTAGTGGGTCCACATGTGGTTTGTGAAAAGAACACATATGCAATGACCACTGGTTGATCCATAAGTTGTTTGTGGAAAAGAACACACATGCAATGAGTCTAGTGGATCCATGTGTGGTTTGTGGAAAAGAACACACATGCAATGACTCTAGTGCTGGTTTGTGGTTTTAGTATAAGAACAAACATGCAATTACTCAAATGGATCGATATGTGGTTAGTGGAAAGAACACAAATGCAATGACTCTGGTTGATCCATATGTGGTTTTGTGGAAAAGAACACACATGCAATGACCACTGGTTGATCCATGTGTGGTTTGCGGAAAGAACACACATACAATGATAGTGGTGGATCCATGTGTGGTTTGTGAAAAGAACACACATGCAATGACAGTGGTGGATCCATGTATGGTTTGTGGATAGAACACGCATGCAATGACTCTAGTGCTAGCTTTAGTATAAGAACACACATGCAATGACTCTAGTGGGTCCACATGTGGTTTGTGGAAATAACACACATGCAATGACAGTGGTGGATCCATGTATGGTTTGTGGATAGAACACGCATGTAATGACTCTAGTGCTAGCTTTAGTATAAGAACACACATGCAATGACTCTAGTGGGTCCACATGTGGTTTGTGGAAATAACACACATGCAATGACAGTGGTGGATCCATGTGTGGTTTGTGAAAAGAACACACATGCAATGACTCTAGTGTTGGTTCTAGTATAAGAACACACATGCAATGACTCTAGTGGTTGATCCATGTGTTGTTTGTGGAAAGAGCACACATGCAATGATAGTGGTTGATCCATGTGTGGTTTGTGGATAGCACACACATGCAATGACTCTAGTGCTAGCTTTAGTATAAGAACACACATGCAATGACTCTAGTGGGTCCACATGTGGTTTGTGAAAAGAACACATATGCAATGACCACTGGTTGATCCATAAGTTGTTTGTGGAAAAGAACACACATGCAATGAGTCTAGTGGATCCATGTGTGGTTTGTGGAAAAGAACACACATGCAATGACTCTAGTGCTGGTTTGTGGTTTTAGTATAAGAACGAACATGCAATTACTCAAATGGATCGATATGTGGTTAGTGGAAAGAACACAAATGCAATGACTCTGGTTGATCCATATGTGGTTTGTGGAAAGAACACACATGCAATGACCACTGGTGGATCCATGTGTGGTTTGTGGAAAAGAACACACATGCAATGACCACTGGTTGATCCATGTGTGGTTTGTGGAAAAGAACACACATGCAATGACCACTGGTTGATCCATGTGTGGTTTGTGGAAAGAACACACATGCAATGACAGTGGTGGATCCGTGTGTGGTTTGTGGATAGAACACACATGCAATGACTCTAGTGCTAGTGTTAGTATAAGAACACACATGCAATGACTCTAGTGGGTCCACATGTGGTTTGTGGAAATAACACACATGCAATGACAGTGGTGGATCCATGTGTGGTTTGTGAAAAGAACACACATGCAATGACTCTAGTGTTGGTTCTAGTATAAGAACACACATGCAATGACTCTAGTGGTTGATCCATGTGTGGTTTGTGGAAAGAACACACATGCAATGATAGTGGTTGATCCATGTGTGGTTTGTGGATAGAACACACATGCAATGACTCTAGTGCTAGCTTTAGTATAAGAACACACATGCAATGACTCTAGTGGGTCCACATGTGGTTTGTGAAAAGAACACACATGCAATGACCACTGGTTGATCCATAAGTTGTTTGAGGAAAAGAACACACATGCAATGAGTCTAGTGGATCCATGTGTGGTTTGTGGAAAAGAACACACATGCAATGACTCTAGTGCTGGTTTGTGGTTTTAGTATAAGAACAAACATGCAATTACTCAAATGGATCCATATGTGGTTTGTGGAAAGAACACACATGCAATGACTCTGGTTGATCCATATGTGGTTTGTGGAAAGATAACACATGCAATGACCACTGGTGGATCCATGTGTGGTTTGTGGAAAAGAACACACATGCAATGACCACTGGTTGATCCATGTGTGGTTTGTGGAAAAGAACACACATGCAATGACCACTGGTTGATCCATGTGTGGTTTGTGGAAAGAACACACATACAATGACAGTGGTGGATCCATGTGTGGTTTATGAAAAGAACACACATGCAATGACAGTTGTGGATCCATGTATGGTTTGTGGATAGAACACACATGCAATGACTCTAGTGCTAGCTTTAGTATAAGAACACACATGCAATGACTCTAGTGGGTCCACATGTGGTTTGTGAAAAGAACACATATGCAATGACCACTGGTTGATCCATAAGTTGTTTGTGGAAAAGAACACACATGCAATGAGTCTAGTGGATCCATGTGTGGTTTGTGGAAAAGAACACACATGCAATGACTCTAGTGCTGGTTTGTGGTTTTAGTATAAGAACAAACATGCAATTACTCAAATGGATCGATATGTGGTTAGTGGAAAGAACACAAATGCAATGACTCTGGTTGATCCATATGTGGTTTGTGGAAAAGAACACACATGCAATGACCACTGGTGGATCCATGTGTGGTTTGCGGAAAGAACACACATACAATGACAGTGGTGGATCCATGTGTGGTTTGTGAAAAGAACACACATGCAATGACAGTGGTGGATCCATGTATGGTTTGTGGATAGAACACGCATGCAATGACTCTAGTGCTAGCTTTAGTATAAGAACACACATGCAATGACTCTAGTGGGTCCACATGTGGTTTGTGGAAATAACACACATGCAATGACAGTGGTGGATCCATGTGTGGTTTGTGAAAAGAACACACATGCAATGACTCTAGTGTTGGTTCTAGTATAAGAACACACATGCAATGACTCTAGTGGTTGATCCATGTGTGGTTTGTGGAAAGAACACACATGCAATGATAGTGGTTGATCCATTTGTGGTTTGTGGATAGCACACACATGCAATGACTCTAGTGCTAGCTTTAGTATAAGAACACACATGCAATGACTCTAGTGGGTCCACATGTGGTTTGTGAAAAGAACACATATGCAATGACCACTGGTTGATCCATAAGTTGTTTGTGGAAAAGAACACACATGCAATGAGTCTAGTGGATCCATGTGTGGTTTGTGGAAAAGAACACACATGCAATGACTCTAGTGCTGGTTTGTGGTTTTAGTATAAGAACGAACATGCAATTACTCAAATGGATCGATATGTGGTTAGTGGAAAGAACACAAATGCAATGACTCTGGTTGATCCATATGTGGTTTGTGGAAAGAACACACATGCAATGACCACTGGTGGATCCATGTGTGGTTTGTGGAAAAGAACACTCATGCAATGACCACTGGTTGATCCATGTGTGGTTTGTGGAAAATAACACACATGCAATGACCACTGGTTGATCCATGTGTGGTTTGTGGAAAGAACACACATGCAATGACAGTGGTGGATCCGTGTGTGGTTTGTGGATAGAACACACATGCAATGACTCTAGTGCTAGTGTTAGTATAAGAACACACATGCAATGACTCTAGTGGGTCCACATGTGGTTTGTGAAAAGAACAAATATGCAATGACCACTGGTTGATCCATAAGTTGTTTGTGGAAAAGAACACACATGCAATGAGTCTAGTGGATCCATGTGTGGTTTGTGGAAAAGAACACACATGCAATGACTCTAGTGCTGGTTTGTGGTTTTAGTATAAGAACAAACATGCAATTACTCAAATGGATCGATATGTGGTTAGTGGAAAGAACACAAATGCAATGACTCTGGTTGATCCATATGTGGTTTTGTGGAAAAGAACACACATGCAATGACCACTGGTTGATCCATGTGTGGTTTGCGGAAAGAACACACATACAATGACAGTGGTGGATCCATGTGTGGTTTGTGAAAAGAACACACATGCAATGACAGTGGTGGATCCATGTATGGTTTGTGGATAGAACACGCATGCAATGACTCTAGTGCTAGCTTTAGTATAAGAACACACATGCAATGACTCTAGTGGGTCCACATGTGGTTTGTGGAAATAACACACATGCAATGACAGTGGTGGATCCATGTATGGTTTGTGGATAGAACACGCATGTAATGACTCTAGTGCTAGCTTTAGTATAAGAACACACATGCAATGACTCTAGTGGGTCCACATGTGGTTTGTGGAAATAACACACATGCAATGACAGTGGTGGATCCATGTGTGGTTTGTGAAAAGAACACACATGCAATGACTCTAGTGTTGGTTCTAGTATAAGAACACACATGCAATGACTCTAGTGGTTGATCCATGTGTGGTTTGTGGAAAGAACACACATGCAATGATAGTGGTTGATCCATTTGTGGTTTGTGGATAGCACACACATGCAATGACTCTAGTGCTAGCTTTAGTATAAGAACACACATGCAATGACTCTAGTGGGTCCACATGTGGTTTGTGAAAAGAACACATATGCAATGACCACTGGTTGATCCATAAGTTGTTTGTGGAAAAGAACACACATGCAATGAGTCTAGTGGATCCATGTGTGGTTTGTGGAAAAGAACACACATGCAATGACTCTAGTGCTGGTTTGTGGTTTTAGTATAAGAACGAACATGCAATTACTCAAATGGATCGATATGTGGTTAGTGGAAAGAACACAAATGCAATGACTCTGGTTGATCCATATGTGGTTTGTGGAAAGAACACACATGCAATGACCACTGGTGGATCCATGTGTGGTTTGTGGAAAAGAACACTCATGCAATGACCACTGGTTGATCCATGTGTGGTTTGTGGAAAATAACACACATGCAATGACCACTGGTTGATCCATGTGTGGTTTGTGGAAAGAACACACATGCAATGACAGTGGTGGATCCGTGTGTGGTTTGTGGATAGAACATACATGCAATGACTCTAGTGCTAGTGTTAGTATAAGAACACACATGCAATGACTCTAGTGGGTCCACATGTGGATTGTGGAAATAACACACATGCAATGACAGTGGTGGATCCATGTGTGGTTTGTGAAAAGAACACACATGCAATGACTCTAGTGTTGGTTCTAGTATAAGAACACACATGCAATGACTCTAGTGGTTGATCCATGTGTGGTTTGTGGAAAGAACACACATGCAATGATAGTGGTTGATCCATGTGTGGTTTGTGGATAGAACACACATGCAATGACTCTAGTGCTAGATTTAGTATAAGAACACACATGCAATGACTCTAGTGGGTCCACATGTGGTTTGTGAAAAGAACACACATGCAATGACCACTGGTTGATCCATAAGTTGTTTGAGCAAAAGAACACACATGCAATGAGTCTAGTGGATCCATGTGTGGTTTGTGGAAAAGAACACACATGCACTGACTCTAGTGCTGGTTTGTGGTTTTAGTATAAGAACAAACATGCAATTACTCAAATGGATCCATATGTGGTTTGTGGAAAGAACACACATGCAATGACTCTGGTTGATCCATATGTGGTTTGTGGAAAGATAACACATGCAATGACCACTGGTGGATCCATGTGTGGTTTGTGGAAAAGAACACACATGCAATGACCACTGGTTGATCCATGTGTGGTTTGTGGAAAAGAACACACATGCAATGACCACTGGTTGATCCATGTGTGGTTTGTGGAAGGAACACACATACAATGACATTGGTGGATCCATGTGTGGTTTATGAAAAGAACACACATGCAATGACAGTTGTGGATCCATGTATGGTTTGTGGATAGAACACACATGCAATGACTCTAGTGCTAGCTTTAGTATAAGAACACACATGCAATGACTCTAGTGGGTCCACATGTGGTTTGTGAAAAGAACACATATGCAATGACCACTGGTTGATCCATAAGTTGTTTGTGGAAAAGAACACACATGCAATGAGTCTAGTGGATCCATGTGTGGTTTGTGGAAAAGAACACACATGCAATGACTCTAGTGCTGGTTTGTGGTTTTAGTATAAGAACAAACATGCAATTACTCAAATGGATCGATATGTGGTTAGTGGAAAGAACACAAATGCAATGACTATGGTTGATCCATATGTGGTTTGTGGAAAAGAACACACATGCAATGACCACTGGTTGATCCATGTGTGGTTTGTGGAAAGAACACACATACAATGACAGTGGTGGATCCATGTGTGGTTTGTGAAAAGAACACCACATGCAATGACAGTTGTGGATCCATGTATGGTTTGTGGATAGAACACACATGCAATGACTCTAGTGCTAGCTTTAGTATAAGAACACACATGCAATGACTCTAGTGTGTCCACATGTGGTTTGTGAAAAGAACACATATGCAATGACCACAGGTTGATCCATAAGTTGTTTGTGGAAAAGAACACACATGCAATGAGTCTAGTGGATCCATGTGTGGTTTGTGGAAAAGAACACACATGAAATGACTATAGTGCTGGTTTATGGTTTTAGTATAAGAACAAACATGCAATTAGTCAAATGGATCGATATGTGGTTAGTGGAAAGAACACAAATGCAATGACTCTGGTTGATCCATATGTGGTTTGTGGAAAGAACACACATGCAATGACCACTGGTGGATCCATGTGTGGTTTGTGGAAAAGAACAATCATGCAATGACCACTGGTTGATCCATGTGTGGTTTGTGGAAAGGAACACACATGCAATGACCACTAGTTGATCCATGTGTGGTTTGTGGAAAGAACACACATGCAATGACAGTGGTGGATCCATGCGTGGTTTGTGGATAGAACACACATGCAATGACTCTAGTGCTAGTGTTAGTATAAGAACATACATGCAATGACTCTAGTGGGTCCACATGTGGTTTGTGGAAATAACACACATGCAATGACAGTGGTGGATCCATGTGTGGTTTGTGAAAAGAACACACATGCAATGACTCTAGTGTTGGTTCTAGTATAAGAACACACATGCAATGACTCTAGTTGTTGATCCATGTGTGGTTTGTAGAAAGAACACACATGGAATGACTCTAGTAGTTGATCCATGTGCGGTTTGTGGATAGAACACACATGCAACGACTCTAGTGCTAGTTTTAGTATAAGAACACACATGCAATGACTCTAGTGGGTCCACATGTGGTTTGTGAAAAGAACACACATGCAATTACCACTGGTTGATTCATAAGTTGTTTGTGGAAAAGAACACACATGCAATGAGTCTAGTGGATCCATGTGTGGTTTGTGGAAAAGAACACACATGCAATGACTCTAGTGCTGGTTTGTGGTTTTATTATAAGAACAAACATGAAATTACTCAAATGGATCCATATGTGGTTTGTGGAAAGAACACACATGCAATGACTCTGGTTGATCCATATGTGGTTTGTGGAAATTACACACATGCAATGACCACTGGTGGATCCATGTGTGGTTTGTGGAAAAGAACACACATGCAATGACCACTGGTTGATCCATGTGTGGTTTGTGGAAAGAACACACATGCAATGACGGTGGTGGATCCATGTGTGGTTTGTGAAAAGAACACACATGCAATGACAGT
Organism: Avena insularis; assembly: GCA_023614405.1. Classification (NCBI taxonomy): domain Eukaryota; kingdom Viridiplantae; phylum Streptophyta; class Magnoliopsida; order Poales; family Poaceae; genus Avena; species Avena insularis. The sequence goes on along the minus strand of CM042688.1, from coordinate 73,127,112 downwards.
GGTGGATCCATGTGTGGTTTGTGGATAGAACACACATGCAATGACTCTAGTGCTAGTTTTAGTATAAGAACACACATGCAATGACTCTAGTGGGTCCACATGTGGTTTGTGAAAAGAACACACATGCAATGACCACTGGTTGATCCATCAGTTGTTTGTGGAAAAGAACACACATGCAATGAGTCTAGTGGATCCATGTGTGGTTTGTGGAAAAGAACACACATGCAATGACTCTAGTGTTGGTTTGTGGTTTTAGTATAAGAACACACATGCAATGACTCTAGTGGTTGATCCATGTTGGTTTGTGGAAAGAACACACATGCAATGACTAGTGGTTGATCCATATGTGGTTTGTGGTTTTAGTATAAGAACACACATGCAATGACTCTAGTGGTTGATCCATGTGTCGTTTGTGGAAATAACACACATGCAATGACTCTAGTGGTTGATCCTTGTGTGGTTTGTGGAAATAACACACAAGCAATGACTATAATGGATCCATAAGTGGTTTATGGAAAAGAACACACATGCAATGACCACTGGTTAATCCATATGTGGTTTGTGGAAATAACACACATGCAATGACTCTAGTGGTTGATCCATGTGTGGTTTGTGGAAAGAACACGCATGCAATGACAGTGGTTGATCCATGTATGGTTTGTGGATAGAACACACATGCAATGACTCTAGTGCTAGCTTTAGTATAAGAACACACATGCAATGACTCTAGTGGGTCCACATGTGGTTTGTGAAAAGAACACATATGCAATGACCACAGGTTGATCCATAAGTTGTTTGTGGAAAAGAACACACATGCAATGAGTCTAGTGGATCCATGTGTGGTTTGTGGAAAAGAACACACATGCAATGACTCTAGTGCTGGTTTGTGGTTTTAGTATAAGAACGAACATGCAATTACTCAAATGGATCGATATGTGGTTAGTGGAAAGAACACAAATGCAATGACTCTGGTTGATCCATATGTGGTTTGTGGAAAGAACACACATGCAATGACCACTGGTGGATCCATGTGTGGTTTGTGGAAAAGAACACTCATGCAATGACTCTAGTGATGGTTTGTGGTTTTATTATAAGAACAAACATGAAATTACTCAAATGGATCCATATGTGGTTTGTGGAAAGAACACACATGCAATGACTCTGGTTGATCCATATGTGGTTTGTGGAAATTACACACATGCAATGACCACTGGTGGATCCATGTGTGGTTTGTGGAAAAGAACACACATGCAATGACCACTGGTTGATCCATGTGTGGTTTGTGGAAAGAACACACATGCAATGACGGTGGTGGATCCATGTGTGGTTTGTGAAAAGAACACACATGCAATGACAGTGGTGGATCCATGTGTGGTTTGTGGATAGAACACACATGCAATGACTCTAGTGCTAGTTTTAGTATAAGAACACACATGCAATGACTCTAGTGGGTCCACATGTGGTTTGTGAAAAGAACACACATGCAATGACCACTGGTTGATCCATCAGTTGTTTGTGGAAAAGAACACACATGCAATGAGTCTAGTGGATCCATGTGTGGTTTGTGGAAAGAACACACATGCAATGACTCTAGTGTTGGTTTGTGGTTTTAGTATAAGAACAAACATGCAATGACTCTAGTGGTTGATCCATGTGTGGTTTGTGGAAAGAACACACATGCAATGACTCTGGTTGATCCATATGTGGTTTGTGGTTTTAGTATAAGAACACACATGCAATGACTCTAGTGGTTGATCCATGTGTGGTTTGTGGAAATAACACACATGCAATGACTCTAGTGCTAGTTTTAGTATAAGAACACACATGCAATGACTCTAGTGGGTCCACATGTGGTTTGTGAAAAGAACACACATGCAATGACCACTGGTTGATCCATCAGTTGTTTGTGGAAAAGAACACACATGCAATGAGTCTAGTGGATCCATGTGTGGTTTGTGGAAAGAACACACATGCAATGACTCTAGTGTTGGTTTGTGGTTTTAGTATAAGAACAAACATGCAATGACTCTAGTGGTTGATCCATGTGTGGTTTGTGGAAAGAACACACATGCAATGACTCTAGTGGTTGATCCATGTGTGGTTTGTGGAAATAACACACATGCAATGACTCTAGTGGTTGATCCATGTGTGGTTTGTGGAAATAACACACATGCAATGACTATAATGGATCCATAAGTGGTTTATGGAAAAGAACACACATGCAATGACCACTGGTTAATCCATATGTGGTTTGTGGAAATAACACACATGCAATGACTCTAGTGGTTGATCCATGTGTGGTTTGTGGAAAGAACACGCATGCAATGACAGTGGTTGATCCATGTATGGTTTGTGGATAGAACACACATGCAATGACTCTAGTGCTAGCTTTAGTATAAGAACACACATGCAATGACTCTAGTGGGTCCACATGTGGTTTGTGAAAAGAACACATATGCAATGACCACAGGTTGATCCATAAGTTGTTTGTGGAAAAGAACACACATGCAATGAGTCTAGTGGATCCATGTGTGGTTTGTGGAAAAGAACACACATGCAATGACTCTAGTGCTGGTTTGTGGTTTTAGTATAAGAACGAACATGCAATTACTCAAATGGATCGATATGTGGTTAGTGGAAAGAACACAAATGCAATGACTCTGGTTGATCCATATGTGGTTTGTGGAAAGAACACACATGCAATGACCACTGGTGGATCCATGTGTGGTTTGTGGAAAAGAACACTCATGCAATGACCACTGGTTGATCCATGTGTGGTTTGTGGAAAATAACACACATGCAATGACCACTGGTTGATCCATGTGTGGTTTGTGGAAAGAACACACATGCAATGACAGTGGTGTATCCGTGTGTGGTTTGTGGATAGAACACACATGCAATGACTCTAGTGCTAGTGTTAGTATAAGAACACACATGCAATGACTCTAGTGGGTCCACATGTGGTTTGTGGAAATAACACACATGCAATGACAATGGTGGATCCATGTGTGGTTTGTGAAAAGAACACACATGCAATGACTCTAGTGTTGGTTCTAGTATAAGAACACACATGCAATGACCACTGGTGGATCCATGTGTGGTTTGTGGAAAAGAACACACATGAAATGACCACTGGTTGATCCATGTGTGGTTTGTGGAAAGAACACACATGCAATGACGGTGGTGGATCCATGTGTGGTTTATGAAAAGAACACACATGCAATGACCGTGGTGGATCCATGTGTGGTTTGTGGATAGAACACACATGCAATGACTCTAGTGCTAGTTTTAGTATAAGAACACACATGCAATGACTCTAGTGGGTCCACATGTGGCTTGTGAGAAGAACACACATGCAATGACCACTGGTTGATCCATCAGTTGTTTGTGGAAAAAACACATGCAATGAGTCTAGTGGATCCATGTGTGGTTTGTGGAAAAGAACTCACATGCAATGTCTCTACTGTTGGTTTGTGGTTTTAGTATAAGAACAAACATGCAATGACTCTAGTGGTTGATCTATGTGTGCTTTGTGGAAAGAACACACATGCAATGACTCTGGTTGATCCATATGTGGTTTGTGGAAAAGAACACACATGCAATGACCACTTGTGGATCCATGTGTGGTTTGTGGAAAAGAACACACATGCAATAACCACTGGTTGATCAATGTGTGGTTTGTGGAAAGAACACACATGCAATGACAATGGTGGTTCCATGTGTGGTTTGTGAAAAGAACACACATGCAATGACTCTAGTGTTGGTTTTAGTATACGAACACACATGCAATGACTCTAGTGGTTGATCCATGTGTGGTTTGTGGAAATAACACACATGCAATGACTCTAGTTGTTGATCCATGTGTGGTTTGTGGAAATAACACACATGCAATGACTCTAGTGGTTGATCCATGTGTGGTTTGTGGAAATAACACACATGCAATGACTGTAATGGATCCATAAGTGGTTTATGGAAAAGATCACACATGCAATGACCACTGGTTGATCCATATGTGGTTTGTGGAAAGAACACACATGAAATGACTCTAGTGGTTGATCCATGTGTTGTTTGTTGAAAGAACACACATGCAATGACAGTGGTTGCTCCATGTGTTGTTTCTGGATAGAACACACATGCAATTATAGTGGTGGATCCATGTGTGGTTTGTGAAAAGAACACACATGCAATGACTCTAGTGTTGGTTTTAGTATAAGAACACACATGCAATGACTCTAGTGGTTGATCCATGTGTGGTTTGTGGAAATAACACACATGCAATGAATCTAGTGGTTGATCCAAGTGTGGTTTGTGGAAATAACACACATGCAATGACTCTAGTTGTTGATGCATGTGTGGTTTGCGGAAATAACACACATGCAATGACTGTAATGGATCCATAAGTGGTTTATGGAAAAGAACACACATGCAATGACAACTGGTTGATCCATGTGTGGTTTGTGGAAAGAACACACATACAATGACAGTGGTGGATCCATGTGTGGTTTATGAAAAGAACACACATGCAATGACAGTGGTGGATTCATGTGTGGTTTGTGGATAGAACACACATGCACTGACTCTAGTGCTAGTTTTAGTATAAGAACACACATGCACTGACTCTAGTGGGTCCACATGTGGTTTGTGGAAAGAACACACATGCAATGAGTCTAGTGGATCCATGTGTGGTTTGTGGAAAAGAACACACATGGAATGACTCTAGTGCTGGTTTGTGGTTTTAGTATAAGAACAAACATGCAATTACTCAAATGGATCCATATGTGGTTTGTGGAAAGAACACACATGCAATGACTCTGGTTGATCCATATGTGGTTTGTGGAAAGAACACACATGCAATGACCACTGGTGGATCCATGTGTGGTTTGTTGAAAGGAACACACATGCAATGACCACTGGTTGATCCATGTGTGGTTTGTGGAAAGAACACACATGCAATGACAGTGGTGGATCCATGTGTGGTTTGTGAAAAGAACACACATGCAATGACTCTAGTGTTGGTTTTAGTATAACAACACACATGCAATGACTCTAGTGGTTGATCCATGTGTGGTTTGTGGAAATAACACACATGCAATGACTCTAGTGGTTGAGCCATGTGTGGTTTTTGGAAATAACACACATGCAATGACTCTAGTGGTTGATCCATGTGTGGTTTGTGGAAATAACACACATGCAATGACTGTAATGGATCCATAAGTGGTTTATGGAAAAGAACACACATGCAATGACCACTGGTTGATCCATATCTGGTTTGTGGAAAGAACACACATGCAATGACTCTAGTGGTTGATCCATGTGTGGTTTGTGGAAACAACACACATGCAAGCATAGTGGTGGATCCATGTGTGGTTTGTGGATAGAACACACATGCAATGACTAGTGCTAGTTTTAGTATAAGAACACACATCCAATGACTCTAGTGGGTCCACATGTGGTTTGTGAAAAAAAAACACATGCAATGACCACTGGTTGATCGATAAGTTGTTTGTGGGAAAGAACACACATGCAATGACCACTGGTGGATCCATGTGTGGTTTGTGGAAAAGACCACACATGCAATGACCACTAGTTGATCCATGTGTGGTTTGCGGAAAGAACACACATGCAATGATAGTGGTGGATCCATGTGTGGTTTGTAAAAAGAACAGACATGCAATGACTCTAGTGTTGGTTTTAGTATAAGAACACACATGCAATGACTCTTGTGGTTGATCCATGTGTGGTTTGCGGAAATAATACACATGCAATGACTCTAGTGGTTGATCCATGTGTGGTTTGTGGAAATAACACACATGCAATGACTCTAGTGGTTGATCCATGTGTGGTTTGTGGAAATAACACACATGCAATGACTATAATGGATCCATAAGTGGTTTATGGAAAAGAACACACATGCAATGACCACTGGTTGATCCATATGTGGTTTGTGGAAAGAACACACATGCAATGACTCTAGTGGTTGATCCATGTGTGGTTTGTGGAAAGAACACACATGCAATCACAGTGGTTGATCCATGTGTGGTTTGTGGATAGAACACACATGCAATGTCTCTAGTGCTAGTTTTAGTATAAGAACACACATGCAATGACTCTAGTGGGTCCACATGTGGTTTGTGAAAAGAACACACATGCAATGACCACTGGTTGATGCATAAGTTGTTTGTGAAAAAGAACACACATGCAATGAGTCTAGTGGATCCATGTGTGGTTTGTGGAAAAGAACACACATGCAATGACTCTAGTGCTGGTTTGTGGTTTTAGTATAAGAACAAACATGCAATTACTCAACTGGATCCATATGTGGTTTGTGGAAAGAACACACATGCAATGACTCTGGTTGATCCATATGTGGTTTGTGGAAAGAACACACATGCAATGACCACTGGTGGATCCATGTGTGGTTTGTTGAAAGGAACACACATGCAATGACCACTGGTTGATCCATGTGTGGTTTGTGGAAAGAACAGACATGCAATGACAGTGGTGGATCCATGTGTGGTTTGTGAAAAGAACACACATGCAATGACTCTAGTGTTGGTTTTAGTATAAGAACACACATGCAATGACTCTAGTGGTTGATCCATGTGTGGTTTGTGGAAATAACACACATGCAATGACTCTAGTGGTTGAGCCATGTGTGGTTTGTGGAAATAACACACATGCAATGAATCTAGTGGTTGATCCATGTGTGGTTTGTGGAAATAACACACATGCAATGACTGTAATGGATCCATAAGTGGTTTATGGAAAAGAACACACATGCAATGATCACTGGTTGATCCATATCTGGTTTGTGGAAAGAACACACATGCAATGACTCTAGTGGTTGATCCATGTGTGGTTTGTGGAAAGAACACACATGCAAGCATAGTGGTGGATCCATGTGTGGTTTGTGGATAGAACACACATGCAATGACTAGTGCTAGTTTTAGTATAAGAACACACATCCAATGACTCTAGTGGGTCCACATGTGGTTTGTGAAAAAAACACACATGCAATGACCACTGGTTGATCGATAAGTTGTTTGTGGGAAAGAACACACATGCAATGACCACTGGTGGATCCATGTTTGGTTTGTGGAAAAGACCACACATGCAATGACCACTAGTTGATCCATGTGTGGTTTGCGGAAAGAACACACATGCAATGATAGTGGTGGATCCATGTGTGGTTTGTGAAAAGAACAGACATGCAATGACTCTAGTGTTGGTTTTAGTATAAGAACACACATGCAATGACTCTAGTGGTTGATCCATGTGTGGTTTGCCGAAATAACACACATGTAATGACTCTAGTGGTTGATCCATGTGTGGTTTGTGGAAATAACACACATGCAATGACTCTAGTGGTTGATCCATGTGTGGTTTGTGGAAATAACACACATGCAATGACTATAATGGATCCATAAGTGGTTTATGGAAAAGAACACACATGCAATGACCACTGGTTGATCCATATGTGGTTTGTGGAAAGAACACACATGCAATGACTCTAGTGGTTGATCCATGTGTGGTTTGTGGAAAGAACACACATGCAATCACATTGGTTGATCCATGTGTGGTTTGTGGATAGAACACACATGCAATGTCTCTAGTGCTAGTTTTAGTATAAGAACACACATGCAATGACTCTAGTGGGTCCACATGTGGTTTGTGAAAAGAATACACATGCAATGACCACTGGTTGATCCATAATTTGTGAAAAAGAACACACATGCAATGAGTCTAGTGGATCCATGTGTGGTTTGTGGAAAAGAACACACATGCAATGACTCTTGTGGAAAGAACACACATGTAGTGAATATTGGTTGATCCATGTGTTGTTTGTGAAAAGAACCCACATGCAATGCCATTGGTTGATCCATATGTGGTTCGTGGAAAGAACACACATGCAATGATACTGGTTGATCCAAATGTGGTTCATGACAGGAACACACGTGCAATAACTCTTGTGGATACATATGTGGTTTGTGGAAAGAACACACATGCAATGAACTCTAGTGGATCTATCTTGGCATAATTTGATGTATGCCACGATGCATTTCATTGTAAAAGACACCCACTTTCCCTTTTTATACTACTCAGCTTTGCCCCCCCCACTCTCTCTCTCTCTCTTTCGTAGAAGCCCAAACATGTGCCCACTCTGTCTGCTACGCCCCGATTGGTTGTCATAGCTGTCATGCGGATCGTGCGCACCAACCCTTGATCCTGTGTGATCCAACGAGGCTCGTTGCACACGTCGTGCCCTTCACAGGACAGCGGGAGACAGCACGGACGTCTCCCTCAACGAGACTTCTACAAGAAGGAACACGATGCCGTCCATGGAAAAAGTGGTCGAGTGGTCATGTCATGTTTAATCTAGTCTGCAAAGGCTACAAGTCTACTACACGGCAACTGGTCATCCACGGACCACCGTCTATACCATTTTTACTACGCAGTGCGCCTGCACTCTCACTTCTGTCAGGCCCCCACCACACGAACCTTCCACGCGGCAGCCGCAGCCGGAAGAGCTGTCAACCGGGGCCCTCGAGGAGGCCTAAACGTCCCTGCATTAAAAACCCAGCCTATCGGGTCCTCCATTCGCACTCATCCACTACTCTCTCTTCCCTATCCAGCAAAACACCACAATCTTGAACGTACTTGCACGAACCTTCTCCATGAAACCAGTGCGTGGGGGTGAGTGTCCAGGCATCGCTGTCAGGGTGGTGCTTCACGCGGCAGATCTGGAGGAGCATCACACAACACAGGCCGAGGAGGACGTGCAGTTCAACCCCTTGGGGGACCATGTGCACGTCGGTGCTGACGACTTCAGAGGCGCCAATGAGGGCGTGGAGTTCGACGAACACGCTCCGCTCGTGTACCTGGAGGTGCATCTATTTCTACATGTTTCATATTTTCTGCTCGAGCTTAATCTATCCAGGCGTCATAAAAAAATCTAGTCCTAATGATTAGATGTAACGTACGAACCGGTACATGGAGAGATCTAGTCTGTTCTGAATGAATCCACATTATTTATTTATTAATAAGTTACCAAGAACACAAACCACATTAATTTAGGAGCGAGCTGGGGAGACGACCGTAATGAATCATGAACTCAGTATAGACATGTTATTGCATCGAAAGTAACTTGGAATGGTGGAAGGAATATATATTTATTATTTTGCTCATTTCGGTTTGTATTCCATACATTACAGGTGTATTCAAGTGAGATGGACTCTGACAAGGAGACCAAGGACAACAAGAGCCGCCATGTCATGAAGAAGCTCAAGAGCGGGATAATCCCTTTCCTCACTCGACTTGGGGAGCTCAGGTGCCCTTTCTGTAAGAAAGGAGTCAATCCGAGGATTGCCAGCTTGATTCCACATGAGGTTGGCATCGGTAAAAGCCCGGCTAGTAAACACAAGTCGGCGACCAAGGCTAAGCACGCTGCTTATGGCAAGTTCCTGAGGGAGTATGTCAAGACCGGCCTAGTGTCCTCTTACATAGGAATCAGCAACTCCTAGCCGACCAACCCCGTCATTGTGTTGGCCCGGCCACTAATAATATTTAATTCTCTTACCGTATCTAGACCCTTAAACTATGTGGATTTCTATTTTCGTACCCTTCAAAATATATTCAAGTTCATTTGTTTATGTTGTTAAAGTTCCGGTGGCATACTTGTTATTTTGCATGGATAGAGGGGTGCCCCCGACAGATATAAGGGTTATCATGTCCACTAGATCACAGAGGATCAACGGTTGGTGGGCAGAACTGAGTACAACTGAATCGCCATGGTTAGACACGAGAGAAAAAACGTGACTCACGGTACGCGTGTGCGGTGCACTGGGCGGTAGCGGACACGTGTGGTCATGCACGGTGTATTAGCCTACGTGGTGCACGGTAGTGCAACGAAATGCCGCTTCCCTTCTTCTCTAATAGAGGCCTCCCCACTTCCACTCATCACGCACTCGCTCACTCAACCGTCTCCACTGTCCCATCACCTTCTGCAAACGACCAACAAAACCCCAACCACGCTGGCGATGGAGAAGATCGGCGCGGTGGCCATCGGCGCCTCCAAGGCAGCCGGCGAGGAGCCCCTTGTCCCCATCCCCGCATCCGTCGTAGCCTCCAGCGCGGAGTCCCCCACCGGTCTCGGACAGATCCCGCTCGGCTAGGACCCCTACGAGGAGGTTATCTACATAAGGCCAGAGAACCCCTACGACACCAGCATCGCCGACCCGTGGTCTGAGGTAACCAGGGTTTTCCCCCCTTCCCTTGTTCTTCCCCTGTTCTCATTGTTGGATGCTAGATCGTATGTTATTAGGGCTCGGTTGTTCGTATTTTTTACAGTAGCTAATCCTATTGTGTTAGATCTCGATTTTCGATGAATCCCCCTGTTCGTAGTTGGGATTAGTATTCGATTTGGTTTGAGATTTGGGGAATAATCGGGATATCTCATTTGGTTAATTTATGCAAAAAAATCAATCCCGATAATCAAAGTATCTCAATCATGTCCTTATTTCACTCTACTGTTTTTTTCCAACAGGAGGATAGCAGCGACCTCCGCAGCGACGACGAGTCGCAGGACACCAAGACTCGTCATGTTCTAAGGAGGCTAAAGTCTGGTCAGTACAACAACTTGTTCGCCGGCGACGTGTACAGGTGCCCCTTCTGCCCCACCAGGAGGCTCCGCGACACGGACTTCAACTCCCTTGTGAAGCATGCCGAGGACGTGAGGACCCGTGGCGAGTCCGTGAATGTCCACGGCTTCAGGGCCAAGCACCAGACGCTCGGTCTTCACCTCCGCAACCTCCAGAAGGTGGCTATCGAGGAGGGTCACATGCCCCCGATCAGACCCAAGGTGCCCAAGGTCAAGGGGCTGGGCAGCAAGAAGTAGAGGAGGCGCCAGAGGGAGGAGGCGGATGCCCTCCTGGTAGAGGCCACAAGGGGCCACTGATCAGCTATTGTTGCTGTAAAGCAGCTTATTTTGTCTTGTCTGTGTTGAAGCAGTCCGCTGCTGCTGCTGAGCAGCCTAATTGTCGAACCTCGTTAAGTATCGTACTATATAACCTATATTAGCTGCTTTATCTACATCTACCCTGTTTACTGAATTTATTTATGGTGCTGGTATGTTTTGCTGCTCTAGATTTGCTACAAGATTGGGGAAAAACGATCACAAAAGGAACAATGAATGAAGAGAGAAGCTGCTCTAGATTCCCTACCTTTTTGGGAAAAAAACACAATTGTTAGAGAGAGAGGGGAAAAGGCGTTCTTAAAAAGGCCAAATAACAAAAAAAAAATCCACTTTAGGCGTCATGGCGCACGTAACGGCCAAGCCTTTGACCAGACGGCACCCTCCTCTGAGCGCATGTGAGGGCTTCGGAATATCGGGAGGGAAAAAGTGAGGACAAACGAGACACAATGTTGCTATAGCTAAATCTTACAAAAGTTGAATTTGGCGTTACCATGAAATTTGGCTAGAGCTCCACAATGTAGCTATTCTAAATCCCCAAACTATGTGGTGCGTTGAAACCTAATGCTTTTCCACCGACACGTGTGTTGCAAAGTTGCTTGATCGTGCATGCTTACACAAGTGGCCTACAGAGAAATTTATAGAAGCATGGGCAAACGAGCTTCATTTTGGCAAATTCGGGACAAGCTTTGCGCAATCGACAGGCCTGATCGGCTGGGCGGCTGCCCCGGGGTGCAGGGATGCTAGGTCCATGTCTATGCTTACACTTCTTAAACTTGTTAGGAATTAATAATAACTGTACACTTCCTTCTGTCCTGTCATGTTACGTCGTGTCAGCACCATGCACCCGCTTCGGATCGGCAACGGGACGGTGGTCTACGTGACCGGTCTCTGCCACGCCAAAGCCACGTCGCACACCCGTCCCATCGCCTACCAGGATGGACGCCGAATTTAATCGCTAGGATTGGAAACCATCGGTGCTCGCCCGGTCAAACTTGCTTCCGCATGGCTATGACCGAAATATTGGTAAACAGAATTTAAGCATTGCCTTCTGTCTCCTCAGCACATCACTGTGCAAAAATCCCCAACTCATTCCTTCCGCCGGCGCTGCCACCGCAAGAACCATCGACGCTGCCGCAGGCACCACCTCCGCCTGGTCATACCACTGCAACAGATCACTCCACCTCCACGCCCAGTCCCAGCCACCGCTACCGACCCTAGGCCACCGCCGCCGCATTAGCTGCTGCCATGGACGCAGAGTACGGCGTGTTCGGCGATGGGAGCGACTACACCAATGAGTACACCGTCACCGCCCATGGAACCACCAAGCTGACGGTCGTCCACACAAATGCGTCAGCGGAGGTGGCCAAGGTCATCGCAATGTACGAGAGGTGGCTACAAGATCCGATGGACAGGTACAAGATCGTCGGCCTTCACCTCGAGTATACCAGAGATAGGAAGAGGACGGCGCTTTTGCAGTTGTCCATGCACAACCACTGCCTACTATATCATGTATGTAGGGCCAAATCTTTATGCCCGGAGCTTCGCGAGTTCCTACACAGGAGGGAGATCTACTTCGCCAGCATTGACATCAAGAACGACACTCTGAAGCTAGAACGGGATCTCCTCGTTCATGTCGTCAATCACGTCGATCTCCAATGTTTGTGGAGGTACCCGGATGGCGGTACGGGGAAAGCCGGCATGGCTAGACTCACTTCCGACATCATCGACCGCGAGTACGCCGGCATGAAAATCGAGTTCCCGAAGCACCTACACGAGCGATGGGAGTGGAGGCACCTGGATTACGATGCGATCAAGTACGCAGCGAGGGACACGTATGTCTGCTACGAGATGCTCAACAGGATCTGGCCGGTGGGTGAGTTTGATGTTT